>MJMS01000003.1:566317-609654 GCA_002018275.1 Huntiella bhutanensis | reverse complement strand
TCAACTCTCTCACGCCCGGCGCTCCTCCGCTCCAACATCCACCTCCTCTCTCTCTCATCTCCCACAAACCTGAGAACATTAACCTTACGCTGGTATTCTGACCGAGGAAAAGACTCTTCGAGTGAAGTGCCGGTTGCTCGCACAATCTGTGTGAGAACTGACGTCTACGCGGGGGATTCCATGACCCGGGCCTCGCTACGGGCAGCGCGGTGTACCAAATATTCTTGTAGTGGTTCGCAAGCAGTTTCAATACGAAGGCAGGAGAGAGGCGGGGGAGAGGCGTACTCTTTTGAGCACCGGTGTACACGCGTAGAGCCTCAGACTGGGCAGCCTCCAGCTTGTCCATCTGGACTTGGGAGATGCCAGCGTGTGCTAATGCTGCGGGTACATATGTCAAAGTCGGCCTCAGCCGAAATTGGGGTATGTTATACTGTCAACAACCTGTGCAACTTCTTGGAACCGAAGAAAGTTGATGAATTTATTGAACAATCTAACGGAACTCTAGATGGGCAAGCTGCCAGACCCGTGTCAATATTTTGACAGTGTTTAAAAATATGCCAGGCACTGTTTTTCTAAAGTGAAGAGAGGAATAACCGACAATGTTCAATACTAAGTTCGATGCTAACCATCCACAATGTCCGGACCCCATTCAATTGAAGTAGTACAGTGGTCAACCGTCTCAAATTGTGAAACCTATCTCACTCATGGTAGTTACTATTTCTGTGTCATTACTACTGGACCTAGGGAACTAGTTACCAGCGATAAGAAAACGCCTACCACTGTATACCCTACCCATAATAACCCTATCACGATTACTCCGATAAAGCCCCAGTATTTTGACGGAACCCCTCGAAAATCACAGTTCCATGCTACACAAGTACAAATTTTGTATGACTTGGACTCCGACATACCGTGATGTTTTTATTCAATGATGTAATTGGCTAAAAAGCCTCACAATATTGCACTTTGTACGATGTGTATAGGGTTATGGCGTGCTTAACCCTAGCGGTTGTTTTCACATGTCAACCAAATTTTGTACCGGAGCACCCACAGAGTCGCTCAAGAGAAGAACAAAAGGCAACATCACACGTCCAACAATTCCCACGTGAATATCCCCGCTACCTTAAACGCTCATACCACGGTAGAATCCAACCTTATTACGTGAAGCTTCTAGCTAACCTAGCGTCGTGAGAACCTCTATGGCCGCCAAGACGTACTTTTCTGCCAAGACGTAAATGCCAAGACGCAGGTCATCAAGGTGCGTATTAGCAGTGTAATATCCATCGGGCATAGATATGATATCACGTTTGGACGGAGGTCGACGGTATGGTGGGTGGTACGCGGAAGATAAATAGACGATGGCATCCTGTAGAAACGAGAGAAAAGTTAGAACCAGACCAGTCAGTCAGTCCTCTCGATACTCTTTCTACTCCCAATTCTTAATCTTTAATACCAACCCTCTCAAAATGAAGCCCTCTACTCTCCTTCCCCTCCTTGCCGTCTCTATGGCTCAGACTTTGGCTCCCTCTCCTACCGAGTCTGCCGGCTGCGTTGCCCACGATGACCACTGGCACTGCGATGGCCCCGTCTCTACCACCGCCGCCGTAACCACCACCTCGGCCCACGATCACGATGACGAGGAGTCCACCACCGCTACTCTTGGTCCCTCCCCCACTGAATCAGTCGGTTGTGAGTCTCACGGTGACCACTGGCATTGCGATGGTCCCGTCTCTACCTCCGCCGCCGCTACTTCTGCCGCCGAGGAGGAGCACGATCATGACCATGACCACGAGACTACCGCGTCTACCTTCTCCACCGCGACTATCGTTGCTGCTACTACTACCGATGCCACTGGTACTGGTTCTTTGGGACCTAGCCCTACCGAGTCTAGCGGATGCCACTCGCACGGCGACCACTGGCACTGCGATTCGGCTGTGAATGCCACTTCTGCTGCCTCGGGAACTGGCTCTACCTCTAGCACTGGCGCTGCGTCTTCTGATGTCGTTACTGCTGGTGTTGGCAAAATTGGTGTTTCGCTTGGTGGACTTCTTGCCCTTGTCCTAGCTTTGTAAGGTTTAGGGTTCTTGTTTGTAGGATTAGTTTTTAGTTAATCAAGGATTATTGATGGTACTTGTTAATTCGAAAACGGTGATTACCATGTTTGCGTGTAAGGATTGTAGTACAATGTGAGTTTGTTTGAGGGCATGTGGTACAAGAGATTTGAACATCACGACGTGTCAAGATATCGTCGTTAAGACTATTCTGTAGTTTCAACCATTAAAAACTTTATTTTCTTGAATTCAATGTCTCATACATACATGGACTTTCTCAACCCCACCAAAACCCTCACCGACCCTCAAAAATCCTCCTATCAACACAAACCACCGCCAAGCTTTGCCAAGTCGCCCGCCAAGCCTTCTACATCCCAATAAGCAAAAAATATCGTCCATCAAGGTTCTCATCTACGGCACCTTCCACTCTGCCAAGACCGCTCCAAAGCTGATATGCGCGCACGCCATGTAATATCCAAGGCGTATGTCGCCAGAACGTGGTGTGGTTCTTTTTGCGTGCGAACCCGTGTGGGTTTGCTTCCCGGCTTGGGAAGGAATAAAGATGTCTGAACGCCCTATTTTTTGAGAAGCCGGAGGTTTTGGTTAGTAACGGTCATTTGTCTGGTCTGTTGTTTATGATGGCGCTCCGTACGATTTTGTTCTCTGCTGTGGCTGCGGCTTCGTTTATTACGCCTGGCCCGACGGCTACTACTACTAAGGCGTTGAAGGCGAGACAGACGAGCAGTATTACCGCCATTTCAGAATGCCACGTCGAGGGATCAACACAGTGTGTTTTTAAACTAACTGCAACTTTGGATATTCACTAACAGTAATAGGTATTGCCATGCTGGAACGGCAGAAGTTGCTGTTCTTGCGTCTCTAGCCTCAACGACGGGGTTGCCTGAGTCGTATACCGATTGCCATGCACACGGGTCCACGACGTAGGTTAACCTGGACTATATTGGGTACCACATACTGACAAGTTACAGATACTGTGTTGCAGGCGAAACGGAAGTAGCCATCTCTATCGAGGGGGCGACTACAGCAGCCGCTACCGCCACGGCCACAGCAACAGCAAGTGAGATCACTGCCGTTTCAGAGTGCCATCTGCATGATTCTTCTTTGTAAGCTTCTCTTTTGGGTAATGGCGGTACTTGACGCTAACATACACAGATACTGCATGGCCGGGACTACGGAATACATTGTCGGTGTTACACTTATCCAAACCACCTCCGTCCCCGCCTCTTACACGGGTTGCCACACTCACTCTTCCTCTCTGTGAGTATATATCAAGACTACTATCAAAATAGTCATACTAACAAATCAGATACTGCATGGACTCCTCCGGCAACGATGTTTCCCTTCTCGCTGAGTCTGATTCCACAGACGCCACCGAGACTACTGAGTCCGCCACATCTTCTTCCTCCGACGAAGTCAGTTGCCATTTCCACGCAGGTGTAGAACACTGCGTTGATGCCAACGGCAACACCGTTGAATCGACATGCTCTCGTGTTGACCGGGACTATGATGTTCCCCTCCGCATCGGCCTTTTATTCGTCATTTTGGCAACCAGTGCAATTGGTGTCTTTGGCCCTATTGTGTTGCATCGGTTTTTGCCTACCAAGCTGGGTGGCATTTTCATTGTGCTGAAGCAGTTTGGTACTGGTGTTATTATTTCTACTGCTCTTGTCCATGTAAGTTCTTTATCGATTCTTATCGGTGTACGTTGACTGACACTTGCAGCTACTTACCCATGCAACCCTGATGTTCGAAAACGAATGTCTCGGTGCCCTGAAATACGAAGCCACCGCTACTGCCATCATGATGGCCGGTATCATGGTATCCTTCTTAACTGAATATCTCGGCCATCGGTATATTATCCATCGGACTGCTAAGGCTTCATTAACTGAGACCCCCGCCGAGCGTGCAACCAAGGCCGAGATTCTAAACATCACCGTCATGGAAGCTGGTATTGTCTTCCATTCTTTGTTGATTGGACTCACTCTGGTCGTCACCGGTGACTCTGCCTTCATGACTTTGTTCATCGTCATCATTTTCCACCAAATGTTCGAAGGCGTTGCTCTCGGCAGCCGCATCGCCGCTCTCGGAACCGGTGCGACCTCCGCCCTGACTTCCCTTGGCCATCACCACGGACCGGCCCCTGTTACCGATGTCGCATCTGGAAAATCAGCAAGCTCAGTGGCTACTCCTGACGAGACCGTCAAGGTCCCTATGCTCAAGAAGATGATTCTTGCTGGAACCTTTGCCTTGGTCACCCCTATCGGTATGGCAATTGGTATCGGTGTTCTAGACCAGTTCAACGGAAATAACCCGGCGACTATCGTTGCTATTGGTACGTTGGATGCTTTCTCGGCTGGTATTTTGATGTGGGTTGGTTTAGTAGAAATGTTGGCTGCGGATTGGTCCCACGGAGAGTTGGCTAATGCTAGCTTGGGCAAGACGTTGCTTGGTGGAACTGGTCTTGTGGCTGGTTTGATACTTATGAGTTTACTTGGGAAATGGGCTTGAGACGGAGAAAAATTGGCTTGATACATAACGATAATTACAATTCCTTAATACTCTTCAAAACTAAAGGCTTTACCATAACTGCCATTGGCTCTGCCATTTCTCCTGCCTGATAGGAATACCAAAAATCCCAGTTCGATCCTGCTGCTCCAATGTCACCATTCTTACTTAACACGACAATACCACTTTGAATCTCCGGATATCTTCTCATCATCCTGCCCACTACATCTTCCGCAGCTTGTTGAGCTGTCATACCTAAACGCAAATTTTCCACAGCCTGGTAGCATGGGAGGAACCGAAGCATCATGTCCCCGTCCCCGGTGGACCCACAACCACCGAAAGAACCATCGACGTAAGAGCCACTGCCGACTATAGGACCATCGCCTACACGACCGGAGATTTTGTGCCGGGCTCCGTTGGTGGAGGTTGCGGATGCCATGGTTCCGTCTTTTGCTAGGGCGATGACGGATACAGTGTCGTGGCTTGGATGAGTATCATGTACAGGGACATAGATAGATTCTGGGCCATCCCCATTAATACCACATGCATGTAAATCCTCCCCATTTTCGCCAACTCTAAAATTCGGTTGACATGCGTTCTCTCGCCACTTCTCACACACTTCTACTGACTCCTTCGTATCAGTATCTTCCGACACAAAGCCCATCTCGATCGCAAATTGCGTTGCCCCTTCTCCCACTAACAAACTATGTTTAGTCCTCTTCAAAACCATCTCCGCAACCCGTACCGCATTTCTCACTCCGCGCAATCCCGCAACTGCGCCTGTTTCCATCGTCGTTCCATCCATCACCATCGCATCAAGTGTCGTATGGCAGGATTCATCCGGCGAGCCCCCGTAGCCTACGGTGCCATCGCATTGAGCTATTTCGCAAGCTGTAGCTCCGGCGACAACAGCGGATAATGCGGTGGAGTTTTGGAGGCTGGTAAAGGCTGTCTTGGTGGTGGTGAGGAAGGGACCAGACCAAGTATTCAAGACTACCGGGAGAGGGTGAATGTTAGTCGGAAAGCTTGTGGCTCCACTGATTAAGGATAATATATCCGTGATGAACGTAATATGCATTTTGACAAGAACCCGACCCAGCAAATCAAAGAAAACAACCCGTCGCCGTCGGAGTTGCCAAAAAAATCCCGGCCGGCCCGTAGGAGCCCTTATAAACCCTACTCTCACCCCAAATTCTCAACGGGGTGGTGGCGCAGTTGGGAGCGCGTTAGACTGAAGCCACTAAACTTCAGCCAAGCTCATCCGAGCAGTTATCTAAAGGTCACTGGTTCAATCCCGGTTCACCCCACATTATGTTTTTGCGCCCGGCGTAATCTTTTTTTCCCGCTATCAACAACGGGGAGAAAGACGGGTTTTACATGCCACTTATCTGAGAGCCAGAGCCAAGAGATAAATCCTTATCAAAGACCTCGGTAGTCGTCATAGCATGGATTATCTGAATGTAGCAGGTGTAGACGTAGAACTGTGAATTTACTAGGGTCGTCGTATTGGAGGTGGCGATGTATGGTAGCACATGTTTATATAAAGACAGCACACATTCCTTTGAAGCCAGTTCATTTTGAATTTTCCCCCTTCCCCTTTTTTCTTCTTTTTTACAATGTCTGTCCCCATTTACACCGCCGTGACCCCTGAGATTCTCTCAACCCTCAACATCTCCGCTGAAACCTTCGCGGCGCTGCGTACTGCGGCTGTTGAAGCCAAGGAGACGGCATACTGCCCGTATAGTAAATTCCGTGTAGGCGCTGCCCTGTTGACCCCTTCGGGCAAGGTTATCAAGGGTGCCAATGTAGAGAATGCTTCATACCCCGTAACCACCTGTGCTGAGCGGGTTGCTATTGGGGCGGCCGTGGCTGTGTTTGGTGAGAAGAAGTTTACGGCTGTTGCGGTTGCTACGGATGTAGCGCCGCCTGCTTCCCCTTGTGGCATGTGCAGACAGGCGTAAGTTTGACGGGATTTTCAGGGGATGAACCTTTGTTAACCGGTTGTAGGATCCGTGAGTTCTGTGACTTGAACACTCCTATCATCATGTTTGATAAGGACGAGGCTTTTAGCTTCTTGACTTTGGAACAGGTTTGTCGTTGTTACTTTTGACTATGGATATAAATTAACACCTCCTAGCTTCTTCCTCTTTCCTTCGGCCCTGAAAGTCTGCCTTCCCCCGAGGCCCTGGAGGCTGCTCGCAAGTAACTTACTCATACTTAATATCACTGCATTACATTTCCTAGACCTTCTCTACCTCTGTAACCTCCACTTGTTTGTGCTTTTCCTTCACCTGTTCAATCTCGCTCTCTAGTCTACTCTCCCCTTTACCCGTCTTCCATGCGGGCTTCGCATCATCCTTGAATAGTAACTCAATCTCCTCCAAGGTCTTCCCACAAGTCTCAGGGTAGCAAGCCCAAGAGACCGCTGCGGAAAAGACACAAAGAACCCCAAAGATGATGAACGTCTTATACGTGATATTTCTGAAAGCCGGCGGCACAAACATACCCAGGGCAAAGTTAAAAAGCCAATTAGCCACCGCAGCCAAGGCCATCCCCGTAGCTCTCGTTCCCAAAGACCACACCTCAGCGGCATAGATCCAAGCCACCGGGGCCAGAGTAAGTGCATATACAACGATGAGAAGGTAACTGAACGCAATAACGGTATGTGATGGCGCCCCTGTTACCCGAAGAACAACGTTTGAGTTTCCGCCTACACCACCTGGGACGTACACACCATATCCACCAAGCATGGCAGCCACGATGAAGTGGCAGACGGCCATGCCAAGGGCACCCCAGATGAGAAGGGGCCGACGACCGGTTTTGTCGATGAAGAAGAACATTACTCCAGTGAATATGAGGAACAAGCCGTACTGCACACCAGAGGCAAGAAGGTTGACGTTATCTTCGAGGCCGGCCATTTGGAAGACGTAGGCTATATACTTGGTTAGTCATTTTCCATCCGCTTAAACATAGAATCAAACTTACTGATATAGTAAACAATAGCGTTAGCCCCAGAAAGTTGTTGGAAAGCCTGCACTGTAGTCCCCGCCAAAGTCCGCTTCCACATCCCGTTCTTAACAAACAAGTGCCAGCCCTTTCCAGCTTTACCTTCCGCCTCAAGAACAGTCTCAATCTCTCTCCATTCAGCAACAACCAATGGGTCTTCAATGTTACCACCAGCCTGGATATCTGCCAATGTCTGTAACGCTTCCTTATTCCGGCCAACCTTTGCGAGCCATCTAGGACTTCTAGGAAGGAATGGTAAGCCAATCATGAGAAGCACGCATGGAACGAATTGAAGACCCCATGCTGTTCGGAATGATGCAGTTCCGTCGATATGGCTACACCCGTAACCAATGAAGTACATGATCAAAATACCCATCTCAATAGCCAACTGTTGAATGATAATGATCCGGCCTCTCCGTTCCCTCTTCGCAACCTCCGCCAAATAAACCGGCACTTGCGAACTGGTGATACCCACACAAACACCATTCAAAACTCTCCCCGCAATCAAGCTTCCGACCCCATTAGTAGCCACCTGAACAGCCGTCCCCACAAGCCACCAGAAGCACGCAAAGAAGATGGAATCTCTTCGACCCCAACGATCAGAGATAGGCCCGGCCATCAGTGAACCAACTACTGAGCCGGCTGCCAGGGCTGACCCGATGGCACCTTGGGTTACACCGTGTGGGTTGTTGAAGTAATTAATATATTGTGGGGTGATGACAATGGCGGACATGGAGGAGATGTCGAAGCCGAAGAGCATTCCGCCCACCGTGGCGATGAGAGCTACGAAGTACGTGTTTGCTAGAGGGTGTTAGTGACGAATGAGGAATGACAAACGGGAAACTTGCTTATTTTGGGAAGGTGAATTGCCATTTTGGATGTGTATAATCTACATTATCTTCGTCATGAAGTAACTCAAGGTTCAATCTACAACTTATATAGCTACACAGAATCTCCAACTATCATGACATCACCTCGGTATTACCAGCCATATTGTCACCCTCCGGTACAACCTTAGAACACAAGACACCGAATCCCCATTGTGACCTCCATAACGTCAAATACCCGCACCTATAGCCAAGCCCTCTTCCCCGGCATAGAATTCCTCCGTAAAGCTTAATTCCCTCCGCCCATTCCAAAATCCGGGGTAAACGCCTTTTCTAACACCTTATTGGTGCGCATATCCGCGTCTATCAACTCAAACGCCGGCTATCTACCTGACGTCCCGGTTAAAGTCATTGGAGAAGTCCACATTCCCCACTGATGTCACACTGTCAAACCCTAGTGACAGAACCCTAACTACTTAAATAAGTGGGTCCCGTCTTACGGCCGGTTGGTTCCTTTGAGCGCCGGTTTCCGAACAACTTGGGAACCGGCGTGAGTCAATTGTGGTCGGTATGACATGCGATATCAGGGGCCTCTTGGCGATGAACCAGATTATGTTTGTGTTGTAGACACACCGGATTTATCGACACCTTATTGGTTAGATCCATCAACTTAGTATCACTCATCTACCCAATGGCCGTCTCCGAATGTCGGACCTAGTGGGTCTTCTAGACCTAATGCGGTAAGAAAGAAGGCATGGAACGTGGTGACTCGAATTTTATCGCGATTTTGGAAGCGACGTCATGGCTTGTTACAGATGAGTGTGTCAAGCTTGCGCAAGTCGCCAGTTAGTGTAAATAAACTCGTATAAAGCCACAGAGCCCCGCACCCCTCAACCCCGCCAACTATCACCACCATAAACAAATCCAGATATCTCTAATTCTTTCTTAATCAGACCAATCCGCGCCTGCCATCCGCCACGCTACCAAATCCACTTAAAGATTTCCATCCTTCCTACGGACAACGGAAAAAGCGGGCCCACTATTCATCAACCACCCCGAACCTTTTTTGCAGTGCGACGACACCACGACCTGACCAACGACGTCACTTTCATAATTGTATATTTGTTTAATACCCGTTGATACCCCCTCCGCACACCCACACAAGTCACCATGGATCTCGTCAACCAGTAAGCTGTCTCTTCCATAGTCTGGTCGCCCAGCCAACCAGAATATCACCATACATCACCACTAACACAATCGCACCCTCACCAGCCTCGAAGGCCGCCTCCTCTTCGCCGTCCCCAAGAAGGGCCGTCTCAATGCCGCCTGCCTGAACCTCCTCGAAGGCGCCGACATCCAATTCCGCCGGGAAAACCGCCTCGACATCGCCCTCGTCAAGAACCACCCTCTAGCTCTCGTCTTCCTCCCCGCCGCCGACATCCCCACCTTCGTCGGTGAAGGACGTGTCGATCTTGGCATCACCGGCTGGGACCAAGTCGCCGAGCACGACTCCGCCATGCGTGCCGCCCGTCGCGCCGCCGCTTCCTCTGTCCCCGTTGTCGATACCCCCGCCGAGGGTACCACTGAGGCTGTTGGTGGCTGTGTTACCGTTATGCCTCTCGGCTTTGGTAGCTGCAAGTTGCAGGTGCAGGTTCCTGTGAAGGGTTCCTACAAGGAGAGCAAGGACTTGGTGGGAAAAACTGTTTGCACCAGCTTCACGGGGTTGGCGAGAGACCACTTTGCCAAGTTGGAGGGCTGTGACCCGGATAGCATTTCCACCAAGATTATCGAAATCGGCGGCTCCGTCGAGGCCGCTTGCGCTCTTGGTGTCGCCGACGGTATCGTCGATCTTGTCGGTAAGTTTTAATTCCCCTCCCGCACCCCTCAACCCCAACTAACAAACTCCAGAATCCGGCGAAACCATGCGTGCCGCTGGCCTCCACGCCATCGACACCCTCGTAACCACCGAAGCCATCCTCATCAAGTCTCGCGCCCCATCCGACCCCAAACTCGTCGACAAGATCGCCGCCCGCATCACTGGTGTTATCACCGCTCAGCGCTACGTCCTCTGCCAGTACAATATTGAGTCCAAGCTGCTCTCCCAGGCTACCCAGATTACCCCCGGCAAGCGTGCGCCGACTATCACCCAGTTGAACGACGAGGGCTGGATTTCCGTGTCGGCTATGGTGGAGAAGAAGAAGATTGCCACGGTCATGGATGATTTGACTGAGGCCGGTGCTAAGGACATTCTGGTTCTCGACATTCACAACACGCGGTAATCCTTCAAAGGGCGTTGCGGTGGATGACGAGAGAAACAACAGACTAGACAAAAGATTCCAACTAGATTTGTACATAGACTTTCTGAAATGAGTAAACATTTAGCAAACGATTCACCAAAACTCCAAAAGTGGACAAAAAAAGAATCAAACTATATTTGTACATAGACTTTCTAAAACACGAACAAGATATAACACAATGCAGACAACCTCTCATGAGAAGCCATCCAAGCAAACTCCGTATAATATCAACAAAAGAAAAAGACTTCTCCTCTATCACACGTTCTACTCCTACCAAACAACCACTTAATCAATACGCAGGGTCCGCGCGGCCTTAACCTTAGCGGACACCTTTCTCTTCTTTCCTCTCTCAAACGCCGCCGCGGCAGCGTGATCACGACCAATGTTGTCTAGATCCTTGACCTTGTAGATGCGGATAATCCAGTTCTCACTGGTAAACGCCTCTTCAAGGGTGTCAAGTTCGGGGCCCTTGTCAGGGAGACCCACGCCACGGACGCGGTCCTTAGCCTGGCCCGGAGGGAAGAGGTTGTGGTAGTTGTAGTACGACATCTTGTACATCAAACTGTTCTTCATAGTCTCAGTGGCGCCGTTGTCAACGCGGTACTCACCACGGGGGGTGAAGAACTCGCGCTCCTTGACCTCATCGGGCCAGATACCCTCAGCAATACGGACCATCCACAAGAACTTGTTGATGTCGTCACCAGAGTAACCAAGAAGACCACCAAATACAACCAGGACGTAATCGACCTCGTGCTGGCGGAAGATCTCGTAAGAAACCTCCTCGCGCGAACTCATGGCCTTACCGACGGTGGCAATGTGGGTGTTGTTCCAGGTGTTGTTGTCAACCAGAGTGGCACGGTCAGCCATGCCACCAATCTGGTAGCCGTAATCCCACCACGCGGCAACCTTGGCGTCATCGGCGGTGTTCTGGCGGAGCCACTGGTAGGCCTCACGGTAATCATCAATGATGTGCTGGGAACCATCAGGAAGACGGCTGGCAAGCACGACAGAGGGAGACGAGTAAGCGTTAGAGGTGACCCAGGTGCAGTGCATGACAAAGATGATAAGGTAGATGGTCATGGCACCAGCGACAAGAACCTTGGAAAGTTTGTCGTAGATACCAACGACGGGCTTGTTGAAGACAGCGAGACCACCCTTAGTGCTCTTCTTAGTAGGCGCAGCGGTCTCGGCCTCGGCCTCCTTGGCGACAGCCTCAGCATCGGGGGAGGAAGCAACCAGGAAAGTGTCCAGAACCTGCGACAACGCAATAGCAGCGGCGACACAGACAATGGGAGTCAGGGTAAGCATAAGACGAACCATGACACCAGCGAAGTAACTGCCAAAGACAGCGTACACAATAACGAAGACGTGCTGGTCCTCCAGTCTCTGGAAGCACATGTACACGCCAGCGGGGAACAGCCAAATCAGCATGCTCAGGTCAAAGAAGAACGAGGGCCAGGCGGTAGGCTGGTGCTCCGAAACCGAGGCGATGATAGGAATGTGGATCTTAGCATAGCTGGTATCCCACAGCGAGTAGAAACGACCGTTCCAGGGCGCAATGTAGCCGAGCGAAGTAAGGCCGACAATGGCGGCAGTACCAATGACAAAGGTGATGGCGACCATAGTGTACAAGAAAGTCTGGAACTGGCGGCCGGAAATGGTCGAACGGACATACTGGATGAAACCGACGAACTGGAGAAAGCCAAAGACACCGAGGGCAGGCATCGACTCACTGGTGCGAACGGGCAAGAAACCAACAAAGGGAATCTGCATAGCGGCAATCGTACCAAGAGCATACCAAGTGGTGTATGAGACGTACAGGCGGTTGCTGTAGCGGCCCATGCAGATCAGGACGAAGGCGTGGAGGGGCAGCAAGCAGGTGATGAAAGCGTAACCACCCCACGAAGCCACCATGTAGCCGTAGGACAGAGCGCAAAGAGCACCGTACAGCATAGAACCCATCTTAAGAGACTTGATCCACAACCAGAAGGTGAAAACCAACAGGAAGATAGCAATAGCCTCGTTATCGTACGAACCGGCGACCGAACGAGAAATGTAGCCGGGGGCGATACCCATAAAGACGGCAGCCAGAAGACCGGCCGAAGGCGACGTGGTCATCTCATTGGTAAGAAGGTACGAAGCGACAGCGGTCAGACCGGAGAACGCGGGGGCGAGCAGAACGCAAATGTTACGGATGTCAACGGGGATAGTCAGGGTGCGGAGGGCGTGGTAGATGACGCCCGAGGTGACCATGAGACCGGGGTACAGAGTACCACCGGTGACACGGCCGAGAGGGTGCCAGGTACGGTCATCAAACCAATCCCAGAAGTTGTAGAAGCCGTTGGCGACGAGGTATTTGGTGGCGCGGAAGTTGAACCAAGGATCGACTTGAAGAAGTTAGTATGAAGCTAATATAATGAGGGTTGTCGAGACGGAAATGGGAGACTAACACTCGTGAATGATACTTTCGAAGCCTAGAATGGAAGGAACGGTTAGTACTTGCAAAGGCCAGCTAGCTCTTGAAGCAACAAAGCAACTCACGAATCACTGAGAACAAGCGACTGCTCACAGCAGCAGCAGCAATTATCGCCAAGATGACGACACGCAACAAAGTGCGATGTCTATCGTCGACCTGCAGCTTGTCGACCAAGCTCGACGACTTGGAGGTAGCCACGGTCATGATGTTGAATAATCAAATAGTCCGATCAATCGAGATGCCCAAGAAACCAATCCGCAACAAGAAGTTGATAAATCGCAAGAGAAACCCAGCTCCTGCCCTGCAACAACTCTACCAAATGTCCAAAAAAAGGAAAAAGGAACGAATAATTTCCAATCCCAAGAAGAAACAGTATCCTTCTCTATATACAAGTCCTTTTAATCTTCGTGATACCAAACAAAATGGTCCTTTGAGAAAGGAAAAAAATAACAACACGCAAGAAGAAGAAAAAGAAAGGTAAAATCACGAAATATCACCAACTTGCTAAAAGGCCACACCTACTCAAAAGTCGCAGCCAAACATGCAATTACCTACCAAAACGTCCAAGCCCATACGTACTACGTAACTTACTACATCGGGAGCTGGCTGCGGTTAAGCTGGGCGGGCTTGTCTCGAATTGGCCAAGTACACGTACTCTGTTTCCACGTTTGAGATGTCCAAATTGGGTAGCTCGGGATGCCAGGGTTAGTGAGCGCAGAGGACAGCATGGAGAAAGAGGATGCATTGACCAATCACGTTTGTGAATTGAATGATAGAAGTGGGGCTATTCTCCGGGGATTATCCGTTGAGACGTCGAGGTGAGAACATGGCAAAGATTCACAGATGGACAGAATATCAGTATACCAACTTTTATAACGTCTAACACTTGTATTGTACACATGGCGATAATTGGCTTACGGGGTAAGAGGTTCTCCAACGACTAGAGATCGCAAGGAAATCGCTTCACTCCATCAACCTACCAACACCAAGAAGCTTGAAACATGGCCGCCACCCAGACTGGCGCTGGGTGTTCTAACAACCTATCAACAACCTTCGAACATCGTCCAACAACCGAATCGTCCATGGCTAGAGAGAAACAAAGGGCAAAGCAGGACTGAAGCAACGCAAAGAAATCAAAAAGAATCTGCTATATTACAACATCAACTGGAGCTGGCTTACGCCTTGGCCAAGTTGTTGAAGAAGGCCTCGAAGTCGAACTTGGGGTCGGTGAAGTCGACAGCTGGAAGGTTATTAGTATCGTGTGCAACACTGAGATACAAGTGCCGAAGTGGGTGTGTCAAAAACGGTGCCTCTAATGAGACACCAGATTCTTTCATCCCATCTCGTCATTACGGTCACACTTACACTGCGACGACGCAGCAGCCGGGGCCTTGCTCTTCGCGTACTCCGACTTAGCCTTAGCAATCAAGCTGGCCTTCTCCTCGTACTCGTGCTTAGCAACGGCGGCAGCCTCAGCAGCCTTGATGGTGCGCTGGTGAGAGAAGCCATAGAACACGCCAAAGGCGAGGGCCGAATACCGCAGGACCTATATATAGGGAAGTTACCGCGTCAGTATGTTTATTTCTGTGGCACTGTCACGTGCTCCGGTTCGGGCCGGAAGGATCTGGGCGGAGGTTTGGGCGGGGTTCGGGTTTGTCGATGGAGATGAATTTCGGGGCCGGGAATTCGAAGGGTGGGTGGACTGAACTGTAGCGGTTGCGTCGTCTGATCTATGGATCATTGTACAGTGAAAGGTTGTACAATCCGGAGATACAAACAATACTGCATGCTCTAACAGTGATCCAAAGAAACAATCCTCGCAGACCATTTCCAGCCATTCCCGCACCTTATCTCAATCGCATCAACCCAATTGCCTCGATTCCTCATATCCCCTCCTTCTCGAGCCTATCCAACACTCCCAGGAGTTATCATACGTTGGTAGTAGTCGCCGACATTGTGAATAAACCAAACTTGAATCGAATTAAACAAGCGACAGCAATTTGCGCAGCGGGAGCGTCAAAGTCCGTAAATCAAGCGAGAAGAAAAACGACGCGTGAGGATTCCAATTGGTCCCGGTTCCGGAAGACTTTCGGCAAAGGCGAGTTGTTGCGAGGGACGGACGTAAGTGAGCGAAATGCAAAATTGAGTCGAGGTTATTCCAGGACGGAGATTTCGCCTGGGATTCGTGGATTTGCCTGGGGGGTACTTGCTGTGAACCCAATGGACCGTCGATGGACTACAGAGCGGGAAAAAAACTATTCGGGAAAGATCGCTAGGTCTTTTTGTAGTGATAGTTTTGGTCTAGCTTTTCAAATTACACCTTAACGCTGTGTGTATCTTGTGTTTAGGCCACAAGTATACAACATGTTCAATTTACTGCCGGAAATCAACCGAACTGTCAGTATTAACCCTAACAATGGCCTAGTGGGGGTTGTCTCATGATGCAAGTGATTGCTTACCCCTGGCGAACTCAATGGCTGTCAAACTAGCTTAATAGCTAGTACCGAGCTGTCTAGTCAACAACCTCTCCGCTCCAGCAAACGTCGCCGACAATCACAGACAGCTCGACTCTGATTCAGACACAAGAGGAAGTTAGATCCTACAACCGAACGCCTTCTAAGACCCTTCTTTCTACGATCTTTACCTATATACATATCTCGACCTTCCACACCACCGCTTTGAACCTGTAAAAGCCCCTCGGAGCTCAGACGACCCCGCGCTACCCCTCGATTTCCCCGGGATCATATTCTTTGTCGACGGAAGCTCTTTTATAAGCTGCAGTTTTAAACATACGTACACGGCCGGCCGCTCTTTGGCCCCGCCCTATCACCGTCCCTTCCGCCGACTATAATACCACCCTCTAGCCCGTTGCCAGACCCCCACCATAATGCAACAACGGCGCGATGAAATCCTAGCCAAAAAGGCCAAACTCGCTGAGCTCAAGCGGCAACGTGAGCTTCGCGCAACCCAAGCCAACACCTCCCGTCAACCCGGTGGCTCCACTGACGTAAGAACCCTACGGACTAGTTCAATATCTTTGCCCCACTAACGACCCCGACCATAGCTTGGTTCTCCCTCGGGCTCAGCCCGTGCCGACTCTAGACGAGACATCGACTCCCTCATCAACAGCCTCGTAGGCGATGGCCGCAGCGGCCCGCACTCTGCCCCCGGTGGGTCAACGCCCATGTCGCTCACCCTCCGCGGCAGCCGTCCCAACAGCGTCCTTAGCGCGGGCGATCTTAGCACGGACGCCTCCGACTTTGCTACGCTGACGAGCATCGCCACGATGGTGCCTGTTCTCACGACTGCTTCCCCTACGATTCTCTACGATGTAGAACCCCGCGCGGCGCCAAAGCCCAAGGAGGAGATTGTGACGTACAGCAAGAGTGTTCAGACGACGGAGGAGTGGACAGGGCCAATTTCTACTGGGGTGGGGACGGGCCCTGCTCATGGACATTCGGGGTCGGTCACGGAGCAGGATGAGTTTTTCATGTCGCCCAGTAAGCAACGGCTGAGCAGACGGGAGAGAGAGAGGGAGGAGGAGTTGAGACAGAATATCCGTCGCGAGCTTGAGGAGGAACTCAAGGTAGCCAAGTCTCTGCTCGACGACGGTGAAATCAGCACGGCAGATGGCCCTTCAAAGAACTTCCCAGCGCGTGCTCTTACGACGGAGGAGGTGGACGCTGTTATGGGATCAGATGATTTCATGGACTTCATTGAGAGGTCGTCCAAGGTTCTGGAGAGAGCATTGGACCAGGAATATGATATCCTTATGGACTACGCCACAACGGGGTTGGACCACGAGGATGACGAAGATGGCAGTGGGAACACGGGAGGAAAGGGTAGACACAGAGTCAAGGAAGTCGCACAGTTCTACGACGAGCGTTGGAGTAAGAAGCGCATGATCACTGGCATCGACTGGTCACCCAAGTACCCCGAGCTCCTGCTCGCCTCCTACACCAAGAACCCCTCTGCCCCGAACGACCCTGATGGTCTCGTTCAGGTGTGGAACATGCACATGCAGGACCGCCCTGAATACGTCTTCCACGCACAATCCGACGTTCTCACGGCGAAGTTCTCTCCATTCCACCCCAACCTTATTGTTGGTGGTTCATACAGTGGTCAAGTTCTCCTTTGGGATACCCGTGCCAAAGCAGCCCCCGTGCAAAAGACCCCACTCACAGGATACGGCCACACGCACCCCGTGTACGCGTTGGATATCGTCGGTACCCAGAACGCAAACAACATCATCTCAACGTCTACTGATGGTGTTGTCTGCGCCTGGAGTATGGATGTCTTCGCCCAACCACAGGAACTGATTGAGTTGAAGTTGCCGCCACCCGCAAAGCTTGAGGACGTAGCCCCCACATGCCTGGCCTTCCCACAGGCCGACCCCACCTTCTTCCTTGTCGGAACGGAGGAGGGTGCTCTCTACCCATGCCACAGATACGACCGGGCAGGTGCCAAGGCGGGTATCGAGGCTGGATTGAGTTACAAGGGACACAAGGCGCCAGTGATGTCGGTAGATTTCCACCCCGCACGCGGCCCGGTGGATCTCGGCGACTTCGTCTTGTCTTCTTCGCTTGACTGGAGTGTCAGACTTTGGCGCGTACGTGCCCCAGCAGCCACCTCTACCAACGTCTCCGGTCAATCTGACGGAGCTATGACGCCACTCATGGACTTTGTTCGTGAAGATGTCGTTTATGATGCTAGATGGTCGCCCATCAAGCCTGGAGTCTTCGCCCTTGTTGATGGTGCCGGCTGGCTCGAGTTCTGGGATATCACCGTGGAGACGGAAGAGCCCGTGGCCCGCATTACTCCCAGTGCACGCAAGGATGGTCGGAGTATGTTGGCCAAGAGTCTCAACAAGATGGCTTGGGATCGGGCGGATGGCAAGAAAATTGCCACGGGTGGTATGGACGGGACCGTGTCGGTCTTTGAGGTGGGCGTTGGTCTCGGTGGTAAGGAGGACTTGAGAGCGGAGGAATGGACTAATGTGAAGAAGACTGTGTCTAGATTGGAGGCTTTGGGAGTTAATGCAGTAGCGACTTAGAGAAGTTGAAGTAGAAGACAAAAAAGAAAGAGATATAGTGTATTAATGCCAAATAAATCATAAATGTAGATCCACACCCACCGCAATATAAATACAGTCCCCCATGTTCCCTACTCAAGCAAACGTCATAGAAATCTCCTCCTCCTTTCCAAAGTCCCCATCATCATCATAGTCCGCCCATGGATCCGCCATAGTAATAGCCGGCAGCCCGAGTCCAGCAGGCGCAGACGTACTTTGAACCGAATAGCTCTCCACCGAAATGGTAGGTGGTAATGGGGAAGCAGGTGGGTTAATACTCGATGTAATACCGCCACTACCGAAGCCTCCATCATCGCCGAATCCCCCGGTAAACGCCGGCGACTGTGCAAACGCGGGTGATCGGGCAATATATCCAAGATCCTTCTCGACCGGCATAGGCTTCGCCTGGAACTCGGTGTCAAAGGTCATTTCAATCTGGTCATCCTCATAAGGTTCAAACCCATACATCTCCTTGTTAGCTGTTGCGGAGCTAGCTGAGGGCGCATATGTGGGGGTGGCAGCGTAACTTATCGATGGCGCTGGTGATGGAGCTCTAATTGAAGTTGCGGGGCCTGGAGATAAAGAACGTGGCGGCGCTTCAAGGTCGACACGGAGGGTGTCGTGGCGGTTGATAGAGGCGGGTGGTGGTTTAATTTCAGTGAGAGTGAGACCCGTCGTGGGGCCATCTTTTGAAGCAGCAGCGTCCTTTGCTAGTTCGGCGCGCATGGCTTCTACATCGAATAGGATGCCTGTGTTGGCGGATGGATCACCCGGGTTACCACTAGCTGCGGCGCCCGCCTGCTTAGATTTATCCTCGTATACCTCCCACTCTGCCCTCTCCAACTGCTTCTTGCGCTTCCAGAATGAGAAGCCGGACTTTTGTTGTTCCTGCTTCCCTGAGTTTTCCAGTTCTTTACGTGCCTCTTCAATCTCATTGATCAGTTCCCTTTGTCTCTCTTCGTGGTTCTCCGGGTCTGGATCTTCAATCTCATTGAACTCATCGGACTCGACTAGCCACCCACATTCACGAAGAAGTCGGGGCATAGCGGCACGGTATTGCATATGGCCATTGACAAACTCAGTACAGTCAAAGTTCTCAACTCCCGGGACATCAAGGATTTCACCCAGGCCGGCAACACGGCTGATACCACCACCAGTTAGACGGAAGAGGTAGCCAAGAATCCAGTCATTGCTGTTATATCCGTTGACGAACCGACCGCTAACGACAGACCGAGCAAGCATATACTCGTCCTGCTTCACTACTACGGGGGATCCATACAGATAAACGTTTTCAACAAGACCGTAAGCGCCCTTGCGCGCGAGTTCCCTCAGACAAGAGAAGATAACACGTGATCCAAGAGAGTAACCAACAAGTGTGACCGGGCGAGTTCCAAGATTCCTGTCGATGAGAGAGTCGGCAAGAATAAGACCAGCGGAAGTAGCTCGGTCAAGAGAGACAGCCCAGGGGTTGTCAATTAGATAGGCAAGTTTAGTAAGAACAACTGGAAGTTGGAGGGCGGCCATTAGAGAAATTAGAATAGTACTGCCGAGGACTTGTTGAAGACCTTGGGTGAGGGCCTATTGTCGAGTTAGTGACCGCCATATACAACACTTGGATGTCAAAATAAACTCACCTCGGTAGCCAAAATATTAATAGTATCACCCATACTCCGCAGCATCTCTGGTTCCCACAAAACTGAATAAATATCGCCCATGACAGAATCAACCGTACTAAACGGTAATCTAACGTCATCCACATTACCAGTCATCCAGCCCGAAACCGTAATAATCAAGTTCACCCGCTTATTGTTATGCAACGGCCGGTACTCAAAAGTCTTCACTGCACCCGTTCTTCTTCCCGCAGCACGCATACCGATAACACTTCCCGACGTTGCCGCCGACGAAGTAATGATAGCCGCACCACCCGCACCAGCCAAGAAACTACTGGTACCACCAACGCCAATGGTTGTAAATCCCGCAGCTAAACCGGCACCGATGACGGGAGCAAGTAAACCAGCAGATAAACCAATGACAAGACCACCACCGACGGTCGCTAAGCCCATCATGATGTACCGGCGACTCTGGGCCATCTGGCGCCGATGCTCAAGATGTTCATCTTCGTTCCAGTTCTCTTTTTCTGCTGCTTGCTGCATCTCCAGGGCGTCGGTAACACGCTTTTCAAATCGGCAGATATCAAGCCATGGCACCTCCATGTGGTTTCCTACACGCTCAAGCAATACACGTGAGCGCGCATCATACACCGAGTCAGCAATAAGAAGTAGGAAAAGATCACAAAGAACAGTCCATCTCAAATCGATCTCGATTTTCTTCGTGGTGGGCATTTGAGAGGGTGTTTGAACATCGGGCAGTTCTTCGCCAGTATGTTTCTCATATGGGGCCGTCGGGGAGGCAACCGATTCCGAATCGGCAGTTGACGAAGCCGAGCTAAACCGATGGGTCCGGTTCGGTGTACTCGGCGCACTATCTGGCTTCTCGGCCATGGGGTTATTCACCCTTGAGTTCGCCATAAGAGCGGGAACAAGATCGGCGGGAAGAACCCCGTGTTCCGCTAGTTGCTCGATCATGACCTGTTCCGCAGCGCTAATCTCCATGTGTGAATATAAGCGAATCATCATCTTTTGCGCCCACATCTTAGCATGTTCAATAGCAGTGGTGACGCTTTTCTTCGCTGCGCGACCCGTAATTAATGCCAGGCGGGTTTCCATCTCCTTTACCATTTGGAAAATCTCCACCCTTACTACACCGACATATGCGATTCTTTGGCCTTCAGTCAAGAGGTCCTTGGTAGCTTGCATTTGCGAAACTGCATCTCTCTGCTCCTCGTCTTCCGCAGTAGCCGCTGTGCTCTTGATATCCTTGAAAAGATACTGGGTATTCTCGTCCAGACTAGTCGCAGACTGCGCATCATCATCCATAATAACCCGCGTATATCCCTTGCCGGCGCCGCCCAACCCAGCATACCCATATGCCTCATCCTCGGCGGCATCATGTTCACGCGCAATCAGTCGGTTGTCATCATCATACATGTCATACGAAGCATACGCGGGCATCTCTTGCCAGTCATCATCGTCGTCCTTATTCTCCTCTTCCTTCACTGGCACAATCACCTGATGCGAATGATCGGAAACTCCTACCGTCGTACTCGCCACACTAGTATTCCGCGAATGCGCCGTCTTGTGGCTAGCAGTGCTGAATTTCCGCGAGTGGCTAGCCGTCCCGCGGGCGCTCGCCGAGCTCTTTGTCCGCGTGTGTTTCGGTGGTCTATCGGCTGCATCGCTAAGCTCGACGCTCTCGCGGGGCGCAGAATCAACGGTAGATGGACGACCGGAGGATACGATGGATTGGTCGAGACTTTGTTTTGGGGAGACGATATCTGATGGTGGAGTAGAAGTCTTCGGACTCATCGGTTCCATGATTGTTGGCTGAAGAGCCATAGGCTTCGGCGTGAATAATTCCTCACCCCGCGGCGTCGTCATATCCTCATTATTTGCCTCAGACACCCGCAAAACGGTCTCGCGCAAACCATCGGCCTCAGTATGTGGCGCCGGTTCGCAAGTGGGGGTTTCCGTTCCCGTGTCCATTTCCGCAAACTTAACATCTGCAGAATCTGCACGCGGTGGCGTCGTGACTTTCGCGGCGGCCGTCTCATGCTCCACCTTGTCATTGCTATCTGTAGACGCCGCATTCTTATCTTCTGTGGCTCCTTCAACCTCCTCCTGCGGCGCTTGTTCAAGCTTGTCGTCAGACTGTGAGACAATTGGTGGTGGCTCGGGCGCCGAAATAGTGACCTTTCTTCGGGGTTTGCGAATGGGCAGACCAAAGTCGTCGAGTTCTTCGTCGGCAGATATGGTGAGGGGCTTCATGTCTTCGGCCATGGCGGCAATGGCGGCGGCAGCGGCTGCTGCTCCGTCAGCAGTGGGCATTGTGTGATTGATTAAGCGTAGATAGTGGTCCTGTATATTGTGTAGAGGCGGTGTGATTGGAGGGTTTATGTGGATTTGTGGCGTTTGGTTGGTAGTACGAAGTATGTGGTGTGTTGACCGAGATATGTACGTAGAAGGATATGTATGAATTAGGTTCGGCGGTGATTGTCGGAATGGTCGAGAATTATTTAGGCTTGGTTTAGAATTTGAAGAATAACATAAGAATCAAAGAAAGACTCGTAACAAACGGCGATCCCGCGCTCTTGTATCGTGATTCCACCAGCCAGTCCGTCTCACAGGGAAACTCACTGGCCAAAGGGCAAATCCAAAAGGGAATCCACCAAACTTAAAGCAAGCAAAGCCCCAACTATCACGCTATAACCTGTCAAAGACGGGGGCCCAAGAACAAGCGGGAACACAAGCGATCCGAGCCCGCACAGCTCAGACAAGAAAACTTACGAATTGCCGACCTATCCAGGGATTTCCAAGAGGGGTGAGGGATGAGGGGCAAGGAGACACACAAGACAAGACACAATAAGAAAGGAAACAGTGATGGCGTTGGTTTCAAGGGCTTGTTGAATTGCAACGCAGACGCCGTGGCAATCGAACAGCTTGGTTAGAGATGGAGTTTGTATCTTGCAGTAATTGTGGTAGGTAATATAAAGCGATAATGATGTCTGGTTAACTGTGAATACTGAAACTAGCGACGTTAGCTTCTCCTTGAACGCCAGAGTAATCTACAACAGAATCGTGAATTATTGAGAGTTTCTACCGTGTGTGCGATTGGTCCGACACGGTATGTTCACACTGTACTGGCGTCAGTCTATTCGTCCTTTTCATTATCCCTCCCGCTATTCCAGCCAATTATTCAAGTCGCCCTATTCGGCATTCACAAACTCCAATCCTCTCGCCTCCACATGCACTACCGCCTCCAAAATACGCCACTCTCAGCCTAACTCTCTACAAACATCACGATAACCACCAGTTCATTTGCCCGTCAACGAGCTTCACACATGTTGAGCATCGACCCAGTTGCTTGAATCAGCCGTTGAAACAAGGAAAATGTGTTTCATGTCTGTCTGCTGACAGCTGGTGGCAGCCGTGTCACTTGTTCACGTCCCGTTGTCTCAACATCGTGTCTCAACAACCCTACATCCATTGTCTCAACAACCCTGTTCATGATCGTCTCTGTAACCCTAGATTGTTATCTCTGAAACCCACAACCCTATCTTTGTGCAACCTCCGTATAACACCATCCATCATTGTTATCTCGACTGTCCGCAGAGCCTCTTCTTCTATATCTCTTCTCCCTAGGCTTCCTCACGTATCTTAACCGCTTACAGATACCCTGGTAGTGTATATCAAGACCCTTCTTTCTGTGTATTAGTCCTTCCGTCGTCACAACGCCACTTCACCTCCATCCCTATAGTGGCTTTCGTCCATACCCACCCTAACGCGACATACTGCCGTACACGCTGATAGACCGTCAGCACAACCGGGCGTTTCCCACCCTATCATAAGGGATCGTCAGTAGCAAAGGGCCCTCTTGGGGGCAGAACGGGGGGTATATCGGGGTCTACATTATGGAAGTGGAGTGGCTTGGAAAGCCTTCTCCGGAGAGATGGCCGTAGTACACGGAATCTGTGTTATGCACATGCTTTTGATTGGACCAAATCTGAGTCGCGAGCCGATGCAGAATGCTTCTGCAGTGAAAGCATTCTGCGGGAAATGTACCGCAATATGCACCTGATATGCATCTTATATGCAAAGCAACAGCTCTTGTCCCTATTGTATATACCCGGACCCTCGAAAAGACGCTCCGTGGACGACATGACAGAGACACACGTCCCAGAATCTCATCTTAGTGTCCCCCTCCACCCATGGAACCCAAGCCAAAACGCTCGAAAACAAAGTCCCATCCCCATGTCCAGTCCCGAAGCCCACCAACCAAACTATGTGTCCAAAAAAGAACCTTCTCTTGTCTCCGTCTCCCCAAATTTCCATCTTCCCCAAAAGAACGCTTAGCACAACACAACCCAAAGGAACCACCATCTCCGTTACGAGCCCCGTAAACGCCATATCCAGCCCCATAGTTCACCGCATCATCAGCCCTTCCTTTCAACCAACCACTCCTTCTCTCCGCCAGCTGCTCCCGTCACAGGTGTACCCGGCGGCGGCTTATGGTTGCCCGAGCAGTCTTGGCAGTGGTGTATATGTAAGCCTCAGTGGAGCGATCCAGATCTAGATAGGAAACTGATGCGTGGTACCGGAAGTTTAAATATCAAGCGTAGCTTCGCCGTTCAGTCTGAGCTACATTTGGTCCTGGCTGTCTATTTGCTTATTGGTTGTTAACTATCCGGTGTTTCTCACTCGCTTGACCTTTCTCGTTTTAGTCTTTCGTTTGAATACACTCACTTATTGTATCTAATATGGCCGTTGTTGCTGTTGCTGCATTGGCTGCCCGGTCTGCCGTGGCCGGAGTTGCCTCTCCTATGGTCACCGGGCTTTCCATCCAAAGGGATATCGCAGAGGTTTATCAAGATGCCTCCGGTGCTTATGTTGGCAACTATACCATCTCAGTCGACGACACATGGACCCACAGTACTCTGACCGTCAACATGGGAATAAACTATTTTGATCTTGCAACTGTCACCCCCGTGGATTCTTACCGTAAGCTTCTTCCCTCCTTTATAGTTGCCCCCAACTGACAATCCCAGCTGATACTATCACACTCTCTGATAAAATTGCAACCTGCTCTTTCACATTCACCAAAGATCCAACGCTAGACCCCGCCCTCTACGGAATCCTTCCCGCCTTCGGCATAACCGCCGATTCCGCCACTACCGCCTGGGAACTAGGTCCCCTATACACTCTCTCATCTATAGCAACAGCCACCGCAAACCCCACCGCAGAATCCCTAACAAGCAACTTTGACATTCTCCTCTCCAACCCCCGGCCCACCCCATCAGCATCCCTCGCCGCCCCCGCAGATCTTGCCGCCGCTGCTACAATCTGGGATCTCGTCAACACCGGTCTTCTAACCACTAGTGTCCCCGGAGAATCCTACGCTGCTGTCCCCACACTTGCCCCCGCCCTAGTCAGCACCTTATCAGACCTTGTTACACCTGCAGCAACAAATGTCGCTTCTATATCTACAAATGGTTCCACAACCGACGACTCCACAGACGCCGGAAAGACCCCACTTAGCACCGGTGCCATCGTTGGAATTGCCATTGCTGTCTTACTGGGGTTCACTCTTATATCCTCCGGTCTAGTTGGCCTTCTTCGCAAGCGCCACCACGAAAACATCCAGGTAACGGGAAGCCCCCCTGCCTACCCTGAAAAGCCCACTCCCACCTCCGGTACTTCCGTTCCTCCCACTCCGACTTCAACCCGTAACTCGCAATATAAACCCCACACATACACGGTCCCTATTGTCCGCGTCCCCAAGCAATCGTCCGAAATTGGAACCCCTAACTCCGCGGCTACACCTGCTCCTCCGGGTACACCGCGGACACCATGTGCCGGAAACGGAACACCGGTGCGGGGATTAGATACCGGATATATCGGGGCACTGAGACCCGCGTCAGACTCTACCGCTGTAAATGGAGCTTCTGGGGCGCAGAGCCAGGGGAAGACTAGCGAGGAGACACAGCCTAAGACTCCAGCTATTGCAGTGGAGTCATGGATGTCAGATCAAGATGTCCAAAGACTAAACGCCGAGGAAGCTGCCCTGGACAAGGCTCTCGCAGAGCGTGCAGCAAGAGAACGGGGTGGTTCAGCTGGAAAGTCTTAGAGGAAGAAACTGATGTTGATAACTATAGTTATCTGAATGAACCTAACGCATAAGAAACAAATAGTCTACAGTCGATTTTAATGGTTAGAATTGTCGTTAATATTACTTTGTCCATTTTCATCTCCTTGATTCCTCATCATACAAGACAAACACCTGAATTTCTAACCTGCTGTTGTCAATATCTTAACCGCGCGAAAACCATCTTCCCACCATGTTACTCGCAATAGCACCCGCCAGGTTCCCTCCCGACCAGGCACTACCCGCAATATTAGTAGCCTGACTAAACTTATCACATCTCGAAAACGCCAGCGTATTCATGACAGTAAGAACCAGCGCAATAGCTATGAATCGTTAGTATTACTCCCTAAACCCCGAAACTCAAAAGACTTACCAACAAGCGGCACCCACAGAAACTCCAGCTTAATGATAGCCATAATAGCCATCAAAACCCACACCACCGGCTGCGCATACATAGCCAACCAGAAAAACCGACTATCCGTCGCATTCACCACTTTCGTTCCCGGCTCACTACTCTCAAAGACCCACTTTGAATCACCCGAAGCGGGGTCCACCTCATTCCACCAACGGAGACCCACCAGACGACGACCCGCGATATTCTTAGAATAATAGAAATCCGCCGCAAGCAGAAGCATAGTAATGATGAAGATCATGATCCTACGAATTCACGTTAGTACCTTAGCAAATAGACGACAAAGGACGAAAAAAAACCCTACATGCTCTGCGTAAACAGCAAGCCCAACAAATAAACCAAGAAACTCGACGCCCGAAACGTCAAGAACGTCAGGAGCGTAACCGGATGCGAACTTAACCGCCAGCTCAGCGAGCCAGGCGCAGGCTCAGGCTGCTCCATTGTATCTAAAATCCTTTATTCCTTGATCCGCAGTATATCCGCAACTCGAAAACGCTGTATGCGAACGTCCGTACAATATCGGTAAGCTCCGGGATGTTCGCCGCAATGTGGAAGTAGCGCTGATTGTAGTGTGTCGTTTAAAGCTATTCGTAACGTCGTCGTAAGTGGAGTTTCACGGAGGTCTTTTAGACCTGTTCGTTGGTCAAGGTCGTGGAAATTCAATTCGAGGTTCGGAAGAAACAACAATTCCTGATAGCTGTCAAAAGACCTCGTTCTTTCTTTAACTTTTCTCAATACAATTCAAGATCCAATGCGCCAGCTATGGAGCTTGGCTCAATAACTACGTAACTCTTTGCCAGGTGTTGCGTGTTCATAGCATGACCAAGCAGCTGTCAGTTTTAAGTGCCACCTGCCGAGGGTACTAGCTTTGTGTTACAGAACAGGGGTACAATTACATCCTGGATCCCACCATTAGAGTGGCATTCATGGAATCATGATCAATGAGTTATAGTTGAGTCTATAATCTAGAATGACTAGTCACTGTATTTTTGAAAACAAATACTCTATGTATATCTTTCAGATGGAAAACCAAAATCAACCTCCCCAACCTAATCGTTACCAGCGATTCGGCCGCCAAAAAGTGCTCATATTAGGTCCCTCTCCACCGTGAGTCTCTCCAAAGGGCGGTGGCTGCGCAGAATCGCCCCGATACGGCCAGCCATAACCAGTATTCTGCTGGCTTTGGCTCACATACGACTGGCATCTCTCTTCAGGCACTATAAATTGCTGAGATTGCCACTGCGGCTGGCTGCCCTCTAGGCTTTGTTGAGCCATCCAGGGTTGAAACCCTACTCCATTATAGCCGCCAACTCCGGGTAGCTCCCCTACTTGCGGCCGGTGAAACAGCGCGGGCTCTTCGGGCCTTGTCGGGGCAAGTCCCGTTGGAGTACTCGAGTAAGGCCCGAACCTATAGCCTATTCCAGTGTCCTGCATATACGGACGAACTTGTGGTGCGATTGGCGTATTGACTTGTTGCTCGCGATTCTGGAACATCAGGGGTAGCTCAGGATTCAAAAGCCTGTCTCTGCCGTTGCTGTTCCATTGGGTCGGAGAATACACATGCGCCTGTTGATCTTTGTGAGCATCCATAATAGTAGGGACACCGGTGTTCTGGCGATCCCAATTATTGCCCAAGTCTCGTTGCCCCCATCCTGTCGAGGCGATTCCTACTTCAAAGGAGGGTGCAACGTCCTACATCTCACCCTCGTCCTGAAAGGCCATGAATGCCCTCCGACTTTTGCCTGGATTGGCAACATCTTCCCCATAGCGCGTGGGCTGGGTTAGTTGGATCTGCAGTTGTGCTTGTTCATTACCAACACTGCCGTGCGTATCCTCGCCGTCTATCCCAAGATTCCGCTCTTTGAGCCATGCCAACAATAAATGGTCATCTGTCTGACATGCTTGGTCCTTGTAGCGAGCAACAGGACTTGGGGTACTACAAACAACCCCATCATCGGTCCCATTGTAGCCATCCTCCAAAGTGGTGCATCCCTTTTGGGCAACTTGCTTGGGTTTGCTCAAAGCCATACCAGTATTTGCGCCACTGACATCACAATGGCAGCAATGTACAGATTGATCTGAGCCATTTAACGGCAAACGCCGCTCCTGCAAATGGCGGTGTAGAGATACGGACTTCATGTTGCTATCCGCCTGGTCTAGGTTGGCGGCTTTTCCCTTAGCCTCTTTCGTATATCTAGGGTGGCGGTTCTCGTTATTCGCAGTCGGCATAGACTTGCGTATACTAGAATAAAAAGCTTCTTCCAGCTTTTCATCCACAGCAGGTAACCCCGGGACCACACGTGGCGGGGGGTTCCTCGACCGCTTGCGCATCGGTAACCGACGGGTCTTAATTGGAGCTGTCTCGTCGCCCCTTACGAAAGGATAATAGTCCACAAGATCGCTATCCTCTTGGTCTTCGTAAAGGTCTTCCAGAAACCCCTCATCCTCGTCAATGTCCTCCACAGGGCCACTATGGGTAATCCCGTCGTCGGACATGAATAGGGGATGATCCCATTGATCATCACTTAGTGAGCGCCGCGCAGACCTTTGCTGTGCGTCCTGCTGTGTTTGCGCCAGTTTTGACGCAAGGTTTGTACTGTGGACTCTTTTGGGCTCCTTGGAGGCGGGATCCGTGTACTTGCGTGCCTGTTCCGACACTATAGCAAACAGAAAGTTAGCAGATATCCTTCATTTCATGGTGCGAGGCTACACAACTTACCGAAGCCCATGGCAGAATCACACCGTTTGTTTAAAAACAAGCCTGGGGTGGTGGCTTGTGGTGGTACCTTGAAACTGTTAGTAACCACAACGTAGTAGAAATTATATAATGGCACTTACAGTCAAACGCCCTTTGGAAACAATAGCATCAGACTCAAAGCGCTCGCCAACTTCACGGTGGGAACGCAATACAGTCTTTGGGTGCTCAACTGATTCGCGGCGCTTCGAAACGGGTACTTCCTTGCTTATTGGTTTCGCCGCAGGTTTCTTGTTCGCCTCGTACTTCTCGGGCCTCGTCCGCTGACGGGCCCGACGCTTGAACGCTTCTCTAAGCGTCTCGTTGCGAACAGTACGTTCGGTACCGGTTTTCTGTTTGATGTGGCGCACAACACCTTCGTCTTCCCGCTTGCGCTTCCGCTCGACATCTACATTATCCACTGTGTCACGGCCTGACGGCTTAGGTCCAGTGACGCTGGAAGACTGGTTCTTCTGGTGTTTGGGTGGGACAATCACACCATCGTGGGTGATGCGTTTGCCGTGTGTCGCTGAAGCTACCTCTCTACGGCGCTTCTCTGGGGAACAGGGTGGGAGTTGAGGGGGGACGTTGGGGTCAGCATCGCGTGGGACTCGTGACAGCTAGTCACTGATCCGCGCAGACTGAGTATCGTTGTGGCAATTTTCGGGTCTCATGGTGGGTTATGAGTAGTGAGTAATTCTCTGTTTTGTTCAACTAGAAGTGATTGGGATGATAATTTGGAAATGCAGATCGACGACAAACCCGCAATATTTGGGATAAATTAATGGACTTTGTGTTTGTGAAGAAAAGGAAGAATAAGAGTTTTTAATTTGGTTTGCGCAAAGTTTTCCTATTTACAATCCCCAAGTCAACAATTTGAATTACGCAAGTAACTTCTTCAACAACAGCTACAATGTGGATCAAGCGTTGTGTGGGTGCCTTCTTAATCTCGTCAGATATATTTCAACGTGGGTAAATGAAGAATCGGGTAGGTTAACCTGTTCTTCAAGCCCAACATGATCATCTTCACGCTCAACTGATGTATCGTAGAAGAGACTAGAAAGAACCTCACAGTCTCATCGACAAAGAATCTCAAAGACACGACCAAGGACAGGTCTATCTTATGCTTGGTTGTCCTTTCCTCTTATGGCGGCCGTCATTGTCCTAACTAATGCAAGTTCCAGTTCTTTCCATAGATCATAGTATATTCCTCTAGGCAAGTGCGTACATACGTTACATCATTGATGAGGACCCGATCACGTGACTGGTTGAATATGTGAGCACTTCGCCAAACCCATGATGGATTCGGCCATCCTCGAGTTGTGTAACAAAGTCCCCCCTAGAAATAATACAAGTAGTGGACTCCTATGAGCGGAGATGAATGTGATTTGATCTTTCATGACCCTGATAGCGCGGGGCCTAGACTGGGCAAACGTAACGGATTGGATTTGTCTACGACACTCACGGTGAGGGGTCTCGTACAATGCGACACTACATTAACGTATGCCTAGAAGTGCATCTTTATGTATACGCACACAATTTGTAGTTTAGTCCTACTCTATTTCATCACATATGTATCCTCAAGCTGGAGTCTTTCCATCCATCTATACTTTGACGTCAGTCGTAATACTAATCAAAGTTGCACAATGTCTCACCAATAAACACCGGTGTCATCCGTTTTGATTTAGACCTCAAAGTCAGGTCGTACTGTCTACCGGTAGGGTTAAGACCGTCACCCAAGCAGGGTTACGCATTTATGTTGTCCCGACCATGTTAACTACGATTCCCAGCCATTCATGTATGTGTCCAGAAGCACCAGCTTCCATTGAGCTGAAAATCAGTGCCTTTCTCGGCCTTCAAAGGACAGGGCTTGATTCATATCCATTCCTAATGGAGGTTTATGCATGCAAGCACAAGCAGCAGACTCATTCCTGCAGGTCACCTGCAGCAAGCCATGCATTGTGCAGGTGGGTATACATGTGCTGTTCACAAGCAAACCGCCAGTCAAAGAGACAAGCAAACCATGGTCGATTCGATGCGGTCTACTTCGCAATGTTGATGTAATCGTATCGAATGGATTTGTGCACCCCAACCAAGCTCACAGAAGGTAGCCATAAGCGAGCTGTCTCCGGTTTTTGCTACGATAGACATATTACTTGATGACACAAAAATAACTTGTTGTCAACGTCCCGGGCCGAGACCACCGATCCCTTGAGAAAAGAGGTGCAAACAAGGTTTCGAAAGTGGTGACCAGAGATCGATTTGTTATCTTTGGATAGTTATGTATGTATGTACATATGTACATGTGTATGTACGTAGACATGTGCCTAAACACGTATGCCGGGGATCAGCCAGCACTAATACGTAGTGGCCTACGTCTAATAGGTCGGGAGTTAGCCAGTCATAGCTCCCTCTGTATACGGGGAGACAAGTGGTGTATAAAGTGGGTGTTATTACTCGCTTAGGTCATGGCGAATATGTGAAATAAGACGTCGTCTAGTGACATGTCAACAGAGCGGATTTTACCGGTTACTCACAAGTCTAGTAGACCAGATTAGTAAGACTTGACGGAGCCACAACCATGGAGCTCAACATGGGCTCACTAGCGGAGAAACAGCAATTGGGGACAATCTTTTCTTACGCATCACACCGGTCACTTATTATGTATGCATATAAACAACCTTATCATAAGCTAACCCGTCATGGCATGAATTTCTCCGAGATGCCCCTGTTGTTTATAACAGGTCCCCAAACAATGTCTCCTTGGCCACCATACCGCTCCCGTTACTACCCACCCAAACACTCTTGAGTACATAACATCACCCAAAGATTCTCGCCCTCCTTTGTCACGGGAAGCGGCTTGTTACCCAAGCCCAGTTGTAGTAACAGACCACTTTTCTTTTTCACTCTCTGATTAGTTTCAAGAGCCGACCAAAGTGGGATACCGTGCGTAAGCCTTTTCCTTTTGAACCACACGGACACACAGACTGCCGTATTTTCTGCACAAGCCTCGGACTCTGTCAACATGGCGTCAAGCGAAGGAGTTTACCCCTCACTCTATTGCCCCTCCTCCTTCTGTCTTCCCCTCACTTGGCGGGGTTCAGTTCTCGAGATATGCATGAACAGGATACTGATCCAGATTCGTAAGAGTTATCTGATCACGTCCGCGGACATCATGCATCTGAACAATGCCTTGACACCAAGTCGGCAAGTCGGAATATGGGTAGACATGTCGCAGGTTCTATATACATATGCACGACCTTTGTCCCACCCCCCTTCGTTACTACGCACGCCGTAGTGCTCCAAATTCGCTCTATTTGGTCGTTCATCATTCTGCCTTGCAAGATCACGCTCTCACCGACGTTCCCATGCCCCTGCTCTGAAATCCATGTTTCCTCTTTTGAATCCCCACCGCAGCTCAGCCGAGTACTTGGTTGCTCCTTGTGGTTTCAGTGATTGCGCAAACATGTTGAAAAGTTGTCTTTCAAGAAACATTACAGATTTTTCACTAGTCTGTCTATCAAGAAAGACATCATCGTCATCAAACAGTCTCGATTTTCGGCCTCCAAAACCCAATCACATCGCTACGCCGTAACACACTGTGCATGTCAGGGTTACCCCGCGTTCCGTTTAGGGTTTCGTAATATACTAAGCTCAATTGGGTCCTTCTGGAAGGTATTGCAAGGTCAAAAGACCTTCGATTCTTGTGAAACAAGCTAACGAAAAGCCCAGAAGCCCTGACTAAGCCCTATTTTGTCAGGCGCATCCCCGACGTTTATCGTGTTCTGCGCAGATTAACGGCGAGTGATGATGACTATTGAAAGGTCACTAGAAGGTATAGGGGGCTAGGTTTGTTGATAATGACGGTAAAAGTGTGTATATCGAAGCACAGTTTAGCACAAGCTGTACGCCATGTCTCAAAGACGTTTACCTATTTTGGAAAGATACTGGACCAATGCTGTATGGCTTGTTTCGGGTTCATGGTGCAAACCTGCATAGCCGAACATCAATCTGCGTATAAATCTCTATACCAATCTTCAAACACGCATCAACCAACATCTAACGTCAGGTTGTATGCCCACAGACATGGCTTGTTTCTTCATGGCCATGCTTGTTTATGCCTACTATGAACCCTAGTTTATATGGATAAACTTTGGTTACGAATTTTTGACGTGGAGAGATGGGGGCATTGAGAGTTCCTTGTTATGTGTTTGGAGTATGTACATTTGGAACGGTTGGTCTCGTATGTATGGTGGCGTCGTCATCATTGGGTGCTTGGTCATTAGGTATGTATGTATGTATGATATGTCATATGTAAGTTGATTCATGAGGCTCATTAGTTCATGTTCATTATTGATTCAACCGGGATGTCCATAACAAGTTAACAATATAGACATACATATGTACATACATACATATCAACAAACATAACTCTTCTGTTTGTCCCTCATACCCTTCAAATTCAGCATCATCAATTCCTAATACATGATATCCACTATACCCTGGTTCGTCTCTCCTCAAATCCGCTCCGCATAATGCAAAAAACATCAAAGACAAAGCTCCACCCCATGTCCGCGGATTCCCATCTCACGCCAATGGTTCTTCTCGCCAAGTCTACCGCATATCAAAAGCAATCCTAGACACTATAAGTGCGGCGCATACCTTCCGTCATTTACAAGCTTTCCAGGGACCTCAACTATGGCCGCTTCAATTTAACCTGAATAGCACTCATCCCCGTCTCCGATCGTCGTAGGTTTTACTCCGCCCCCCTCCAGCACAAACATTTATATACGGCTGCATACAGACCATACATACATATGTATGGACATGTGCAAATCACATAACTGTCTATTCTTTGTTCCTTCGGTTTCCCTTTCTGTGTGCTAAGAAGTGACTGCAGAAATACAAGTCATTCCTCCGTTCCTGTCAGCTTCCTGTTTCTTTTCGACGTGATTGTTATCGTCTTTGGCATCATCCACACTTCTACAATTCGCCTGATTGGTATGTATTTCCTTGGTCTTTGTAACCTTTCTTCCGGTACATACACCGTTTGGTTGGGTCGGAGTTGATATCTCTTGCCAAGTACCTTCGTGTTACAATCCTGTATCAATACACTTGCAACGCTACGCCATTGATAACCTACGACCATAATTACTAACCTTTCCATTCCATCACAGCTTAAATTCAGCCATCACAATCTTCCCGTAAGTACTCTCATCCATCCCGCCGGTGGCTCTTAAGGTGGTTAGCCTTGAGGATTGTTTCCATCTGCCCGAGCTTCTGCTGCAGTTCATCATTGCCCCATTACAATGATCCCATCAAGTCCAGACAGATATTGTGGATGGTATTTTCTTCGACGCCTCATAGTACAACGCAAAGTTCCGGATGCAACCCTACATGTTCGGTCTGCAACCATTGTTCAATCTGCCTAGATGGTCATACTCTTTCTTCTCCCACAGACACACACATGCCCAATCGCCTGATCAACTCTCGCATATGCAACTCTCAGTCACCCCGCCTTGGAACACATTTTCTCCATCTTGCCACAAGGAACAAAGCGCCCAAGCTGCAACCCCGCAATCCGCTATGTCATATATTGTATTCCATCTCCCGTGTCACTGGGCTCCATCAAAAAAGCCATCTTCCAGTTTGACGCCGACATCAAGAACTTGTCTGTGTGTTAGTGTCAAGGAGGTGGCAATACCCGACATTGCCTTATCATTCTCTTTGGCTTCCCACGTCAAAAATGACCCTTCCAGGTATTTTAAGCATCGGAACTCGGGGGGTTCCGTAACCCCATACACTTGCCTTGCCACTGCTGCTCGTTCCTTTTGCATCCTGCGGCTCCTGTGTTCTCTCTCTCTCTTATACGCATATACTTTTTATGCATCTAAAAAGGCATGTCATCGCCCTGCTCGCTCCTTGGTTTTTGTTTCGGCCGTTCAAGGTGCATGGCGATACCAACCAGCTTCAAACTTGTGTCTCCCAACAACCCGCAGTACAAGTGTGGTCGACTGTACTTTTAATTAAGTTCCCTCGTCGATTCTGGAAAATGGACCCATGCCCTGTCGTCAATAAACCATAACCGCTTCACCAAAGTGCTCTATGCTGCGATGACATCATAGCTCATGCTCACCGCCAAACAGCCATCGAGTTCCAGTTCCCCGAAATACCTTGAAAAGGCTTGCATTCTGTTAAAAAGTGACATGTTCCCGGATACCCAGATAGTACCAAACCAAGCGCCATGCATACTTTGGCCTGCGTTGAACAACATGGAATCATTCAACACGACTGCAACTACCCTATTACCGTAATAGTCTGTTGCAGTCTCGAATTGGTTTCCTTTCACGGCTCTTTCCAACAATCAGCGACCAGGGATAAAAGCACTTGCCCGAGATTTCTTATCGGTCTTTTATGTTCTCTCGGACGCCCTGTCATCTGCCAATGAGCCACCGAACCACAGGGCTTTCCTGTTACAAGACTGAAGCTACTGTATGCTCTTCACTTCTCCTCCGGAGCTAGCGGGGCTTGTTTCTTGATTCCTTACGTCTTAAGCACTGTCATTGACGCCTTCCTAGGGCGGATGCCACGTTTGGGCCCTAGTGGAAGGCTAGTGGGCACAGTGCTAGATGCCGGGCCCTACTCCAGTGTGCCCGACGGTTCACGGATGCTTTTGTTCCTTGGTCCCATGTGGCTCTCAGCTGTAATCTATCGCCAGATATGGCTCTTGATGTCGTTGTTTTGGTATTGTGTGACTATTTGGCGAGCCTTCGATCAAGACGGCATGTACTTCCGGTCCAAGAAGATTCTCGACAACCTCGTTGATGCCCAACTCAACGGACAACATGGCGGCATGAAGAGGGTCTAGATATGACAGCTCAGTTTGGCTTCCAGCTTAGCCACGTGCCTCGGTAAATTCCTAAGTGGCCTGTCAGCACGGTAGTCCCTAAGAAACCTGCTTCAACTACAATCCACTTTAGGCATGTTGGCAACCCCTCTTTTCGGGTTAACCACCATATATACTTGGTTTGATACCCAACGGTCAAGGATCTCAGAGCTTTTGCTTCTCTTGGTTGGGTGCATGTCGGGCGGTTTTTGTGCTGCAGTGAGTCTGCGGGTGTGACTAGGCTTTTGTCTCCTGCACCTAGGTAGTTGTTACCTGTGTCTTGGGCTTAAGTATGGTTCGGCGCCAATGGGTGATTGCTTGTTGTGCCTTTTGTTTCCAATGCAGGCGAGCCCGAGTTTATGGGACGGGCTTTATAGTCTTGATGGGACCCGCACCAAACGTCACTCAGTCATGCCTTCCCATTCTTTCATTCGAATATGAGGCTCGGTCGTGCGCGTCTTGACACCGTCGTTTACTAACATTTCGCTGTTCTCAAGTTGCTTTGTTCTTTGAGCTAGTGTCTTTGCCAGTTTATAGTTTTCTCTTGTCTTGTCTTTTTGCTTGTTAGACCTTTTTTTTTTGGCGACTATACCCATCATGTCCAAGTTATTTATCGGGTAAGTAATAGTGTTGCCCTGATTATCTGACAGGAGTCAGCATCTCGTGGCCAACCGGTGTCAGGCTATGGTGTGATTAGATTTTAACATGGACTAACACTCATGTGCTGCAGAGGCCTTGCATGGCACACCGAAGAGTCCACTCTTCTGCAAAAGTTTGGAGAGTTTGGACCGATTGAAGAGGCGGTGAGTATTCCTATATCATGACAGTTGATAAGCACACGGTGGTCCTACCTGTTCGAGACTGTTGAGACTTGAAGATCGACTAACTTTAATATCACTAGGTTGTGGTGAAGGATCGTGACACTGGTCGCAGCCGCGGGTTCGGCTTCGTCCGGTTCACCAACGAAGAAGATGCCCGGCGGGCTATGGAAGCCATGCACAATGTCGAGTAGGTATACACATCCACATCTTAGTTTGCCAAGATAACTAACAACTCCCTCTTCCAGGTTTGACGGTCGGACAATCCGTGTTGACACCGCATCGGGTACCAGACAACCGCAGGGCGGCAATTCCCGGGGCGCTTTCAGTCCTAATCCTAACCATGGGTATGGCGGCGGCATGCAGCCTGGGCCCTATGGGAATGGACAAGGCTATGACCAGGGTGGTGGTATGCCTGGGTATAACCAAGGGTATCCCCCACAGTCATACCACCAGAACGGGCCGGGTAAGTGATTTGCGGGTGGTTCGTATGATTCTGGAACCGGAGTTACTAACACTCGACACGGATTAACAGGTGGCTATCAGCCGTATGTGTACTATCCACAGATGGGTCATCAGCAGGGTGGCCAGCCCAGCGGCGGTCAATATGGAAGTCCTCATAATGGACAGCACGGAGGGCCACAAGGTGGACCGCCAGGACCGGGAGGACCTCCTAATGGTGGCCGTGGGTACTAAGATGGTGATGATCTGATGTTGAATGATCTGGGGGGTAGGCTGGAGGTGCTGTGGATGGTGGTTAGAATTCTGTTTAACGGCCATGTCATGATTATGGTGTACTGTGGGACTAGAAACATACTCAGGTTAGCTGTGTAGCTAGATGATGACAATGTCAAGACTATGTTTATGAAACATAACGGTTTCCATATCGTGTATTGAAAAAGACAGAATATTTGTTCATCATCTATTGGGAACGCATTCTTTCTTGGCTGCCGCGCGTATTCCGGTGACAAAAACAACGTGGGCCTCTGAGGCCTCACACCCATCACATAGGAACTTTGTCTTGACTGGCCAGAATACTTCTGACTCGTTCCGACAAATCACTAATATGTTCATCCTGACTTTCGGGTCCCAAAGTATTCAACGCTTCGTCAAGCTCCAAAAGATACTCACTGTTCAGCCCACTCGGCCCCTTACTCTTGGCAATATGTTCCGCTAACTCTTGTGGATCCTGCACACCAACGAACTGATCGTTATCCGGGGTCCCAATGTATACCAAGGAGCGAATAGGTGCGGATCCGTCAGCCGGTTGAAAGTCCTTGTAGTGGACGGAGTACCCGTTTATTTCCCGGATGTCTAGATATTCCTTGACCTCGGTGACCTTGGATGGGATGATTCGGTAGGCTACACCCCATACCCGGGGAGGAGCGGGATGGTGAGAGTCCTTGAGAGTGAGCCAGTGAGGGTGGGAAATTAGAGTTACTACACGGCCGGGAGCTGTAGGTGTGCCGCGATGATCTTGACTGGATATCTGGTTAGCTAACGAGGGTCCCATAGAACTCAAGCAAATCAATACCTCGCCTGTGATGTCGTTAGTATATGTCAATTGGTTGTGTAACGTATTCAAGTCAGTTCCCTTGTACATGTACCCCGACGGAGCTATGACGCGAGCTAAAGGATGTATTTCCGTGGACTACATTGCGACCTGGGTGGGTGACATATCGACTTACCTGCCAAAATCTACGGACGTATCCCGTTACATAGCCAGGGACTCGACGATCTGTGGGTACGAAAAAAGGGCCGGTTGTTAGGATTAACCTGGACAAGTCGATCACTACGATCACTAACCGAAGTGTGGTGGGGGTTTCCAGATTAGGCTTCTTTATTGGTTGTTAGGTCCAGCTTTCGGGAGACTTCCGGGGGCGCGTATGCCGTGGGAGGGTGACGTACCCGTAGCCGTAAAGCCAGAATTCCCCTTCAGTGGGAGTTGTTGAGGTTGTTGACATTTTGAGGCTGGGTGTTGTCTTGGGCTAGAGGAGGTCTAGTGAAGGGTGAGGTCTCAAAGTGAAGAACTGTTTTGGGTCCATTATTCATCATATGTGTGTACAAGCACGATTTGGGATATGACAATGTCATCAATGACCGGGAGTGAATCCTTTAGGTTTAGTACTGAGGAATGTGTGGAACCCTATGTAATTTGAATGTCTTCCTGTATAATCTACATATCTGATCAGATATAGAGTGAAAGTATTGTCTTCGTTAAAACGGTAGTCGAATATCTGTGTTGTTATCAAACTTGCTCTATATTCCAATCACCGTTGGCCCAATTCCTCCTCGGACCGGCTTCCGAGACACACATAGTAGGGTCAGGGTTACAGATCATGTGACCAACAATCCCCTTATCGTTCTTACACATGACGAAGATGATGGCAAACTCTCGAGCACGTGTGGCATTAATGTAGCATTGCATCAAGATGAAACAAAGACAAAAATCCAAAAGCTATTTGACAAGCCATCACCGACGTCACATGCATAACCCCCCTTCTTGCCAACAAACTGGTAAATCTTTACCATGCATTTACCCCTCGAAAGCCTCCGCTCACCAGACTTGGCGAACAACGAAAGTGCCCTGGCCCTTTTTCGAGACCCCTATACGACAACTTCGCAAGCTTGGGTCCGTTTTAGGTGGGGTCCTTTGGCGGAGGTGCCACCGGAAAAGTTGCAGATTTCAATGGGCCACGGCACGACATATCCGTGAGCCAAGGGTGTTTTTGTTCACGAATTAGTGGGAGGTTACAAGAAACTAGGCTTTTTTCAAAAATGCCGTTCGTATCGCCTGGTTTTGGCACGGGCGTCCCCGATGGAAAGGAAACGGCTGCCTGTGCCGGGTTTCCTGGGGTGGATTTCGCCACTGTTGGCATTTCAGGAACCCGTTGGCTGACCTTGACCGGTGTATTCCCCCCCCGAATGCTTACTATCCAGGGCTACTTTGCAGAACGGATGTTCCTAGTTACCGCTCCATTGAGGCCGGGTCGGGCGTTACGTGCAGGCTGTTGATGGTTAGCTGGACGTGTGCAGAAGTGCTGGTGTCGGTTCTGGACCCATAGACGTGGATTGTAGAGAACTCCTATTATACAGTTCGTCCAATCGTATGCAGGCGAATGATATACATGTTTACACACAGATTTACATACAGTTATTTGTGCTTCCAGTGACGCCAGTTTCTACCTTTTTAGGTAGTACCCCTCTTGGTTGACACATCCACATAGGACAAAGGCTTGAAACCTGTGAAAAAAAAAATCAAGCAAGCAAGCCACAGCCTTGCCAAAATCGCCCGATCTCTACAAACGCTCTTCTTATCGTTCCTTGTCCCTATATACGCCCACATTACCGGTCATCGATACCTAGATCCTCTGATTTTCTTCTTCAATTGTTCCCCAAGTCCAGTTTCAACTTATACGACGCCAACGCCGCACCAACCCACCTAAGGCCCCGTTTCTCGTCTTTGTCCATGGCCCAAAGTGTTTGTGCGCTGTTCAACACAACTAACTAGAGAAGGCTATACAACACTAACCTACCACTGACCCATTGTGCCGCTCGTCCACGTCTGCAACAAATCGAAGCATATAAGTCGCGTATCCGCCAAACTTCTTCTTGAGTTTTTCTCTGTTCCATCATTTCTGCATCTATTATCAACGACAAGACACTATCTACAATGGCGTACAACAAGCCCTTTAACCCTGATGAGCTCCCCAGGTAGGTTTTCCCGGCGCAAAGATGTTCATCTTTCTTATTGATCTTGAACCCCCGCTCCCCACTCTGATAAACCCCGCGGTAGACCGTTTTGGGCGCTTCAAATATGTTTCCCGAGTATTTTCGTGAAACTGAGTTGCAGATAAGGCCACAAGTCAGCGACACGGTGCCAATGGCAATGGATGGTTCCGCAATAGCTTGTTGGTTCTAGTATCCTCGATGATCGTCGTCGATATGCAGCTGGTCGGGTTGCTAGAGCCCGTCTGACGTGTGGTGGTTCGCGGCACTGATAGCGGGTCAAACAGCAAAAGCCCCTACCTAGTTGTGTGCCTCCCCACCATGGTATGGTGGTTTCGCCAGTCGATTTCGTTACTGCCTCCTGGAATGCTCTACTAACATTTCTTACTTTGTGCTAGGTTTGCTGAGCCCGAGACGGTAATGCGCACATGCCCCCATCCATGCTAGCGATATTGTCTTTTTGCCGACTGTACCGCGGAATCCGCGTGACATTGGCCAAGAGTGACAACTAATTCGTTTCTATTATTTTTTTTTCTCTATATATAGAAGGGTCACTCTCCTCACGGTTCTCTCTCGTCTTCAACCAACTACCAGAAGCCCGCTCCTCCAGTTCCGCGGCCGTCGCAATCGCAGTCGCAATCGCAACAATACCCTCCTCAACAACAGCAACAGCAATACCAACAACAGTATCACCAGCCTCAAGGTCGCCAACCAACACGCGATCAATACACAATGTCGCCTCCTCCTCAGGCCACTGGTCCCCGGCCTACGGCCACCCACAGCGCACCCGCTGCCCGGCCGCCTCAGTCGCCTGTTGATACGAATGCGCCCGGGGCCGATGCCACTATGCTTCCTCTGTTCCGTGCAGTTGACAAGGATGGTAAGTTGCGAATATTGTTTGCCTATCGCCAGGTCTGAGAGTTTGGGATCTTGCGCCACGATGGTGTTGCAGGCTACAATGGATGCTGGATGTGTAGCACGAGGATTTACGAAAGAAGGAAAAAAAAAAAAAAGTCGAGCTAACCAGTACTTTGTGAATTGTAGGCACGGGACAATTATCGGAGAAAGAACTGGGGGCTGCTCTTGTCAATGGTGATTGGACATCATTTGATCCGCAGACTGTCCGCATGATGATTCGCATGTTTGACAGTGACCGTAGCGGTACGATTGGATTCAGCGAGTTCTGTGGACTGTGGTCGTTCCTGGCGTCATGGCGTACGCTGTTTGACCGGTTCGATGCTGACCGGAGCGGTACGATTTCGCTGCCGGAGTTTAGCAATGCGCTGGTTGCGTTCCGGTACCGTCTTTCGGCTGGGTTTGTTGAGACGCTTTTTGATTCGTTTGACAAGCGCCGGAATGGGATGATGTCGTTTGATTTGTTTGTGCAGGCGTGTATCTCGCTGAAGCGTATGACGGATGCTTTCAAGCGGTTCGATGATGATCGCGATGGCTATGTTACTCTTAGTTTTGAGGACTTCCTCGGTGAGATTTTGCGGCAGTTGAAGTAGATTTGGGTTGGGTGGACATTTGATTGCTATGATTTTCTTTTTCTTTCCTTTTCCTTTTTTCTTCCGTCCTCCTTGATCATCATTTACAAATATCATTTCTAGACGTATGATTTCCCAGTATTCTTTCCGTTATTAATCGCTTATACGATACCCGTCAGTTGGTGCCATAGATGACACTTGTAGGTAGTTGAATTTACAAATGTCAGAGACTTGTTTTTGAATTGTTGGCTGTTTCTGTTAAGGGTTCCCAAACCGGAAACTCGATGCCTAGTATTATGTGTACAGCGGTACAGGTGTCCAAAACCGGTCACGATGTCGGCATCTCGAACACGTCGCCAAACCTGTCTGTATCGGTACGACGTAATTAATGGCAAGTTCCAAACACGTACCACGTTAGCGGTTGGATGCACGGGGGTATGCGGTAAGTATGTATGTACATTGGTACAGAGACACGGGGTGGTGTACAATACTTGGAGTCGGTGGAGGTAGTGGGTGTATCTGGCTAAGTAGATATAGAAGAGACTTTGTTTCATTTTCGTTTGTGGAGAGAACTTGAGGGGATGGATGCACTGGATATATTGGGTCGGTACTGGGAGGATGTAAGTTCCTTTTGATAGATGATGATGTCTTTGTGTTGCTTTGGGGGCGGTGGTGGGTTTGTTTGGTGACGTCATGTGGTTTGGATGTTACACGGGAAACGAGTCTAGAGAAGGAGATGGGATGATATTGTGTATCTATGTTGTGGGATATGCGGGACTTGACCACGAGATGTTTGTTTCGTGATGAACCCGGGTTGAGAACATATCAACGTAGATACTCTCTCTGTCGTCATACACCTCTAATATCACTCAAGTCCTTGAAATCCCCTTGTTCCACAGAAACGATGAAAATGTTCTTTTTACGACATTTCGATATGCAGGTGAGCTGAAGAGGAAAAGGAAGGGGTTAAGACTTGTGACTGGGACATTTTATTTGGGGGGGGTATGACTTTGAAAGATGAGGTGTCACTATGGGAGGAGGAAGGGGATTTTTTTTTGGGGGCCACTGCTGGAGATGGAGGTAAGGTACGGTACTGTATATATATATGGTTGTTTTTTGGTTTTTTGTGGTGGATAGTTTATAGTTGGAGTTGAGGTTCTTTATGGGGATACAAGGAAAGGATAGTTTAGTCGATGTTGAAGTTGTAAAGATGGAGAGCATACCACCATCTCCATACCAAAAAAAAAAAAAAAAAAAAA
>MJMS01000003.1:556024-566189 GCA_002018275.1 Huntiella bhutanensis | reverse complement strand
AAAAAAAAAAAAAAAAAAAAAACGGGAGGAAGAAAAGGTGGATAAAACCCACCAGGCAAAAGAAAACACTCTAGGTCCTAAAACGGCAACTTTTAATTCTTCCTTGCATTTTTTTCTTTTTCCTTTTTTGTAAAGGAAACTTGGATATAGGTTTGGGTCTGGTTCATAGAGTCAACAGGTGGTCCAGGCTTCTGGGAAGAAAAGAAACCGGAGGAGAAGTGGATTTGAGCTCGGAGATCGAGAGGGGCTTCGATGTCCGCGGTTCACCGCTTGAGAGTGATGACGGTGTTTGTGGATGGAGAATATAATAGTTTTGTATAAATAGGATATGTTTCTAAGGTTGTGGTGGGTGGTATACACACTTAAGTATTTATATTCATGCTCCCATCATGCACTCACTCCGTAAATAAATTCCAAACAGTAACCAAAAACGAATGTATGTACAAGTGCTTTGTTTAGATGTTTGCTGATCTCGTGTAAGCTCTTCATTCACATAGCTGTGACGGATACTATAAAGTGCAAAAAAAAAAAAAAAAACGGTTAGGTGGGAGCTTTGACGTTACAAGAGGTTTACATCAGGCGAGTAGACGAAATCGTAGCGGGGGCTCGCATGAATTGTTGTCTATTTGTGTTTAGGAATGTAGTATTGTTAAAAGTATATTCCTGGGGAGATATCTGACTGATATTGGAGAGGAAGAGGTTCTTTTTTTCTTGTCTTGTGTTGTCTTGATAATAATAATAATAAAGTAATCTGAAAACAGACAGCTAGGGATATACATTTTCTCTTTTTTTTTCTTTTTTTTGCGGTTTTAGGTAGTCTCGATAGTCTCCACTTGTCAAGTGGGTTTGGAAAGATCTCACATGGCGTTTTAATGCATGAGAGCTTGGGACAGGGCACTCAGGTGAGCTTCCGTTTCCGTTTGTGTCCGACATGTGGTCCACAAAGTGGAGTGAAGATTTGATATTGACGTCGGGTAGTAGTAAAATTGAGATTTCAAAGCTTGAGCTCAAGGTTAGGTCAAGTAAATAAAAATAAAAAAGGTTGAGCTTCCAAGAACAGCTTTTACTCATTACCAACAAAAAGGAAGCCTCAAGAAAAAAAGTCCTAAATGGGAATGTCAAGTCCCAAAATGCACACATCTGTTCCTGCTTCTGTATTTCTTCCTCCCCATAACTAGGATTTAAAATGTAACATTCCCATAGCCATTCCGAAAACACCCGTACAGTCTGAGCCATCGCAAAGCAACCCCAAGTAAAAAAAAAGACGTAGAAAAAAAAAACAAAAAAAAAGGAAGCACGTAGGAAGACTTGGTGGGAAAATTCTTCTCGAATTACCTTGTCCACTCGGCAACACTACTAGGTTAGGATTTTCTCGTTGACCGGCCACGGAGGTAGCTTGATCGGATCAAGTTTCGGCTTGGTTAGGGGACGGACGAGACCTATGAGGTGGTTAGTGTTAGTCTTGTTTTTTTTGCTCTTAGCTTTAGGGGGAAGCTAGATCCAAGGGTCATTGGAATGTCCAAGAAAACGGTGTATCCGTTAGTAGATTTGTGTGTATGTACATATATGTATAAACAAGCTTGAAGCGGACAAAGAAGCTGGTTGAAAGATATGTCAGCTTGTATGCATTAATACAAGGAATGGGCGTTTTCGGAAGCTTGACGGTGCATGACGAAAGGTGGGCTCGAGCTGGAAAGCTGGATTTTTTTTCTTTTTTTTTGCTGCTGATGGATTGGATAGTATAGAGTACAGTTGATTGGTTGAGCTTGGGTCTGATGGACGGATTACCGTTTTAGGTTAGGCGGGTGAATGTTTTTTTTATTGATGAGTGAGTTGAATTCAAAAGAGGTTTTTTTTCTTTTTTTCTTTTTTCTTTTTGGTTGTTTTGGGAATTTATATATGAGTGAGTCAGCTTAAGATTTGTTATTCTCGCTTTATCAAAACTACATGTGAATTTACACAAAACGTACACGGCATCAGTCCATGCAAACCCATGTAATCCAAAACACAATCACAAAAACAAAAAAGAAAAAGAAAAAGAAAATTCAAAAAAACAAACAAAAAAAAACAAAAAAAAAACGTCAAAGCAGCCCACGTCATATCTATGTACATACAATATCTAAATGTCCAACCTCCTCTCCCCCCAAAATGCAACGATATCAAGCTTGACGGGAAAGACCCGCTTTACTTGACATTCTCCACACGTGCATTCACAACCTACAGCTCTAGAAGCTTAAAAGGAGACTTTGATTCTTTGTTTTCTTGGAACTTGTTGGAGCTAAGAACTATACAGAAGAAGGTTGTGTTGATGAGTCTTAGCTTATGTAGATGGAGGTTCCTATAGGTTATTGAACTTGCTTACTACTTTCGCGGAGATGGCGATTTATTGGTGTGTTGTTTGTATGACGTCATGGGATTTCGGAATTAGACATCTTTACTATGGAAACGGGGACTCCGTTAGATATGAAATTTATAGAAGGAGTTGGTAAGTACAGTGTTTCTTTAAATCTGTTACGTTGCTTTATACAAACCGAGACGAGCTGTCTTGTCTTTGTGATTCCTATGACAAAAGAAACAAGAAAACCGAAAAAAAAAAAACTACCATCAATGGAAAATATTTACAAACATGGGGTTTAATGTCGCTATCAACCTGGCAAGCGGGACTAGGATCACCTGCAGCCGCTTAGATCACATCGAGGCAAAGCGAAGCGACAAGAGCTCACAAGTCACAAACAAGCAAGCAAGCTAGAAGAAAAAAATCCCTTCATCCTATCAATTTACTCATGGACCAACCAATCGTCTGTATTTTCAAACTCGGATTTACAGAACCAATAAAAAAGGAAACTAAACCATAATCAAGTCTACGAACCACACCAACTAAGGAGTCTTAGCTAGGACATTCCGAAGCTAGCTTGGAGGTGTTCCTGGGCCACGTACTTAAGTAGCTAGCCCAGTCAGTCAATCACTCACTCAGGTCAGTCTCCATGAACAGGTGACTTGCTGCAGGTGACAATTGCTTTAACTAACAATAGCTTCTTTGACGACCGAAGCTTACGAGACACCCACGGGACCTATGGAGTTAGTAGATAGAAGAAGGAGAAGACATAAACAGTCTTGCTACGAGTGCTTTAGGTTAGTGTAAATAAAAGGTCTTTTCTTTTCTAGCGGCGTGAGACAGCTTTACTACAGCTTGAACGGTATACTGAGAGGGAAAAAAAATCAGAGATAAAAAGGGCCTGGAACGGGCTGGGCTCCGCTGCAAACTGACAAACCTAGGCGAAACGATTGGATTTTGGAAAAAGAAACACAGACTTGCATGCGTTCATGCATCGTCGTTTACTTGGTTCCTTAACTATATTGCGTCTTGGTATTGTACATACTCGAATACAATGTACCATGATATATCTAGCAAGCACCACCGCTTCACAACATGACACAGATACCAAGATGCGAATGCGGCAGGTGATAAACTCAAGGACGAAGCTATTTTATCAAAGTATTTGTATGTGTAGGATACTAGTTACATATGTAGATATCCTCTTTCGGCACCGCTGTTTCCCGTTTCTTCAAAGACATGGAGATATTCTACATACATAGTTCACATCTACAAAATCGCAATAACCCCCCATCCACCAAGAACCAAAAAAAACAAAAAAAAGAAACCCGAAAAAAAAACATAAGCTCCCTCAATTTATCCCCAATTTATCACCCTCTTCAAATCCCAGACAACGCCATGTAAAACAACGTTTGGATTTTCCTTCTTTAGCTAAAGATATTTTTTCTTTTTTTTTTCTTTTCTTTTTTTTTTTTAAGCCCGGCTTTTCCTTGCCTTGATCCCTCTTTGCTATTTAAAGCCCCGAGTTCCCTCTTCCTCACTCCCTGGCCTACCTGTCGTTCGTCTGCCGAAAGAGAGAAGGAGATTTTGAGCTTTTTTTCTTTGTCTTGTCTTTATATACATACATACATACATACAACTTGATATACTTTTTCATCTTCTTTTATTCCATCTAGTTTGCTTCTGTGTTTTCTGTCTACTTTCTATACGAATCTAAATCACCTTCACCACAGCCATGTCCTCTGCCCACCAGCCCGCCACAGGCATGGGCAGCTTTCCATCTACGGAAGCTAGCTCGTTAACCGTTATTTGCCCTCTATCAAACCATAACGGCCCCGATAACCAGCCCACGCCATGCGGGAAGAAATGCACCGGCGTATGTCTTTCCTTGTATATCCATCTATAATCAACATCATCAACTAACCAGCCCTCTAACAGGACAAACGCTTCCGTTCGCTTCAGGAACATATTCGTCGTGCTCATGCTCTTCACTATATCCCTAAACTCCCCGCTACCGCTAAATCCATCGAATTAATGGTCAACAAACACATCTCAGCCGAAGATTTAGCAAACTTCGCTTCGTCCCAAACTTCAGCCGTACCACCGCAACAACAACAACAAGCTCCAAGATCGCAACCGTCCTATGTCCAGCCACGCACCCATATTCCCGCTATTGAAGCCCCACTAGACACTTCCCCGCGCAGTGTTCCGCCCGCAACCTTTCGTAAGTGCTATCCCAAACCCCGCTTAAAAGTCGCCTGAGACATGTCCCTAAGCTAACTCCCCCGCTCACTAGCCGTCGATCCTAGCATGCAGTTACCCACCATCACCTCCACCCCCAACCATAACGCCGCTCATGCTTTTGCCCGTGCCGCCTCGGCTCTAGTTGAGATGTCCGCTCCGCCATCCCGGCCTTCCTCCCGTGGTGCTCCTTCTCTTCTTGATCCGCCACATGATATCTACCCACATCGTCTTCCTCCAATCAGTCATCTTACATCACCTCTTCAATATAATCGGTCTCCGACAAGTCCACACCACAGTCGCTTCTCACCACCACCTCTCCGTACCACGGCCAATCGCTTCCGGGTTACAGCTGCCGAATCTATGCGCCGAGTCGCCTCAGATGATAGCCGTATCGCGAAACATCGTCATGCAAACCACACACACAGACACCCTCACGACATCTCTCGCAGTCGCGCCAATAACCACAGAGGCTGGGATGTTCTTTGCAACGTTGCCTCCATCGTTGCTTCCGCCCCTCACAGCCCCGTTGAAGGCCCCGCCCTCATGGAACGTACATACAGTGACTTCCTTCCAAGCCAAGGCTACCACCCACTACCTAGTCCTCACATCCTCACGCCGCCTTCAACCTCGGATACCCACCATGCTCAACCGGTTAGTTCCCCAGCCTTCAACAGTCCAAAGAAGGTCATGGTCGGCTGTGTAGGATGCAGAAGGGGAACCCCGCTAAGTGCAGCATATGCTTGTAACAACTGCATCAGCTCGGTCTGTGAAGATTGTGCAACCAGGTTCCATCGGAATCCATGCCCGCATTGTAACGTGCATAATGTCAGTTTCCGGGCTGTCAACTTTACTGTTTTACCGTGAAGCGTTGTTTACGTCTATGTAATGTATTATGACGGGTGGTTTGGATATTTCTATGGCGTTTTGTTTTCTGGATTACTGCACAGATTTAGGTGGATTTCTCGTTTTTGTTTCCTCGGTCGTGGCATTTTGGATCTCTTTTTTTTCGTTCCTTCGTTTGTTGGTCATCATCTCAAGACGGCATCTCCTTTAGGACATGCGTACGTCTGTACGTCTTTTGCATTAGACACAGGATATCTGCGTCTCTCTTTCTATACCTTGTTGTTTTCTTTGTAGCCTTTTTAGTTTTCTTTTTAGTTTTCTTTTTAGTTTTAGTCAATATGGATTTAGTCGTTTGTTTGTTTAAATCTTGTGTCACTTCTACTTATACTTGTCCATCTATCCAACGTGTTCGTCGTCCATCGTTCATCCCATGTTCCATCCCAATCCATGTCAATGACGTCATTGAGTTGGGTTACATACTTGATGGTCTCCACTTACTATCCCACATGACAAATAGGTACAGACCATATTAGCCGCTGGAGGAATCCATCGAGTTGTTGGGTATCCCTTGGAGAATAGCCGCATATAATTTACTATTGCATCCATCTACCCCAATACAATACTCAACTTTTACCCTTTTCACTTCACGATATTCCACAAGTGACGTCATACGTGCATTGATCAAGTGGGGTATGTACATACATACATACATACATACATACAATTCAACCACCGAGTCCAAGTCCCCCTCTAATCCCATTACCCATCCCCTTCTCCAAATCCACCACCACCAAATGCAGGTACCCGTCACCACCTCCCTTCTCCAACTCACTTCTTCCTGCCCACATCCTTCCTCTCCTGCTGCGCCAACAACAAATCTCTCATCTGCGCCCGATCATTCCTACTCCCACCAAGTTTCGGCCCTCGTAGAACCTCATCGTCCTTTTTCGCTCCTGGCCGATTCACCGCCGGAGTGGCAACCTGTTTTGTCGCGCGTTTTCGTCGTACCCGTGAGGACATGGCTTCCATGAAGTCTCGTTTGAACTGTTCTGCTACGCGCTCGTCGTTGCCGACATCTTCCTCTTCTTCGTGTGGTGTGGCGTCTTGTGGAGGAGGTTGGCTGGGTGTGTATACATCTACTTTGGGCTTGTTAGTATTCTCCCTTCAACTCTCTGCGTAGAAAATAACTCACGGCGGTTCTCGGAAAGGAAGTCATCCACCAATCTATCTCTCTTAATCCCCGCCGCCCTCCGTCCCGCGGGCTCAGCTTCTCCAGCTAATAACCTCTGTCTCGCAAGTTCCAATCTCTGGAGATTCTTCGCTCGTGCCTCATCGCCCAAGTCCACCTCCATAAGTTTTCCCCGCTTCGTAGACATCTTTGTGTCGTTGTCACGACTATCTGGTGGTACATTAGTTTGTCCGTATTCCTCAGTCTGGTCACTTCCGAATTCTGGAGGAGGCGTCGCTTTAGCTAGTCGGGATGCTACATATCGTTCCCTAAGTCGTTAGTTCATGTTTCTACCGTGATGGAAAAGTACTCACATATGCACGTTGACCGTGTCCCCCATGAGGCCCGTTGGCGCCGCAAATCTCTTGATTCCGCCGTTGTTTAACCCTGCTAGGGAAACAACTTCATTCTCTTCAGTCCCTACTTCACCCATCTCGTCATCCTCACTCTCTGTGATTTTCGGCCCGGCAACAGGTGTGAACGCGACACCCTTCAATTTCGACTTTTTCGCCTTCACCAACACCTGTTCATCGTCCTGTATCAAATCCGCCTGTCTCTTCGTAGATTCCCCCGTGTCCATCCCATCATTTCCATCCGGTGATGCAACGCGCGCACGAATCTGCTTGCGTACCTTCTTCGATTTGAAGATAACCGGCATATCCTCTATTGATTCCGACATTTTGTGTGTTTCCAAATATATAGTGATGACTCAACTTATAACCTCTTACCCATTAATGATGGAATTCTAAATTGTACAACTTTGAGTATATTTTGCGCCGCCTGGTTGCTTACATAAACGAGGCTACGACAAGGCTGGATTGTGTTTGTTTTAGTGCGCTAGTTGCTATGGCGGCTAGGGTGGAGGTGGGCCCATGTATCGTGAATAGTGACTGACGTCAGAGATATAGGAGATTGAAGGTGTACAAGATGGAATCTAGGGAACGAGTTTGTCTCACGATGCTAGCGTTGGTGGAAGTGGCTAATGTTGTGACAGATTTACTTTAAAGTCCATGGTGGCGCTGTCCAAGGTGAGTTGCCACAAGGCCCTGACTAGGAACCTGACTAACAAACATGACTTAGGTGTTGGGTTTCGGTGAGAACCTAGTGAACTAACTTGGGATGTATTCTTACAATTGTATTCTAGATACTTCACTGAGAGGACCGCCCAAGAACTTGGTCTTACCGGGTGGGTCCGGAACATACCTAACAATAAAGTATACATACATACCCCTTCTTACCTGACTACATACTAAATGCTATGTCCAGGTTGACGGTGAAGCCCAAGGCCCCACCTCCGCTCTCAAGAAATTCAAAACCGCAATCGACAAAGGTCCTCGACACGCCCACGTAGTCCGTCTAGACATTGAAAAAAAGCCCCAAGACCCCACCGAAACAACCTTCACCAGACGTCCAACAATCCACGAATAAAAAAAACACCATACGCCAAACTCCAATAAACAAAAGAAAAGAATACATCATTAAATTCATCTCTCATAGCTCATCCTCTCTCCCGAGCCGTCTCCGCTAGTAACTTGCTAATCGTGACAACCTCATATCCCCTTCTTCTTAACTCCGGCAACACAGTCCGTAGCATTGGGGCCGTCCATGGACGCCGGTCGTGACAGATTATGATTCCGCCTGGTCGTACCATGCTGAGGATATGTCTTGCGTTGATCCACGCATGTGGAATTTGCGGGTCATGTGGATAGATGCCTCCCAGGACAACGCGGTGGTTAATCCCCTTCAAGACCTTTAACATACGCTCAGTGAAGAATCCCGAGCCCGGGCGGAAATAGTTGTATGGTGGTAACTCTGTTTCCTCCGCTTGATATACCGCGCGAATCTTGGAGTTGACGATGGACACCTGGTCGATAAGATCCTTATCACTCAAACTCTTACTCGGCTCATCACGCATGGCATGATTCCCCAATTCATTTCCTCCACGAACAACCCACCGCAACCTCGTATCCGCCCTTCCCGTCTCCTCCACTTGCGCACCAATAACAAAAAACGTCGCATGTGCCGAGTTCTCCTCCAGCACAGTGGCTATCTCCCTTGTATATTCCGACGGCGCATCATCCAACGTAAGCGCGATAATCTTCTTCTTGGTAGAAACTTCAAATAAGACGGAAGGCCATTTTCGCGAAAAGTGACGGATTAGTGAGGCTGGTGGCTTGTATACTATGTAGGGCGGTATGAGGAAAACTAAGAGGAGGAAAACGAGAACGAGGAGAGTGGACATTCGGTTGCGGCGGGCGCGGCGGCGGAGTTTGGTGGGGAGTCGGAGGAGTCGGAGGGGGAACATTCCAGGGGTGTACCGGGAGTTGTTGAGGGATTCGGGGGCTCAATGAGACTGGTTGAGGCTGATTGAGGAGTGTTTTCGAATGAGTGTGCTGTCGTGATAGCGGGGTCTGGAATTGGCGTTTAGAGATGTCTCATGAGGTCGTCTCTTGACATTCTCGGGTCGGTAGATTCTGAAAAAGGAGCGTATATATGGGGTTCTGTCAAGTTGATACCACACTTTAATGCGTGAATACCCAACAATTTCACAGTTAAATCCGAACATCATGATACTCCTACACTAGTTGATTTTTAGTGGCAAATCGCGTGTTTATGAATAGGGTCGTAACCCTATGGATATCCAGCTGCACTTATAACATGATCAGCATATTGGAAATGGACAAGTCTAGATTGAAGATTCGATAATGATCAAGTCAAAGCTTCGTCGTGATCTGAAACAAGACGAATCACGATTAGAAGTGTCACAGGTATAAACACTAGAAAGTCGTAGATATTTAGATATGTGCATATAGTTAACGCCACTCTTGGCTGTCACAGATAAGCTGGTTGATGATGTTGCAAGTGACAAGCTTAGACCTAGTGAACGGTTTCCTTGTTTATCTACACTGAAGATTGACCATGGAATTGAACGTCTTATCCGTCATGCCACTTTGGAGGCTCAAATAAGAAAGAGGTCAAGTTACATTCCTACAAACCAGGCTGGGACGGACCGTTACAGGCGAGCCGGGAGGGGGGCCGAGTGGAGAGACTTGTCTATATGTTGTACATAGATAAGAAGTGTCTTTTTGTCTGCATGTGGACTATCCGAGGGGTGTGTTTTAGTTTTTCTTCAACGGGCCGATTTGGTCGTGGATGGTTGTCGATTGCCATGTGTAGGTTCTCTGCACTAGCGAAACAACCACGTTACAACGCTCTATGTACATGTGTACAATTCTAGTCTACATTCGTGATCTGTATGTATGTACCAATGTATTTTAATTAGTCAGAACAAGCTCACCGTCTTTCCAACTTGTGAAATCCACATATCGCACATGTACAGTCCAAGCCAAAAAACAACCCTGTCTGGCCCTGCACCAACAACTAAAAATACAAAACCGCCCAAGTTCCACCCTGCGGCTCAAATGCAGACCCACAAAACACCCACAATCCACAATGAATCCGTGATGCAGCGGAGCGGAGAAAGACAATTGTGGATATACAGCGGCGGGGGGGGG
>MJMS01000003.1:490729-555405 GCA_002018275.1 Huntiella bhutanensis | reverse complement strand
AAAAAAAAAAAAAAAAAAGAAAGTCCAAGAACACGACGCCTCTAGTTTCCTTAATACCAAGACTGACAAGCCTAACCCTCTCTTGTTCCCTCTTCACTGCCTCTGAAGATCCAAATATTAACTGGGGATATAGTACCGGTTAGTATTTAGGCTATATTCCAATCCACCTTGCCGCCAAGAACCATCAGATCTTTGTTGGCGCAGGGTCAACCGGGACGTCGGGGATTCTAAGGATTAAGTGAGAAGACTTGAGAAGAAAGGGAGTGTCTTTACAGAAAGGAGGACAGGGCGAACGAATGTTATTTCTTTGATAGGGGTTGTAATTATACAGTGTTACCCAGGTCGATTGGTTGTTTTTCTTTTTTTGGAGAATCTGATTTGAGGAGGGTAATTGTAAGCGCCGGTACTTCTTACGGCCGGTTTAGCAACGGTGAGTGACCAACAGAGTGGGGGTTCATGCTTTTTGAGAGTTAGAGATGGCGGTTTTACAGCGTGTCCACGTTTGCGAATATATCGGGGCCGGAAACTAAACGGCTTTATGAACTGGTACTTCTCCTGGCGGCTTATACGAATATCACTCCTCACACCATAGATAACAAACCAATCCGATTCGTCCGGATATTGTACCCGTTTAGAAATTCTGTATCCTACCTACTCGGCCCGTAATAAGTCTAGACCCCGGCATACACATGTACAGAGATATCCCGTCTGTGCCTTGTGGCCCCCATCTGCAGTAACATGTATGTGTGTATGTACTTTTCATTCCTCAGGAAAAGAAAGCAAGCGAAAGGGAGAAAGGTAATGCTTTTGCCTGATTGTACCATATGTATGTATATTCCCGGCTACAAGTCACGGCTGCCACCACACTGGATTGGCCAGTAACACGAATGATGAAAGATGTAGATGCACACGCCACCACCCTAGCTAGATATGTAGGTATGTATATCCGGATGTGATGTGTGACGACCATATGTACGCACAAATAGGAGAGAGGCGAAAACTCCACATATCCGTAGGTATGTATGTATGTACATACATGTAGATAGCGGAGAATACGGAAACAGACGAAATCCGAAATAACAAGTCTACCCACAAACAGCAAGCCCGAAGAACCCCCCGCAAGGATGAGAAATCGCCTTGAACGACGTATCTCAAACAAGCACCATCAACTCGTGTTAAACAAAATTATCGCCATCGCTGAATAGCCCGAAAGGAAAATTAACCTGAGGCCGAAGCCAAGATGTATCGAAACGTTGGATATACAAGCTGCCGGATATTTTAAACCTTGGACTAGTGGGCGGATAGGACGGAGGCTCTGTTACGTAGTGCATGGCGGGTTGCCACTTTGTTAGTGTTTGATGGATGGATGTGCCAAGTCTGTAGATGCGACACGATATCTGTTGTGATTGTTGAAATCTGTATGTACATATGTACATAAGTCTGAACAGGTGTAGTTGTTTCATGGGTTCGTTTGGTGTTTGTATTAGCTGGAACGGGAATCAGACATTCTGTGAAGCTGGAGTTCTTGGCTTCCATGCTTACACGGACACCACCGGGGATACAAAAACGATAACTGTACATAGACTTTAGATATGCTCATGATATCTGGTTATGCCAATCACGCCCTATACATACAGGAAAACGGGCCGGCCATGTTCCAAGTGGAGTCTTGTTAGGATCATGGATTCCTAGGGCGGAGCACAGAAGTTGCGGGGTTATCCTATATATGCGTACCATAGCGTTTTACACTGCATTTTTCTCTGTGGTGAATGAAACTATGACGTTGACTTCTGAGGGGCGTTCGCTTTACTTACGGGCGGGTCTACTTGCTGGTGTGGTTGTATTGGGATTTGATGGACACTTGGACTTGCGGAGACGATGGACGATGAAATCCACTTATATGTGCGTGAGTGGCGTTGAATTTGGAGATCTAGATGCGTGGTTATGGAGCCTTGGTTTGCATCATGTTTTCTTAAGGCTTGACTTCAAATAGTCTGTACATCTGTATAAACTTGTGTACATACCTTCCAAGTAGCCCGAGCGGAACATTTGTCCCTTCCACATAGCTATCCAAACTCAAATCCAGAAATGTCTCTTACCCCCACGGACCACCTAAAAAACGACTTGGAGAAGGATAATAACGTCGCCTCACCAAACCCATAGACTCACCAATTGGAGAAGTCTCTATGCACATAAAAATACGTGTGACATCCAAGGCACGTTGCATGCCCCTCTTTAGCCAAGACTCCGTCAATTCGTCCTCCATCATGAATCAACCCAGGCTTCCACAATATGTGCCAAGGCCAGTACAGACGCACATTTAACGGGCTTAAAAGACCTGTGTGCAGATAACTGCAAGACTAACTGCAAAACGTGCCAAGAGAGGGATACACATTTTGAAGGCTGATTTGGATTGATTGATGGGTTGGGTCTTTTGATGTCTCTGTGTGGTCTTGGCAGTGGCTACGGTGATCGTGGTTGATTTTCTTGGCAGTGATTCCGCCTGCAGGACTCCGCCCCGGCTACAGATACATGACGGGTAAAGAGAGTGCGATTCTCGCTATACAGCTGTATCCAGTTTCCGAGTTTTAGCATATCGCTCTATAGTCAGACTCCGGTCTGTACCTCTTTCCTTTTTACTACTTCTCCACGTTCAATATTACCCTGTAGAAACACCGTAAACTCACCGATCCGACGGTAATCCGTGCAACACAGCTGACAATGTCATATGAAGAAACCTAGCCTGCTGATGTCAAAATGATATCTATTCCAACGCTCAAGTTCGTCATGAGGTGTCACGGTGGCGATACACGCTTTAAGTTTCTAGGTTAACAAGGCAACTATTCTCATCATGTCGTCATCGAAAACTCCTTTAAGGAATCCCTTAGGGTCTTCCCATACCCCAGGGTTTCCCCGGATCAGCTAAAACGCAACGAAGAAGCTCGGCCGGTCGCGCACGACCGCGTGTGAAAAGGCGGGGTTAGTGTGGATTGAAATGAACAGAGTAGAGGATACAAGACAAAGAGAGCAAGTGAACTCGTGGTAAAATGACGCTTATAACGCTTCTAGGTGACGTTGGAAGAAGGAAAAAAAAAAAACCTAGTAAAGACATACTAGGGGCGGATTTATTGGACAGGATTTCTGGTTACTAGTTGTGGCCCTGACGAGGGATTTTTTTTAGACTGGTGGGATTTGGGTTTGGGATGATGAGGCTTATCTTATCACTAATGGACTATGTAATAGGTAAAGACATTTGTGAAGGAAAGGAATGGGTTATAATTGCAAAGTTTTGGTTGGTGAGTTTACACATGTTGATGAGAGTATCTCAAATGTAGACCGGTGTTTGAAGAAACAGCGTTTCAATGTGCACATGTTAAAGAACTAGTTCCTACGTAGCTTACTACCCCCCAACTTGTCCTACTTGTCCTTATTCTTAGGCGCTTACAATATCCTAAGTCCGGTACTGAATCAGTCCGACCTCTCTGCGACACTCTTCACTAGAAACAAAGTCCCTCTTGTACCTCGTCTTACTCTCATTTTGTCAACATATCCAGCTTATCACCAACCAAGCTGTCTCCGACAGATACATACAACGCAAGCCACTCTAATCCGAGATACAACCGTCACGTCCTTCAAGCGACGCCCATTGTGCATACCACACACATACAGTATATGCCGCTTTTACTACATACAGGGCTGTTTTCCCAAATTACACCCCCTGTGTGCTCATTCTCGGGCTTGCTATTCGTCTGGACGTCTGACCTTTTTACCGCCCTGTTTTCTGCACTTTCACCTATTTCCTCAGTACTTGGCGGCCAACACCGTAACCAGCTGACCGACCGAGCAACGTAAAGGAGAAAAAAAGAAAGAGCGATAGTCTTTCTTTCCAAAGAAGAAAGAACACTTCGTAGTGGTGCCGAGCCTTGAATTGGTCCAAAGCGTCCCTGTACCTAACCAAGCGAATAAGCCAAACCCAGTAAACGAAACCAAAAGCCACCGAAATCGTTGGTTTCTCCAATTCTTCACTTGCACCAACCAACCTCTTGTGGAAACTGCAACCGCACCAAGACCTCGTTGCGAACACTGGACTACTACAATATCATTTTTTTGCGTGACTCGGACTTTCTGTGTCATCACCACCAAAACAAAAAAAAAAAAGAACACAAGGCTTCTGGAACCATCGAGACCTGATTCCTCCAACTTACCACATACTCTGGACTGTCCTTCGTGTCTTCTTTTTTTCTTTCACGACTTGTCTCTCTCTAGTTCTGGTCGATTTACACACTGCGCTCGCAGCTTCCATTCTTAGACAGTTATCCCGTTCGCCTTCCTTTTTTGTCTCAGAAGAAGTAAAAAAAAAAAAAATTGGGCCTACACAAGTTAGAAAATCACCTCTAACATTTTTTCCCTGCTCCCATCTTTTTGATATTCTTTTTTCTCTTTCTTTACAGATTACCATTCATCTATCTACTCTTTTGCTTTTTTCGTTCCCTATTCATCGATTCATCAAGGATTATCTTTTGGCGATATCCAGTTTTCCAATTTAATTCCTTGCTTGATCACGCGCTCGTTGTTATCCCATTTATCGCTCGCCGAAAGTGGACTTTGCAAGCTCCACTTACAATCATTCGTCAGGCGTTGTGCCTTTTCCTGTTATCCTGCAGGGCAGAGACATATTGATACCGACAAATCGATATCAACAACTGTCAACCAAATACAACCCACACTCACTGCATCACATCAGCTTTTACTCCATATTCACACTACCGGCCGCTGACAAACTATTCACCGAGAGAGGCTGGTCCGCCGCAATACTATCCACACACCCCGGTGTCTCATTAGCCGCTAGTCTTCTCGATAAACTCGCCTCTTTTCTCTACGATCCAGCTTCTGATTAATCTGTCTTCCATTTGCTGTATCTTTACCGGCAATAAGAAGCGCTTCCCTTTTGACATCTGACTTTTGGCCGGACGGGCTTTCGCAAATATCGAAACTCCAATCGCATTCCCACACGCCAGCACCGCCGACATCATGGATTCGGCTTCCATCAACAAACCGAACGATGCCCAGGGTAAGTCTCCCCATCCTCAGTCTCCTTCTGAAGTCGTTTATTTCCATGAATGCCCCGTTCATGAAGCCCCGACCTGGTGGTTCCATTGCGCTATGCAAGTCGCATGCTCTTGATACTACTTCTTACTATTCCCTATTCCATGACCGTCTGTGACGTTCGCTTTGAGTCTGATGTCGGTACATTTTCGACGCACCACGTCCAAAAGTAGACACCAGATCAAGTTGACCCGAGAACCGGCCAATAATACCACTCTACTCTCGTTTTCTACTCCATTTTACCTCTTTTGTTGCCTTGATCCCATTCACAATCCCAGAGCCTCTTTTTCACGCCTTTACTTGTTGCGGTAATGCATCTTGGCTGCTTCTAAAAACCAGGGCTTGTTTGACCGCACCCCTCCCCCCAGACATTGACTGCCAGGTTTCTGCTATAGTGCGCAATCGCCATCGCCATTAGTCGCTAAAAACACCAACACACTACCGTCTCATGTCACATTCACACCCCTCTTGCTTGGATTTGCTTGGATTTGCTTGGATTTGCTTGGATCGACTTTGGTATATATGGGCTTGGTCTTCTCCCCCATCTTGTACTGTTGTCTTTTCCGGCTGGCTTTTTGTTTCGACATTTCATTGCAAACACTTTTTCATTTATTTACTTATACACTTGTTTCTTTGTTCACTACTATTGTGGACCTAAAGACCAAAGACTAATTTTTATTCAACCTTTAGCATCAACTCCGGCTATCTCTTTCAGACAGTCGTCCCAGTCCAATTTGGCCAAATTCGTCATGAGCAACAACCAGGCCAACGCAGTGTTCCCTAGCTCTGGCTCTCTGTCCTCGCCAGAGCTGCAGTTGACTAACAATGGGAGCAGGGTGACGGGCCCCACAGAAACCACTATTACCGCACCCACCAACTCACAACCTGTTGTTCAGAGAAATGGACTTCCCACACCTTCCACTACACCTTCCGCCACTCCAGTTCTTTCTGTCATGCGCTCATTGCAAGACCTCAAGGCAACTGCATCGTCTTCTTCCGTCTCAAGACCACTGGAGTCGGTTTCAAACACCAAATTGCCAATGCTCGACACTACTTTTGAACAACCAAGACGAGCAAACCCTGCTCCAGCCGCCGTCGTTGACAGCCAATACATGCACAACATGAACACCAACATGTTGATTCCATCTGTCAACCTCCCACAAGCACCACACTCGGCTCCAGAGTCCAAGGCCGACACTCCCGTGTCTGGTATGAGTGTACCTTCGACCGCCCAGAGTTCACCAAGACTGTAAGCCGGTTTCCTCTTTCCTTTTTCTTGATTTTCACTCGTCGCTTTTTTGTGGATTCACATGCATGACACAGCGACGAAAAAAAAATCATGACGCCGAGCGCACTGCTAACAAAGCTTTATTAGACCCCCACAACGGCAAAACTCTGGTACGCAGACTCCCCGCGTTCGGCCACATGCCACTACCCTCAGCATTCCCGGCATGACTCGGTCCAAGGTTTCACCTGATGGCAAGATTGCCGAGCGGGATGTGGCTTCTAAGCTAGTAATTGTCATGGTTGGTCTTCCGGCTCGTGGCAAGTCTTACATCACCAAGAAAATTCAGCGCTACTTGTCATGGCAACAACACAATTCCAAGATTTTCAATGTTGGTAACAGACGACGAGTTGTTGCCGGTCTTACTCCTGCCACTGCTCTTCCTGACGCCCGCCCTATTAGAAGTCCCTCGGAGGTTGCGTCGATGATGCTTCATGGTAGCCCAATGAACCTTCCCAACCCTCCCGAGATGTACCTCAACATTCCCGAGGTTGTGCAGGAAGAAGAGGCCGATTCTAGCATGGATCAGTCTGCGCAGTTTTTCGACCCTTCCAACAAGACTGCTGCCAAGCTCAGGGAGCAAGTTGCGCTGGCTACTTTGGATGAACTTCTCGACTACCTCTTGAACGGTGGTGGTTCTATCGGTATCCTTGACGCCACAAACAGCACGCTCCAGAGACGGCAGAAGATTGTTGAGCGCATCAAGGCGCGTGACAGCAACCTTGGCATTCTGTTCATTGAGAGTATCTGCAACGACCAGGAGCTCTTGGAGGCCAACATGCGGCTCAAGTTGTCTGGACCCGACTACAAGGACAAGGACCCTAAGCAGTCTTTGGAAGATTTCCGTCGTCGTGTCGAGGCTTACGAAAAGGCGTATGCGCCGTTGGGCGACTGGGAGGAGAAGAATGATCTCCAGTACATCCAAATGATTAACGTCGGACAGAAGATAATCCAATACCGTCTTCGTGGATTCCTTAGCGGTGGAATCGCCAATTATTTGTCTTCGTTCAACCTGTCGCCTCGACAAATCTGGATCACTCGTCACGGATATAGTGTCGACAATGAAGTCGGTAAACTTGGTGGGGATTCGGAGCTCACTGAGCGTGGTCACGTTTTCGGTCGCGACTTGTACAACTTTATGACGATGAAGCGTAAGGAGTGGCTGTACGAACAGACTGCTCGCGCCATGTCTAGCTTCCCCCCGCAGGCGGGTGACCAGACTCCCCCTTATCCTGAGTTGAACCGGGAGCTTAACGAGAAGAACTTTTGCGTTTGGACTTCTATGTTGAAGCGTAGCGTTGAGACGGCAGAGTACTTTGAGGCGGATGAGGATTACGATGTGAAGAATTGGGAGATGCTCAATGAGCTCAATGCGGGTAACTTTGAAGGGATGACTTACGAGGACATCCAGAACAAGTTCCCTGAGGAGTTTGCTAAGCGCCACGAGGACAAGCTCAATTACATTTACCCTGGGGTGGGTGGCGAAGGTTACCTCCAAGTTATCTCTCGGTTGCGCGACATGGTGCGTGAGATTGAGCGTATCACCGACCATTTGTTGGTTATCGGCCATCGCTCGGTTTGTCGGGTGTTGATGGCTTATTTCATGGACTTTACTCACCAAGACATTGCCGACATGGATGTCCCTTTGGGTACTGTCTTTGCCATTGAACCTAAGCCGTATGGGATTCAATTCCACGCCTACAAGTATGATGAGGTCAATGGTACTTTTACTGAGATGCCGAACTACAAGCCTCAGCGTGTCGGCGAGACTTGGTCGCCGTAAAGAGTCATGTAGGGGGGGTGTGTTCACTCGGAGACTCCTTTTGGAGGCTCTGTTTAAGTTTGATGCTTAGTGTGACATCAGGTGAGGGGGTGGTTACTTGCATATGCAAAGAAGTTGAAGGTTCTCTCTCATCAGGTCGTCTGATAATGGCTCGAGATTTTTTGAGGTCCGTGGGCCGGTGGAGTGTTCTTGTGGGATGAGGCTCAAGGGGTGTCATCATACGACGTTGCGGCTCAACAACATGTTGTAGCATCTGACATTTGTTTTCTTTTTTCGCATTTTTCTTCTTTTTTTTACGACGCTATCATGCTACTGTCTCTTTGAGACGGAGCCGGGTTTAAGGGGGTGTAGTTTTCCATATTGGGAGGGTGTCAAAATGGTTGTGGTCTCTTCCCAGGAGAGATGGATATGGATATTGGGTTTTGTTCATTTGTTTTGTTTTTGGTGGACTGACGAGAGTGTCGGTGCCGATGATTTCCTTTTTTTTTCTTTTTTGTGGATATTTCTTTTGTCTTTCTTTTTGCGGGTGTTTTGGGTTTTCGATACTACATTCTGCCAAGTGCTGGTTTTTGGATATGTCTTTTGTACTTTTTTTATTTATTGGGTTCTTTTTATGTTTGAGGATTATGTGATGTGATATATTGTGTGTGTTTCTATAAGACTACAACGCCACCACTTAGAACCATGATCTGATGGGCCCGTCGTCTGTCAACTTCCCTTTTTAACATGACTAAACAACTACTGACAGCCAGAACCCTAACCTCTTCTATATCTTCTTCACAACCCTCCCATTCGTCCATCCATAACTCTAATAATCCTCCGTTACCCGCGGTGTTCTTCTCTGTACCTGGTGTCCGGGTATTCTTATCCCTTCTGAAGCGGGCCACAGGGGTCTTCAGTTCGCCTTCTTTCCCGCTAGGCAGGACAATACGCGCAACCTTTTCAAAGAGGAGAAGGGAGTCAGGGACAGGCGTAAGTAGGGAGCGTTCAAATTTACTTGCATATCTCCAGGTAAAGGTGCCCAACGGTGTACGCAGGGTAGTCGACTTGCGAAGCGTCTTACTCAACACGGCAATTGGCGCCATGTTCCCGGTATCTTCCAATGGCGTCGCGCCCCTCGCTAAGATAATCTGCGGGGTCCTCGATATAGCAAATTCATATATAGTCTGTGAAATCTCGTGCAGTTGGCCGGTGGATGAGAGCCGGTGGAGAAGGGAGGTGCGGGTTCGGTGGGGGGATCGAGAGGATATGTAGAGAGGCATGTCGCCGGGGGTGGGGGTCGATGAGGTGGCGTTGAATATGGGGATGGGGTCGAGAGAGCCGGGGGTTGGGATGGCGAAGAGGGGTTTGCCGTGGGCTTGGATTTGGAGTTTTTGGGTTGGTGGGGGGAGGAGGGGGTTGGATTGTAGTGGCGATGGAGGTTGAGATGGAGATGAGGAGGTTGTTGCGTAGGCTGTTTTAGGCCGGATGGGGGAGGAAGGTGGTGACATTGACATTTTGGAAGGTTGTGTTGTGATGGTGATGATGAATTGACGACATTAACTTGGTATTCTTCCCTGGGAAACTCGCCCTATATATATATCCATCACCATCTCGTTCATTATACGAAACTGAACCATGAAATGTCGCTGCCTACCGTACCACAAGCTAACATGAACTAACTCACAACCTAGTCAAATACAACCCCAAGTCCAAGTCCCAATCCACGATGAAAATAGAAACCAAAACTTGTATTTTTCCATGCTTATACATTACTCTTCTAAACTAAAACACTGTATCTATCGTTCCGTCTCCTTCATCTCGTCATATACTACCCACTTCGCTCTTTCATTACCACCGTGTAACCCCACTAGGGTCTTGGGGCATTAGGGTCTAGAAATACCCCGTCTTACACAAAATCAGGCACCGATATAACAAGGGCACAGACCATATATACGCAGGGACATATAACAAGAATAGTATATTGGAATCTATCAACCACCTAGCCGATTTACCCGTCCCTCTCCTCCAAGTCTAAATTGTTACCCACCTTCTTATTTTCAATGTGTCTCTGCACCCAAACCGGCCACTCATTATAGCCCCTCCAGGCATCCGCAACGCCCCAGTTAGCTCTCCGTAGCCACCTAGCCGAGACATGTTCGCCAGCGATTAACGCGGTAAGAGCGAGCCAGTGCGTTATCAGGAGGGTAGCGGGCTGTTCGGGACTAGCGAGAAGAGAACGGAATGTGGAATGGGGGAGTTGGATGGCCCAGGTGAAGAGGGCTGATAGCGCTTTTTGTGCCGCGAGAGGACTGCTGTAGAGAGAGGCGGATATCCCTTGGAGGTGCGCGTGTAGAGATTGGCTGGCGGTTGTTGTGCAGAGGGGGGATAGAGCTGTTAGAGCGCTGTTGGACATGTCGGCGTGGTGGCGTGATATGGGGGTGTTTAGGGTTCTACTTGACGGTGTTGTCGTGGTACCGTTGGACCCTCTAAGTAATGCCAAAGTCCTCACAAACGTCAAGAAATCAACGAAACCCTCCTCCATAAGAACACTCTGTCTCGCCAACGCCCAAACCGCCCCTTCCAACGCCTCACTCTCTTCCCCATCCCCTCTAACCCTCCGCATATCTGCAATCCTCTTCTTAACGCCCTGAATCGCACGATTGCGATGCCCCATTGCAACGGCATGCATGGTTGCATCTCGCAGGGCGAGATCTGACGCGGCAAGACCGAGGAGTGAGTGCATTAGGTAGTCGTGGTTATGGGCGAGACCTAGAGGGCCGGCGGAGAGAAGGTGGTGGAAGAGACGCATGTCGAGGAGAGAGAAAATGGGGATTTGGTTGTGCGGTTGGTGGGTTACCTGCGGGGTTCGAGGGTATTCACACGATAGACCTGTTTTGGTACAGTGGCCACATGCGGGTCTTGTTTCTTGACACTATGTTGGTTAGTATCACTTTCTTCCCCACGGCCGTCAAAAAACATACCTTAATTCTCCTCCTCTTACAATTATAACAACCCCTCCGACTCTTCGTATGTCCCCTCCGTTCCTTCTTTCGCCGTAATAACCCCCCAAACTCCGGCGGACTAACCGATCCATCCACCCCACTACTCTCCACCTCCACCGCATATTCACCCAGTCCATAACCCGCCCCCAAAAACATCGGCCCAACCATCTCCATCCCGGAATCCAACCCGCCCATAGGAAACCCCCCCGGATATCTCGAATACAACGGATTTCCCAACTCCGTCTGTTCCCCCAACGGCATGGCATGTCTATACCCCGGCGCCGGCGAAGAAGTCAAGCTTCTCGGCGGGGAAGTTCCCGCCCTATGATACATGCCATGGCCGGCTGAAGTGGTGGGTATCTGACCGGCAGATAAAATTGGATAATTCAATAATCCGCCTTCCCCCCCGTTATGGAATTCTCCCAACGGTGTAAATGCTCTTCGCCCCGTCATGGACGGTTCACCGGTAGAAGTGGGATTTCCAATGGGATACATGATAATAACAACCTGTCAAAAACAATAACGTCAACGAGATAAAACAAACGAAACAAAAAACAAAACTTGCGAAAATCAACCACTTGTCAAGCACACGACATGTACATATATAACTCTCGTTCATCGTCCGAGCACTCATGTCCCAAACAACCCCGGTTTCACCGCACAGAGTTCCTCGAAGACCGATTGATGGTCCCTGCGTCGTCCGAGGTACGCCAAGATAAATACATGGCTCTCTTGGCTTCGTGATGAATCTCCCTAATGCGAATAAGCCCGCGAGGGACACCTGACAAGGGAACTTAATCGGTGCTGTGCCGTACACTACTTGTATTAAAGTATCAAAGACCATAGAACCCCGGCCTCTGGAGACGTCTAAAGGTTACTCTACATTATGCGACATGACTCCACGACCAAACCACTCCGCCACCGTGCCAAACCGGTCCCCGCTACGTTCAACCTCCAAATCGAATAATTCATGTTTCCCAGCATTCTCCTCTTGAGCCTTCCGCAGAGCCCGTACCGTCGCATTAGCCCCCATACATAAGGGACATTCCACTTCGGCATCTTCACCTCCCCCGCGTAGACACCGTTGATGGAACGAGTGCTTACATAGGAAATGGACAATCGGCAACTCCAATTGCCCACCGCAATCTGAGCACCGCGTGGCTTGGAAGACCGCCGGCTTGGTAGATATCTCCGCAAGTTCCGTGCGTTTTTGCTCCGCTTCGGCTTTTAGCGTTGCGATGCGTCGCCGGTTAGATGCGATAGAGCGACGTTCACGCTCAATGGTCTCCTCTAGATACGGTTTTATCATCCCCATTGTAGCGACGCCACGCGCACTTGACGTTCTTCCTACTAGCGTTTGAATCACCTGGAGAGGGGCCATTAAACCGTCACTATCGATTTTGTGCAACACGGCGGCTAATTCCTCTGGGCCAGCTTCTGCAAGAATAGCCGCATCCGATGTCAAGTAAGAAAGAGCCGCTGGGTATAGCTGAGGTTCTTCCGGTCCATACTTCCTGAGAGCCTTCATTGCCCCAGCAGTATCTTTGGCCGTCGTATAAGACCGGAATATATCAAAGTACAACCCAGACTGTTCCCGCACTAAAATCGTACCATCCTTGAATGAAGAAAGATCAGACAAAAGTAACACATTCGAACTCTCCATAGGAATATCCTTCCCCTCGATGAGTTTCTTAGCTTTAGCCTCCCATTCTTCTTTTTGCCCACCCTTTCGTTCTTGCGACTTGCGCAGATACATCTCAAACAACGTCGTGTACAAGTCAGTTTTATCCCCGTCACTGACATCCGGTTCCTCCAAGCAACACTCCAAAAACTGGATAAACTCATCCGGGTGATCCAAGAATGAAGAGAACGCCGTCCTGGGAGGTGTAGGTGTATACTTTGGTGCGGGGATATCATCCTCGTGGACCATAACCACCGAGTTTCTGATCTCCCCACGATTTGGAGTCCCAGGACTTCCAATGGTTGAACTGTTCAAGTAGGGCAAGGCAATAAAGTTGCTTAGGTTCTGTACCGCCGTGGCCGCAATCCCGGAACTAGCGGGTGTTTGGACCTCAGCCGGAGCTACCGCGTCAATGATTGGTCTGTAACGACCTGTATAGTACGCCACAAACAACTTGGTGGTCTCGGCAGGGCAGTGTTCAATTAAAACACGAGCGTACTTCATCAGACATGTGTAGGCCTATATCATGTTAGCATCCCATACCCCCTGCATACACAAAATACTCACAGTCTCCGGCATCTGGTGACAGATGAACAACAATGCCTCTTGATATTTCTTGGAATCCTCTACCAAGATATCAACAACCATCTCAACTTCCCCATGCTTTTCCGCAAGATACGCAGCCTGCTCATAGTATCCACCCTGTCTGCACATCGCGATCGCAGTGTCAAGGTCAAACTTCAAATCTCCTGGCGACTTGATAAACTTCTCTAGCTTATCAATATCCTTCAACTTGGCATAGCAGTTCAACAACAACGTAGTGTGATCTGCCGTAGCTTTACGGTGCTCATGAAGATGCTCCAGGTACGAAATAAGGTTATGAATCCTTTGTGTATCCAGGAACTTCCGGATGACTTGTGACGGTTCCGTACTATCAATCGCCCGGATATACTGCACCATGGCACCGTCAAAGTCACCTTTCTGATAGAGAAAGTCACCAAACTTGCGGAAAATGAGACTCTGCTGCTCAGCATCCAGTCCCGACTTCTGTGCCAACTCAATCGCCAGAGGGTAAAGATTCCGTCGATAAAGCATGTCTAGTTTACTCGGTAGCGACTTCTCATGATATTTTGTAATCTTCCCGTCCTGTGCCAATGTATACAAATCGCCCCAAAGTTCAAATATGTGGCTCACCTGCGATACAATGGATTCGGTATGTGCCACCACTCTAAGGGTCGGCTCAAGCAACAAGAATGACGATACAGTGAGAACATCAGCTGCCCCACCGAGTCTCCCCATTGGCTCTTTCTGTTTCCGTGTGCTGTTTTCCGACGGAGGGCAGATCAACGCCACGTATGTCCCATATGTGGAAATCAAACTCTTGTTGCAGTCATACGCGGTAGGTGGCCCTCTGCCTTCAATTGTGTAATAGTAGAGAGCATCCTCCCGTGCGACCACCACATCGCCGGTTCTCTTATCCTTGGACATACACCCGACTGCGCATCCGGCATCTTCAATCGTCTTGGCTGGCGAGTTTTGCCCCTTCTTGGTGATTTGGATGCGCAGAATACGCGATGTGGTCGCTATGAAGAGAGTTGTGTCCTGCGCTTCGTCGACTGACATTTCAATACCCGTGATAGGCTCGTCCGACTCGTGCACTATTCTTTGCTTGGTGCCAAGGTCGTTGATGAGATCGCCGCGAATAACCGTTACTGACCCGTTGGCGAACCCAACTGCGATTTGGGCGAGGTCTTCGCTTGTCGCAAGAGCGGATATCTAATCTTTGTTAGCTTCTTAACTCACCTACCAACAACCTCCAAAACCTACCGGAAACTGTTTCTTGTTGTTATTGATGGCCAACGTCGTCAAACATGTTGGCAACCCCGTCTTCTTAGAAATCTTATCCAGCGCCCAAACCTTGAGCACCGGCGCATTGCTAAGATCCTCCTACAAACATCACGTTAGCAGCTCATCTCCAGCCCCGTAAATGACACCACCTACAGAAACAGTAACCAATAAACTGGTCCCCTCCACCTGGCGCATATGCGTAATCGTCCCGATATCGTGAGCCTGGAAAGACCGTACAATCTTCCATTTTGAATTCACAATGCGCACCTCTCCCTCAAACGTTCCAAAAAACAAGTTATCAGATCCCGTGCAAAGGCATGCTATCTCATTGCTCTGGAAGAATATCCGCGCCTCATCGTCCAACTGTTTAATCGGGGAAACATCAAAAAAGTCAAATGACTTCCACTGCGCTCAGTAAACACCCGTTAGTTCATCCAATCTCGTCATCAAATCGTCACCACCCTAGGATACAACTCACAGAGAGCGCCATTTTGTCTGGTCTATTTCGCGGTCTTGTCGTCTGTATACTTCGTTATAACCAAAGGCGCATTCAACTTGTCATCGAGCTGTTGCGCCTGAACAAGGCTCCACCAACCACCTAGCGCATTCAATGTCGTCAGAGCCCCATCGTCAAGGGTTCACCTGCGACCGATCAGCTGTAATCATCACGTGTAACATTCTTTAACCCTAATATGCAAGTCAGGAACCATGGCGTAGAGGGGTAATTTCACGGTCACCCAGAAGCACTTTATTAAGCCAGAGAGTACCACATTCGTTCAACTCCATTGTGAGGTTCCAAACTGACAATTTTAGGCAAGTTACTAGTACCGTCTTACCATCACCAACTTCTTATCGAGGCACTGATTGTAGACCCATGCCCCTGCCCCACCAAACCATTCACCACTTTTACTTTCTTGGGTCCTGCCGCTGACCAATTCATTCATTGTATAGAACCTCATTATTTACCAACCACTTGAGCAGCTGCCTTACCACCTTATACTTACCTGGAATTTTTCAGCCCATAACCAACAGATTCTCCTTCAGCCTGCCTGGTATAGCCTTGTCTTCCATCTCAACCACATGCAGCGATTTCATCCTACGATACCCAACTCTCCACCGACGTCATTCTTCGCATGGTCTGCGTCTTGTCTTTAGGGTTTTATCTAGATTGAGCGACGGATCTTGTCTATATAGTTGGTTGTTCTAGACTGCAAATCCTTTCTTGTCAACACCATTGAGGTTGTTTGGTTAGGAGGTGCTAGACTCCCCAACATCCTTTCATCTGCCGTCTTTCACTTCATCCAACTAAGCCATCTATATCAAAATCGCCCGTCATGAGTGAAAACAGCAGTGCTGCGGGGGATTCGCGTCCTCAGTCAGGCGCAGGCTCCCAGGGAAACCAGACCCCCGATGCCCCTGACAAGGAAACCATGGAGAAGGTGTGTCTATGTCATGGCTGTTAACAAGTCCCACTTGCATTCTAACCCGGCCTCCGTCGCCTTTAGATTCGTCTCCGCCGTCTCGCAAAGTTGGGCCTTTTGAACAGGGCGTCCCCCAGCCCTTCTGAGCCCTCATCTCCCCAGCCTGAATCATCCACCAACACTGCCCCGGAGAGCTCTTCTGGCCCTTCTAATGCCGCCCGCGCCGCGGCTTCATCTTCCATTTTTGCCGCTGTAGCTGCCGCCAAAAATGCCACTCCTCCGGCCGCTTCGAAGCCTGCCACTCCGGCCCCGGCTCCTTCGAAGCCTGCACCCAAGACTATTAAACCCTCAACATCAGGTACGGGACTCAAGAGATCGATAGTGCAGGCAACTGCGGCTGACAATTTAACAGCGGTGCACGCAGCTGTTCCTGTGCAGAAGAAGGTTCGGCCGGTGGTTATTGAGTCACTGGAGGACTTTACGGACCGCATCTTGAGCGAGATCTTTCATGTTACTGTTGATCCTGAGCAGAAGGTTCTGAAGTCAAGCAGCCATATTCCTCTGTGTTACTTGGAATCGGTGGCGAACGACATGAAGGAATCAGATGTACCAGTGAAGCTGAATCTTGAGTGGCTCGACGCAGTTATCATGGATGTCTGCGTTAAATACCCGAAAGAGACACCCATCCTTAATTATCTCTTACCAGCATGGACTCGCGCGCAACTCGCGCGCCGTACCCTTCCGAGAGATATTCCCCAGGAAAAGCTGGCGGTTCTTGACGAGGTGAAGAGACTCATCATAAGTAACTGCGCATTTGCCATTACCATGCCCGCGTATTTTGATCGTGCATATGAAGAAGGGACTGACTTTCCCTCGAAACATTTGGCTTACCACTTGTGTGTTTCTGCTGCAGAGCACACTGGCATCGATGATGAGTGGCTGCGGGCGATAGTGCGGAGCTTTGATGATGTGGATGGCTTACGTGATTGCTTTGGTATTGCTGTGGATGTCATGTGCTCTAGTATGAGGACGAGATCGCTCGAGAATCCAGAGTATCGAGCTATCGTTAATGTATGTGTTAACACGGTTTCATTGAATGTGACATAATACTAACCATATCTATAGACGTTCCTCGCTTTCACGAGATATCCCGAGATCCTAAAATGTATCTCCGAACGTCCCACATTTCTAACAGCCAAGACAGGCCGGGAACTGGAATTCGGGACCACTTTTGGTTCCTTGTTCCGTCTGTCGCCACTCCTTGAGCCTTCGATTCAAGTGTTTTTCCCTTCAGCTAGAACACAGAACAAGAACATCATTGGCCAGGCTCAAAATTCTCTCCGCATGGTGCTCCAAGGGTTACAGACGGATATCTTTACCATCGTCAACTCCTTCTTGCGCGTCGATGCTACGGTTAGAGCGAGAACCCTCGATTGGTTTGCGCTTGCCGTTAACCTGAACCACAAGCGCAGAGCTCTGCGGATGGACGATCTCGTCTCTTCGTCAGCCATGATGGCCAATGTTACACGCACTCTTGACCGTCTGTGTGAGCCCTTCATGGAGACCACCTTTAGTAAGATAGATAAGATTGACGTGGACTATTTCCGTCAGAACCCACGCGTCAACATTATGGATGAAACCATGTTGAACGCGGATGAGGCCACTGCTAAGGCTTTTTACGAAACCACTCTCCCTGGAACTCCTCATTTCATCTCGGAGATATTTTTCCTTACTTTGGCAGCCCATCATTACGGTACAGAGTCTATGGTCGATAAGCTTAAAGAGCTCCGCCGTGAAATCACCCATTTCAGTTCAGTGTTAGGGAAGATTGAAGCCGACCGTGACAAGGTTTCTAACCCCACGGATAAAGCGAAAGTAGAGGTCATGATCCGCCGGCATGAAGACCTACTGAACAAGCTCATGGCGCGCGAGTCTGCGATAGAAGGTGTTTTGCAGGATGAGAAGATGCAGGAGACTTCTATCAGATTCATGCGCTTCCTTGCTGTATGGCTTCTACGTGTTGGTAGTCAGACGGAGTACACGCCTGACAAGACTATTACTCTGCCTTTGCCGTGCAAGGATAACGAGGTGTTTTCTTGTATCCCCGAGTATGCTCTACAGGTTCTAGCGGATAACTTCAAGTATGTCTACCGCCATGTGCCGCAAGTCTTGTCCTTCTCAACTGGCCCTGAACTTGCTACTCTGTGTATTACCTTCCTTGAATGCTCAGAGTTGATCAAGAACCCTTATCTCAAGTCAAGTCTGGTCTCCATCTTGTGCTCTGGGTGTTGGCCACGGAGCCAGTTCTCGGATGGTATTCTGGTTGAAACGCTTGCGTACTCTTCGTTTGCCAACAAGTACCTCCTTCATGCGCTCATCAAGTTCTACATTGAGTGCGAAAACTCGGGTGTCAGTAGTGCATTCTACGACAAGTTCAATATCCGTTATGAGATCTTCCAGGTCATCAAGACGGTATGGGGCAAGAACGAGATTTACAGCAAGAAGTTGACACAGGAGAGCACGAGCAACCGTGACTTCTTCGTGCAGTTTGTCAACTTACTACTCAACGATACGACATATGTGCTAGATGAGGCCATAGGAAAGTTCCCCAAGATCCGGCAACTCGAGCAGGAGCTCTCTCCGATGAACCAGACGGAGATGTCAGCTGAGGATCGTACGGCCAAGGAGGATGAGTTGCAGCAGTTGAGCAGAAATGCTCAGAGTTACATGCAGCTTGCCAATGAAACGCTGGCTATGATGACCATGTTCACGCGGGCACTGAGGGATGCCTTTACCATGCCAGAGATTGCGCCTCGTCTGGCCAGCATGTTGAACTACAACTTGGAAACTCTTGCGGGTAGCAAAGGCGGTAGACTCAAGGTTAGCAACCCTGAGAAGTACCACTTCCGGCCTATCGAGTTGTTGTCTTCATTTATAGACATTTATAACAACTTGGGGTCTTCGCAGGCGTTTGTTGAGGCTGTGGCGGCAGATGGTCGTTCGTATAAACCTGAGTGGTTCGATCGTGCCCTCATGATTCTTACCAATAAGTCCATGAAGGACCCAACAGACCTTCAGAAATTCGCGGCAACCAAGGAAAAGTTCCTCACTGCCAAGACGGAACTGGATCAAGCGGAACTCGACCTTGGTGACATTCCATCCGAGTTTGAAGATCCTATTCTGGGTGATTTGATGAGGGACCCTGTTCTCCTGCCATCGCACAACATTGTCGACCGGTCAACTATCGTGCAACATCTCCTTTCAGATGCTAAAGATCCATTCACCCGTCAACCCATGACAATTGACGACGTTGTGCCACAAACGGAGCTGAAGGAAAGGATTACCAAATGGAAGGAGGAGAAGTTGGCGGCGGCCAAAGAGAAGTTACGGGCTGAGGCGGCAAAGAAGGCAGAGGATGTGCAGGCGGACGTGGAGGCGGATTCAATGGACACGTCAGAGGATTAAGCATTAGGAGTATATTTATGTTAATAATTGGTTGTTTTGTTCTTAGTATTTTTATTATATGGTTACCATTCTCTAAGCAACAAAATTAAGCAGTGGCGGCGATAGCCTCACCAAGAATCTCAAGCGACTTTTCAATATCAGCCTCCTCAATCACGAGACTGGGGGTGATCCGAAGGGTGTTCGTACCGGCAGTGATGATCAACAACCCTCTCTCTCTCGCCGCCTGAACAATGGGGTTGGGGTCCTTGGTAAGTTGCACACCAAGAATAAGACCCTGTCCTCTAACCTCCGTAATCAACTCGGGGAATCTCTCGGCCAACTTCTTCAACCCCGCACGGAACACCTCACTCTTCTTCTCGACACCCTTAAGTAACGCCGGGTCCGACAATCTACCCAGGACATAATGACCCAATCTACAAGCTAACGGGTTTCCACCAAAGGTAGTTCCATGGTCACCCACAGCGATTTTCTCCGCGACGTTTCCATTCACAATGGTCGCGCCAATGGGGAACCCGTTACCAAGGGCCTTTGCCGTGGTGATGATATCCGGGTGGGCGTCCTTGGGAAAGTGGCTGTGTGCCCAGAGTTTTCCGGTCCGGCCCATTCCACATTGGATTTCATCGTAGATAAGCACGGCGCCTACCTCCTTACAGCGGGCGGCAAGCGCGCTGAAGAAAGCGTGACTGCCGCGGTTTACACCGCCTTCACCCTGGATAGGCTCGACGATTACACCACAGGTGGCAGAGGTGATAAGAGATGATAGGTCGGCGATGTCGTCGTATGTTCCGTATTTATGGCCGGGGACCATGGGAGAGAAGGGTTTTTGATATTTCGGGTTGGGGGTGGCGGAGAGGGATCCCATTGTACGGCCGTGAAACGACTTGTGGAAGGAGACGATTTCGAATTTTGATCCAGATGGGTCTACCACCTTTCCAACTTTTCTCGCAAACTTGATGGCGGCTTCATTCGCCTCAGACCCTGAGTTACAAATAAACGACGCCTCCGCCCCATGCATACCACCCGCCTCCTTCGTCTTCTCTACCAACTCCTTACTTAACGTGCCAGTCCACGGGTTATGATACAGATTACTCGCATGGATCAACTTGCCCGCCTGCTCGCTCAATAACCGCAGATACTCAGGATCCGAATGGCCCAGGGACGTCACGGCAATTCCGGCCGTCAAGTCGAGATAGGCACGGTTGGACGCATCGTAGAGGGTACTTCCCTTGGCGTGGGTGAAGACGGGGGTTGGCCGGGAGTAGGTCTTTACCATGTATGGCTCTGCACTGGATGGAGAGGCCGCGGGGTCAGGGTGGCTGAGGGTCTGGAGGGTGTTAGATTGTACTGGGGAGATTGCGGAATCGGGACTTACAGAGGCGGCGCGCACGAAGCGGCTTGTTAGGCGGGTCGTTTGGTTGCGGAGAGATAACATCGTGATAAGATGGTTGTGGAAACGGATTAGCGGGGTGGAAACGATAGAAAAACGAAAGAGAAGGGGAATTTCTGTCGAGGGGGTTGTGTCAGTACACGCCCTTTATATGTGTCTATCAGCTACTCTCCGTGTCGCATCGGCGGCGTTGAGGCTCCGATGCCTCTAATCCAGCGTTGCTTTGTCCACTTTTGGCCTTACAAGTCGCTTAACCATACCATTAGTCACATCCGGCATTATGCCAGGGTCCCCCTGTGTGTGGGTTATATTATATATAGGGTTATGATCTGATAAGGAAGGAGCAATATGGACTTTTTATTCAAGCAAGTGGTTATGTAGAAAGAAGTTCTTTACTAAGAAGTAGCATCGTCACAGATGAGAACACGGACACCGTCAAGAGGTTCACAGACGCGTAGAAATTCACCACCACCGGGATTTTCCCCCTCGGGCCACCGGATATCGTCGCATTTTTCATCCCCACTAACGACTCTAACACCCTCGTTATCAAACGGGGCTCCGGAAACGACATCCAGACTGTAGTATAACTGGACATGGCCGTGGGTAGCCATCAAGTTATATCCAAAAACCAACACGTGAGTCCCGTGTTCCAGGTTCTCTTCGGAGCGGGCAATGTTGAGTGAGATGCCGCCGGAGACGTGGTCACGGTGCATGGCTTCACAGAAGGTGCCGTGGGAAGGGGAGAGGTGGTAGGGACCGTTCATGGTGGCGCCGATGGAGACGAGGTATATGGAGAAGGGACAGTTGTTTTGGACGTAGACCGTGGGGTCGACTTCGGTGTGGGAGGTGCGGGTTGTGATGTTGGTGGGAGGGGCGGGACAAGTTAGGGCCGGGAGGGCCTGGAGAGCCAGAGAGACGGCGGAAAGAACTTTGGATGATTTCATCGTGGGTGGGCGATGGATGGTTGTCTGTAGACAAAAATTTTAGAGTTTGCCATGTTATTTACTATAGGTAGACGGCGTTTAATCAGCACCCTTCTCGTCGACTTGTCGGAAGTGACTTGCGAATTTCCGTATTCAGAAGTTACATACATACATAACATAGGGTTACAATATATTTAGGGTTCTATTTACGTGACCCCGAATTGGAGATAGCTGAGCTAACCCCGACGAACCACGTGGAAAACCAACAGCCGTTTACCAACAGTCCAACCTTTGATATACCCGACACGAAGTGCATGATAATCACATGTCAAATTCTCGGTTAGTGTAACACCAAGGGCAAGGAGAAGAAAACAAAGTTACATGTGCATAAAGCATCCAACAAGATGGATAAAGAGAAAATCACACTCTGCAAATCACGGTACCTTGGATACGCCCGCCACCCGCTCCTCCATGACGCTTATAAGTCAGCTTTTATGCGAGTGCGATTGGTGGGATTGAGGGAGACAGATGAGTGCCGTTTTGGGGGCTACTGAGGACCAGGACTTTGTCACATGTCAGAAGAATTGGAGGTGTTCTCGGCTTTATATTTATATTTATTTTTGGAATTTGTACTGTTTTCCTACATATTATAGACACATAGACACCTTGTTGAGTTTCTTTGTGTGTTGGATTCTTGAGATACATTGGATTAAATATGATTGATCACGTCTTTGGGCGGCCATCAGCTCGCTCGAGACTTCTTCAGGTGGTTGCCGTGTTGTCGTTTTGGTTAACCTATATTAAACGGTACGTATGTATTCATCTCTACACAAGACGTCAATAACTAACCAATTCAGCGGCCATCGTCACGGTCCACCTGTCCTCCGACAAATCTCCCGGTTTCTAACTGCCCGGGTTACGCCATGGCAAATACTCACTCTCACAATAACGTATCTCTACGCCGCCCGTAACTTGACAACTCTAACTGGTCTTTCGAGTCCAGACCCATTGGCGAATATGTATGAGGCTAGTTACTTCCGCGCGACCTGGGTTCTTACCGCTATGGATGCGGGGTTCTGGACGGCCATGGGCATTCGGAATCGTCGATTAAGAGACCTTGCCTCGGTTGTTTTCACGGTCTTTTATCTGTTTGCAGCGGATGCGGCAGATGAGAAGGTTAGAAAGGTCAGAGGGAATTTGACAATTGACCATATTCGAGTCTCGTGGAATAAGCCTATGACGCCGTATTTACGCGGCTTACATCGTCTTATTGGGCCAAAATTCTTGGCCAATTCTCCCAGACAGATCCGAATTGCGAGACCGGAAGGGAGTGACTATACGGAGCCTGTAACTGCCTGGTTATATTTTGATGGATCACTCAGTGAGATGCAGGACAAGACGAAAGTCTTGATTGATATTCCTGGAGGCGGGTTTGTTGCCATGGGACCTCGGTGTAACGATGATAAATTGGGGTCTTGGGCGGCAAAGACTGGATTACCAGTGTTGGCTATCGACTATAAAAAGGCACCCGAGCATCCTTATCCGTATGCGCTGAATGAATGCTTTGATGTGTACATTCAAATTCTACGGACTAAGGGCCGGTGTATGGGGTTATCGGGGGAACAAACCCCGAGTATCGTCTTATCAGGTGACAGTTCTGGAGGAAACCTTGCGGCAGGGACGACACTCATGCTTCTGGAAAGAACAGTGGGAACTCTGACGACAGAGAAGTTCAAGAAGGAAATTGTTCTGCCAGAGTGTATAGTTATGTTTTATCCATCGTTGGATATGAACATTGGGAGTTGGATGTCTGATGAAGACGTGGCATTGATTGGGGACTCCCGTGAACGGCAGACGAATCGACGGATTGTCAAGCGGAAGAAGATGCAGTATGATTCGTTAATGGGGACACCGATGCATTCTGAATCCGAGGATAGTGACGTTGAGTCCAAGGTGACGTCACCAAAGAACCAAAAGGTCGCACGTCTAAAGCAACCGAAGAAGCCTCATCACTCTGCACCCGAACCGCCAAAACCACTAAGCACTCGACTCGTCATGTCTTCCAAAATATCATACTTCTCTGATCGTGTGTTGACCCCCGAGATGATGCGTGCCATGGTAATCATGTACGTGGGTCCACATAACCGACCTGACTTCCGTTCTGACTATCTTCTCTCACCGATACTTGCCCCGGATTCCCTATTGCAGTATTTCCCCAAGACGTATATGATGACGGGCGAACGAGACCCACTTGTTGATGACACGGTTATTTTTGCCGGGAGATTACGTCAGGCAAAGAGGTTTTTATTTCAAGAGTCAGAAGGCTTGGGACCACAGTTTACGCCCAAGGATGTTGTTGAGGTTGACTTGATCCAGGGAGTTTCTCACGCTTTCTTGCAGATTCCCGTGTTGTATCCACGAGCATGGGGTCTTATTGGACAAGCGGGAGATTGGATTACTGAGGGATTCAACCGATCATTATGGAGACGTAGAAGGGAAATTGCGAGAAAGGACTGGATTCATCGACAAGTCGCCGCTTCTCATCTCGACAGGGAAGATGTCCATGATAGCAGCGCAGATGAGGCCGGGATTGAACTTGAACTCACCCGTAAAAAGACCTCGTCAAAGTCTCTCTCCACCACCCCCGGAAGCCACATATCCGGCTCCGAAACCGTCGCTGTCTCTCGGGAACCTAGCTCTATTAAAGTTGCGCCCAAATCCGCAATGACAGTTCTCGGTGGCTTCACCGAGCGCATAGGTGGGTTCGTCCGGGGTACTGGTGTTGAGAGAGTTAGTAGTCAAGAAGACTTGTTAAAGAGACGGATGGACGGCTTAGCGGGGGGGTTGGCTGGGAAGGGCCTCGGTGGGTAGGTGGTACAGGTTTCGGGACTGTGGTACGTTGTAGCCGGTGTAGTACGTTTTAGACAGAGAACATCAATTGTATAAGAGCCGGTGTAGACAGCGGTGACCCCGGTATTATACACGGAGATAACATCCGATACTCCGTTACCATCCGACTTGGCATACATGGGGTTCTTTCATCTCCTGTATATCCTAGGGAACCATGGTGGCCCGACGCCCCGGTTTGTCACATCACATCACATCAGATTTGGTTCCTTGGGGACGAACGCAGGAGGTTCATTCGTGGATTCCTTCGTTCCTTTTTCCCTTTCTGGGTTTACTCGCCGCCAGTGGATTCTGCATCCCTGCGTGTAAAGTACCGCACAGCCGCTACGCCCGTTACGATAGAGCTGGGTTATCAGTTTTAGCGGTGGCCTCGTGGTGGCTTGGACTTGGGCGTGTGGTTGTGGTGGTGGTGTTGGGGATTATTTGGAGCCGGTGTGGACCCGACGATCCGGACGGTGGGGGACGGGGTAGGTGAAAGTCTTTTCGTGTTAGAGAGATGTGATGCAATCCTTTTGGGGTTCATGGAGGTTGGGTTTGATGTGTTCATGTACATATGTACATACATATGCATATGTATGTAGTTGTACATTTGATAGATTACTCATATGCACATTGTTTTCTCAACTGGGCAATTCCTTGATGTGAGTGACCATTGTTCGCTTGGAATGATTAACAATCAGTCAGTATCACAGATCGCCGATATCACAGTTCCTCAACCCTAACCACAACCAATATTCCATTACTTTGGTTTTGTTTTTTTCCGACTCTGCCCATCCTTAATTTCTATTTGCGCGATTAGAAAAGCCATGTAAGTTTCTGTGTATGCACGCTGTGATGATTATTAACTCAGGGCCGCAAAATGCAACCCAACCATGAGACCCCCTGCCTCCACTATCGGAAGTCTCCGCCTCGGGACCGTCCTTTTTCTTCCTGTTGGCTTTGTGCGCCCATGTTTTTGGAGGAGAGTGTGGTTGACTATGTATATATGAACGTACATACATACATAACTAACAAACATAGCACCAAATTAGAATAGTTTCATTCTATCTATGGTTGTTATGTTTGTATTCTTCACCTCTTCCTTTGGTAGACTTTCTTAGGTATATTGGACTGGTGAGAGATAGATTTCCATGGTTATCAACTTATGCACAGCTTACTTGTTTTTTTTTACGGGTTCTTGGTTCTTCTGGTCTTGGTTGTCAAGGGGTCACAGGCACGGTTGTCGTTCTCAAGGATGAGACATGTCTGCAGTTCGCACAACCAATGGCCAACCCACACGCACGGGAATCTAAACCCTCGCTAGCCTGCATCGTGGAGAGTCGTCCTATTTACCGCTGACTGTCCTTTTATGTATGCATGTATGTACCAAAAAAACACACCAAGATATCGTCACCTGCATACATGAGTACTTGCACATCTCTTTCTGTGTGTATATGTATGTATGTACACATGTACATACATATATCCCCATGTTCCAAATCAACCAGTCAAGCCAACGTTTCCGTGGCTTCGATGCGCCACAGCATGCCAGAATCCACCGCCGCCCATCCTATCCATGTGTGTTGAACCCACCACGTCTTTCAACGACAAGACATTGTAAGCCTGTTATGTCTCAGGAGATACCCCCGTCAACTCCATAGACACACGTCGCTATTCAACCATGTCATTCCTTTTTCTTCCCTTACTTTCCTTCTCCTTAGTAGCACAGAAATCAGATACGAAGAACACTTGTCACAGCCTAGGTCAGTACCACTGACGCAGACAGAAAAAAGGCAACCTGCATCGTCGCTTTCTCTTCTTGTGACACCAGTATCTGACCTGGCGTTGGAAGTCTGTTACTTGACTGGCTACACATCTACCACTAACGGCTACGTCGGCTAGTCGACGGGAAGCCTCAGAGAATCTGTATCTATCTATCTATGTACAGATGCAGAATACAAAATCCGTGGCTCGTCAAGTGGACTTGTTCCTTTGCATCTTCCTTCTTTGTTGCACCCTGTGGCTTCCCGTGGGGCTCCGCCTACTGCGGTCTGCAACTTTCCTTACTGCCTACCTGCTGCTGCTGTTACTGTTTTTTTGCCTGTACGAGGGAAACTTGTCTAGACAAATACATGCATTTGTCGCATACCATGGGATTGGCTGTTCCCCAATTGGCCGTAACGCGAGCTGATGCCGTTGTTCGTCAAGATCGAACCACATGTGAATACCCATTGGCTCGGATATCCTCCCGCTGCGCCAACGAAGTAATTGACAAACAATCTTCTTTTTTTATCTTCATCTGTACTCCTATCGGACGTCGGTTAACTTGTTAATCCGGGCTTCCGGGAGTATAACTTTTATTATATCCTGTCTTGGAGAAACTCATCATACAAGTGTCATTGAGGCTTAGGGTTAGTTTAGTCCCGGGAGGATAACCGAGCTACTTTATATCCGGAGTCCGGCCGGTAGCTTCCACTAGTATCATATAAATTTGCCTTTGTCAGAGCCCTAAAAGTAACTGGCTACCGTTTTGGGAATTACAGAAGAGATGGATTAAAATAAGGAAGGTAGAGGGAGGTAGTTTCTGCGCAGTCGCGAGAGCACGGAAAAATGTCTCCACTTGAGAGTTTTGTGAAAACTGTGCCGCCTTAGTAATCCAAGTCCAACCGCCACAGTTGTGAGCATCATGAGAAGTGTACATACATATAGTTCGTCAAGAGTTAGGAGAATCAAAATGCGACATCATTTCTACGCGAATGTAACCCCCGTTCCCGGCCATCGCAGATCGGTATAGGCCGATCGTCGTGGAAATAGCGGGCATTATGGAAGCTAACAGAAAGTAGGTAGGACACTAACAAAGTCGTCATGGGAGTTTTGCTTTGGCCGCCGTTCCGAGCCTAGGAGCCCCACTGCTCGCGAAATTCCGAATGACGTGAACCAATCAATGCATTTGGCTAGCAATGGAGTCTAAACGGGATTCCTGGCCCGCCCGCTGGGTCGCCTGCCGCTCTTCCGTGTTGGGCTGTTTAGTTTTTGGGGGGTTATGGATGGATGGCAACGACGAAGCCCTCCCTCCCTCCCTGGCTGGCTAGATCCGTGCTTTTGGGGGTTTTGGTTTTCGGTGCTTGTTTGGCGGCTTGGAGCGTTGGCTTACTAGGCTGGGATTTTTCGAGAAGGATAGCTTTTTTTTGGTGATGGGTTGATGGAGCAGTCTTCTGGAGCTACGGGTACTATTGCTTGGTTCATGGTCTTAGGTATGGGTAAAGATGCTGTCATTGCCACTGCACCTTAGCTTAACCAAGGAACTTCCGACGAGTCAACCAAGTTCACTCACGTCATGGGAAGAGTTGCCGGATAGCTTGGATCCTACTTCCCTGGTCTATATAAATGACTGGTATGGCGTGTAAACGTTTGTCTGGGGTCATTCTTGGCCCCGATAGCCCCGATATTTGTTAATGGTTCATTCCCCAAGCTTCGAAAGTTCCCCCGACTCCATCATCAACTTTGACATATTTTCAAAAGCCTCTAGAAAGGAACAACATACATACATTCGATCTTGTCTCCTCCTTACATACCGATATCCCGATTCTTCTCTATCTTGCTATTTGCTCGCGATAGGATCTCGGCCCTTTCAAAGCAAGCTTTAATTACCGTCTATTTTTTCTCTTTGCTCGTACATACTCCCTGGCTATTTTTCTGCTTTTTTTCTCGTTTGGGAAGCCGGGATTCCAAGCCGACAAAACGCAAAATTCACCAGGTGCTATAGCTCTTTCTTCCTCTCTCTTTCTCCCTTTCTTTATCACGATATTCTACAAGTCAAAACTTGGATCCTTATCCCGCTTCCGCCTGAACATTGGCCATTTTTTATTACTATTTAGCGGCTCGTTTGCTTTGTTCAAAGCCAGCCTTGCATTTGGTTTGTCTCCCCTCTGCATATACAATTCACATGTTCCCATTTACAACACTTCCCTTTTCGGTTTCTGGCGCTTGTTATGGACCGTACTGAATCACTTGACCAACTTGGTCCTGCGTCCGCCATTCTGTCGTCTCTTCCCGCTTGTATTCCCGTCCCGTTCGCCAGTATATCTACAACTACTTCAGCCGAGCCGCGATTGCGCGCACACACGATAAAAAGTACTTCCGAACAGTATCCTCGACTTCCGCCCGTCTGCTGAACATCCGCCTCGTCCGTCCTTCTTCATCCATCCATCTATCTTTGGAATCTCAACTCTGCGCCACTTCAAATCGCCCGTGGTTCCTTCTTCGGCTCAGTCACATCTATGTATCCGTCCCGTTCCGTCGTACACACCCCTCCCAAGTCCCGGAACGATCCCCTTGGCCTTGCTGGGACAAAAAAAGAAGAAAAAAAAAGGAAGAAGAAAAAAAATCTAAACAGGAAACGAGCGCAACATCTCAGGATGCCCATTTGTGTCGCACCCCGGTCCCGAATCTGCCACTTTCACAAACATCTACTATACACCCTCCATAACGCCATCGTTCCGAGTTGGGGCGTTGGTGCCACCACAAAGTCAGACATCCCGCGGTAGCCTCTCTTGCACAAGTCTGTCCTCTGCGCTCTGTATTGTATTCTTTTGTTCGTTGCCGCCATCACCCGGAACCTGGATATATAGCCACCACCATCCGCATTGTTCTCTATTCCTGCCGCCACGGCTTGCTGCAGCTGAGGTCTAAAGGAACCCGTGCCCAAGGGCGTCTCTATTCCTTCATTCATTCTCTGTGTTGGCACTTACACCAAGTGTGCACATCTGCCGTCGCATTGCAACACTACACGGTCTCTTTGCTCACTTATCCATTGTGCCAAGTGTGGGAATTGTGCGAGATACAGGAATAGACCATGCGGTGGAGTCAATGGCTTGTCTTTTGTCTTCGTTCAGCCAGGTGAGGTAAAGGCGCAATGGTACCAGCGTACAAGAAAGAGCAACGGGACACAACAGGAGCAGGACGAGGAGTAGGAAGAGGCAGACGAGGAAAGGTAGAAGTAGCCTCGGATACTTGGTTACTCTACCTCGTCAGATCTCCAACGATGGGGCCCATAACAAGGTCCTAACAAGACCACAATGAGGCGTACCTCCCTTGTATCAAACGATAGACAGTGAATCCTGAAGGCTCTGGAACATGGCTTCTATTATGTTCCTTTGTCTGCCGAAGCGCATGTAGTGTCGCCTGCACCCCTCGCTCTCTCGTCTCGTCTTGTCGCCGCCTTGTCGCCGCTGCCACCACGGTACAAGCCCCCGGGATCCCAAGAGGCCCATCCGTGTGTCCGATGTGTACTACCATTTCATGGGAAAGGAGGAGTCTGGGGTCTTTCGGAGCGTATGCGACATGGTCGCTCACTTGGTGCTGGATATGATCATTGGGGCCTTGCTGCTGGTGATACAGAGGCCTTTGGAGCAAGACCAGGCGTGTGCGCTGAGGGCTGAGTTGCGTAGCTTGTGAGGCTTTTGGCTAAGAGTGACTTGGATAGACCGAGAGAGCCTAAGAGAAAGTGACAATAAGGAGGGGTGTGACTTGGAACTGGCCAAGAAATTATCATGGGCGTGCCGGTACTTGGAGATTGGTCTTTAAGCCCACGATGGATGAACCCGGCATACGCGTGTATCTTCACCCCCACTCTATGTCTATGGTGTCACACTCGTTCTGGCATTATACCCTCTTGAGCACCCCTCTTCTCTCCCGCCCAGGCACGCCGAAGCTTGCTGTTGTTGAACATGACCCTTCTTCGCATAACTGCCCTGTCATTTTGCTTCTGCCTTACACCAGCTCAAGACAGGTACCCTTATCGGATGCTGTTGCCAATTACAGTGATGCTGTGTGCCTGTGATCTACTGAACGCTGCCATGGGCCGCCCGGGATGCCGTGGGCCGGTTGAAAGATGACGGAAGGGGCTATAGGAGTAGTTCGGGACAACCAACCGGAACGTCGACGTCTTGCTTGTTGTCTCTTTGTCTTCTATATTTTGATTTTACTACACATATCTGGTGATATAAACTTAGTGTTGAACTCGGCTAACTCTTGTCTCTGCTTCTAGCTCTTACCCCATCTTGTGATTCCTTGTGCCGACTTACGCACTGGCGTCACGTACAGCATTAACTTAGCTGCAGCTCTCATCCACCGGCTGCCTTCTAAAAGATTACACGCCTTCACCCCTCCCCCCCACGCTACTTTCACATCAGCATCCCGGTAGCAGCCGTGGCCTCACTGACACTCGGCAACGGGTGAACAGCGTTAGTAAAACATTACTTGACGGTTTATTTCTCGGTGGGGTCTCTGATCACTCGTGCCCTTGCATCTGTTTCTTCTTCGATTCTCTTTTTTACTTGTTTTTTTGTTGTTCTTTTCCTTGTCTCCCCCCTCTTCTTGGGACATGGAAGGCTCGCTACATCCCGCTTATCAAGGTTACTCACGGTCACCGGAGCCTACAAGTAGCATTGCATCTGCTCCTTCGATTGCTGAATCTGCACCATCACAATCTCTTTCTCGTCCGCTCGACTCAACCAATCGACCCGAGTCTGCGCATTCGGCGAGCGAGTCCCACCAACAAGGATCCAGGTAGGAAACAGCCTTTTTTTTCTCGAATCTGCATGGCGGCTCGGCTGTTGAGGGGTTTGGCGGATGGCTTGTTTGTCCTCTTCTTTGGTCCTCTTCTTTGCCTTTTGGGTCCCATGGAACGTTAATAGCCTGTTCTGCTGGCCGCACTGTGGTGGCGGCCTGAAGGAATAAGCTGTTGGCTAGGCTTGGACGTTTGCTAACAGTGGGTGACTCCCTCGCATGTAGTTTGGAAAGTTCAAGTCACCAAGCCTTTGGAAATTCAACAACATATCTGGCCGACTCTCGAGCGACCATGGGCAATGAACCCGGCACTAGCCCTGCCCCGGGCCCATCATCAGCAGGCGGCCCCGGCCCTTCCGCCGGTCCACCATCATTACTACCACAAACAGCTTCTGTTATGGGTGGGGCACTTAGTAACTCGGCTACTAATGCTCATAAACGGGCATATCGACAAAGACGAAAAGATCCAAGTTGTGATGCTTGCAGAGAACGGAAAGTGAAATGTGATGCTACGGAAACAACCAGCTGTTCGGAATGTTCTAGTAGAAGCGTCAAGTGTCAGTTCACTAAGGAGACGAACAGACGGATGTCGTCTATTAAACAGGTCCAGGATTTGGAAAAACAGATGGAAAGAATTAAAAGAGAAAACCTGTCTCTTCGCAAGATATTAAACGAACAGCAGGGTCCTTATTCAGCAGATGGTGAGGTTTTCAGTGGTGGTGAGAGGTTACAAGGTCGACTTCCAGAGTCTGGGGTTGATCCCATAAAGAAACACAGACCAGCAGCCATGGCAGCCATGAATGTACCATTTCCTAATGGACTTCCCGGATATGACAATGCCCGGGCCCAGGTTCGTCTTGCCTGTACCGGTCTCTTCAAGCTTCCACCACACGCTGGTGATGTCTCTTGCACCGTGATTGGTGCCTTTGACCCTAGAGTCCCGGAACTACCGCCCCATCGTATGATGCAACAGTTATTATACCATTATTATAACTCGGTGCATAGCATGTTCCCCATTGTACATTGGCCGTCGTTTAGGGAAAAGATTGATCGTATGTATACACGAGGTACGGCACGCGGCGAGTCACCTGATTTTCTGGCGGTTTTTTTCTGTGTTCTGGCTATTGGTAGTTTGTCGTCACCAGAACCACCAGCTATTCACTATATTCACAGGGTTTATCACCAGGGCGAGTTGCTAGAGACGGCACGCAAATTGATTGACCCATGGGCTAGTTCCGGGTCATTGGATCATGTCAAGGCCTTGACATTGATGTCGATTATGTTGAACGAGGTCAATCTCAAGTCGGGTTCGTTCATGTGGCTGGGTGCAGCTATCCGGGCGGCCCAATCATTGGCTTTATATGCTGATTCTGGTCCTGGCTGTATGGGTGTATTGGAGATTGAGATGCGGCGACGTGTATGGTGGACTTTATATGTATTAGACAGAAGTCTCTCTACGGAACTCGGCCGCCCAGTTCTCATCGATGACGCTGATTGTGATATCCCATTGCCAGCAGGCGTGGATGACCACTATCTCAGTGAGGATGGTCCCCGAGTGCCACCAGGGTCTCAACCACTTACACATTCCTTCCTCGCCATCATCCACGTCATGCGTTCTTACGGCCCGTTACTACGAACACTAAGTACACCAGTCGTTTCCGCAGGCAAGATTGCGCTGCTTGACCAACACTTCAAGCTAGCACTTCGCAACTTTCCCGCCGCCTGTGACCCAAATAGTTCAGAAAACATCAACCCTGAGTTCCTAGCCCCACTAGCATATCTCCTAACCGCCCGAATGACACTCCACCGTCACAACCTCGGGCCATCCTGCGTCCATGCCGCTCGACGCACCGCAGTGGAACAATGCATATCCGACTCCCTCGCCATGTCCAACCTCCTCTCCCGCTGCAGCGGCAGTCTCGAATCCGCAGCAACATCCCTCCTCACAGTGCATATAACGCGGTCCGCTCTATTTCTGATTCTAGGCGGCTACTTCCAAGAAGCCGTCGTATGCGTGCGGGCCCTCCGTACTCTCCACGGGTGGCGCGACGTCGCATCCCCATGTAGTAGATTCCTCGCCTTTTTCGTCTCCGCATTCATTGGTAAACGCACCGAACTATCCCAACATCCACAATTCCCTCAAGGCCCCCCCCAACACCCCACCATCCTCCGCCTCGCAATGGACGAAGAAATGCTCGTCTACGTCTCCGCCGACCTCCAAGCCAGCATCGACCACGGCTGGCTCTGGTCCACTGGATCCCCCGTCACCTGCGCAATCCCCATCGACCCCAACGACCCATCTGCCCCTCCACAAGCGGGGCCTATCGCCGCACAGCGTGCCGCCCCGTTCAGTGTAGAGGCGCGAACGGGGTTATCCGAGGAAGAAGCGTGTGATTATCGACGCTGGGAACGTCTGGAACGGGCGATTTTGGACTTGATTACACCGGAAATGGCCCCGTTGACACTCTCGACACAGTGGAGTGGCTCGCAGACTGTGGTTGCTGGACCTGTTGGTAAGACTGAGGGGTCTAGCCACATCAATACGAGTCCCGTGGCTGGAACGGGTGGTGGTGAACATGTTGATAAAACGGGGGTCCCTCAGGCTGATGGACATCAAGGTGGGGGTCAACAAAGCGATCCACGTGTAGCTAAAACTCGCATCAGCATTGCGAATATCTTGGATTAGATTCTATTTTGCAACGGGACCATGTTAATAAGTGTGTATGACGATTACTGTGTTTTATTTAGGTTTACTTATTAGGCTCCTCGTTGTTCTTTTTTTTGGTCTTTACTTTTACTATAGATATACACTCACTGTTTCCACCAAACCATGCATCCATCTCCAAATTTAACAAATACCATGAGTCTTACCCGTCTTGCCCTGCAGCGAGTGTGTTTCCTTGGCATAGTGACCATGAGCACCGCGCTTTCTATCACGGTGAGAGTGTCTCTGCGCCTGAATGAAGGCTCCGACCTTCTCCATGCTCTCCTCGTTCATCTGACTCAACATGTCCATGCACAGCTTGATATCATCAATCAACTTGTCGCATCTCGGCCGCGTGAAATCCTCTCTGACAACAACCCGCAACATCTTCATCTTGTCCGTCTCCGGCGCCATAGTGTAAGCCGGAACAATCCAACCACGACCTCTCAACTGTAAGGCTAACGCAAACTCATCATAGAAATGAGGCTTGTCTTCCTTGTCTTTACCCTTTGCTTGGCTCTGAAGACGGAAGGCAACAAGTGGGAGACCCTGGCCGCCACCATCCGACATGATTTCGAACCCAAGAGTCTTGAGAGATGCTGCGAGGTAATCCGCCGTCTGGGTAAGGTTGGACATGACAGAGGTGTATCCCGACTTGCCGAGACGAATCAGCTGGTAGTATTGTCCAATGACCTGCGAAGCACCCTTGCTGAAGTTCAAAGTAAGCGATGACTGTTCAGCACCGAGGTAGTTAATGTTGAACACCAACGACTGCGGAAGATACTTAGGCGAACGAAAAAGAACCCAGCCAACACCAGGATAAACAAGTCCGTACTTGTGGCCCGACACATTGATCGAGACGACATGCGGAACACGGAAATCCCATTCCAGTTCAGGGATAACAAATGGCGCTACAAAGCCACCCGAGGCGGCATCCACATGAATAGGAGTGTCAAAGCCCTTCTCCGTTAGTAGTGCATCAATCCCCTTGACATCTTCATAGGCACCCGTGTACGTGGTTCCCAAAATCGCACAGATACCAATCGTGTTCTCGTCAACAAGATCCACCGCCTGCTTGGGATCAATCACAAACCGTTCCCGCGTGCAGTTAACATAGCGTTCCTCAATCTCAAAGTACCGGGCCGCCTTCTCCCAGCAGACCTGAACGGCACTCGACATGATGATGTTGGGGTTATCAAAGGGTTTTCCCGCGGCAACCCTGGCGTCCTTCCACCGTCTCTTCATGGCCAAGACAGCCAACATGATAGCCTCAGAGCTACCCACAGTGCTGGTACCCACACAGTCACTTTCACCACTAAGTAAACGGCCAATCATACTCACACAGCGAGCCTGGATATCAGCTGTCTGCGGATACTCCTCATAATCAATGAAGTTCTTGGGGAATGCCTCCATCATAAGCTGTTCAGCCTCAGGCTCCATGTAAGTGGTGACAAACGAAGCCAAGTTGAGCATGGGGTTACCGTCAAGTGAGAGGTCATCCTTGATCATCCGGTAGGCAATCTCCCGGGCCATTGGACCCTCGGGAATCGTGTGTCGGGGGAGTTCATGGGTGGCGATACGGCTGCCATATACGGGAGTAGTATAAGTATCCTCGGATGGTTCTTGGTGATGAGCTAGACGGAGAGCCTGGAGAGCGCTGGCTATGGGATCAGAGGAAGTAGAGGAGGAGGAAGGAGTTCCCGAAGCGGGGGGACTAGTGACGCGGTTAAGATGGACCATTTTGATATTTCCAATGATGTTTTTAATATTGTTGGTGTTGTTGATGTTGTCGTAATTCGCAAGTTTGCTATCAAAGAAATGCCACCCTCCAAAACAGCTGTTTACCCTCAAATATATACTCTTCTGCCGTACGTTACTACCCCGCACAACACCCTTACCTGCCTACTAACTTTTGCCCTTGCCTCCAGTCTCATCGGCAACTTCACAACTTCCTGACTCTTCCGCATCCAATCAGACCACCCTGATCATGTCTCACCCCCACCAACTCTATCTAGCGATCTCCAACCAAAGGAGCTCATCCTAAGGAGCTCAGCACACTTAGAAACTACGTGATGAATATCGCCTCCCCGAGGTACATACAATGCAATTAACTCACCCACCCAAAGCGTCATGTAATCCCGCGTCTGTTATGTAAATCGCATCTTTGTCACCCCACCTACACAGCAACATCCCGTTTCCGTCTCCAACCCCGGGCATCTTCCCTCTGTCGCCCCACTTGGATATCCCAATTGGGCAATACCATTCGTTGACCCAAATTGGGAGCTTCTCCGCCTTATCCTCGTACAAAGCGGGTCCTGACGACGACAATGACGTAGTAATATATCGGCGTGACGTTACGCTGTGGCAGTCGGCCCATGAGCTAATGCATACATGCATGCACAATATATGGGGAGACAAGACATATCACGGGCGGACAAACGGGATAATTGGGAAAACAATCCATTAAACAAAAAGTCTACGTGGCATGCACTGCACAGCTGAAAACAACACAAGAAAAAAACAAACTCGCTCCGCCCAAAGTCAACAAGTCCACCCAATTATCCATCAGCTATGATATTCATTCCCGTTTATACCGCACTGTAACCACCACGAGACCCCGAACTCTGCACAGTATTCAACACCTTCCGAGTAAAGTCCTGCACCAAATACGGCACGTCCCGAATCGCATCACTATGCGGAAGCAGGTCCCAGCCACGGGCGCCATATCTGGTGTAGTTGAGCCAAGACCCGAAAATAAGGTAGGCACTAGTAAGCATAAAAGCCCTATGTCATGTTAGTTTTGTGTCAATTTTAGTTCTTGACAAGTGTGACTTACAAGATAATGAACCAAGTGAAGAAACCCCAGCCAGCCGTTGACGTATCCCGTTTGACGTTCTTGCAAGCGTACTTAGTCGTCCAAGTAGCTCTCAATGTCCCGACGGCATCTCCTTCATTAGCAAACCCATCAAACTTCAACGCCGCCCCATCATTAACGAACTGTCTTTCCCTCTCACTATCACCTTCCGCCACCTTGACACCGGTAGTTCCGGTTGCATTAACATAATCCACCTCCCCCTTCCATTCTCCTTCATTCCCAACAACACCCGCATCACAGACAAATCTTACCACCGCTTTCTTCTTAAACTGTTCCTTCCGAGGTCCATCAATGGGAAAAACACCCCCAGAAAAGGTAACATCAAATCCATCTTCTCTTTCCACTACATCGCCAGTGAACGCCCCACCACCGTACTTTTCCAAATCCCCAGCCAATGGCACCGCCTCTCTCACGACACTCTTATCCTCCCCCTCCTTCCGCACTCTCTGCACCGCACAAACCCGTGTTCCCTCCGGACAAGCCTCATTAGCCGGAAAGTCTTTATCTGCCCTCTTCAACGAGTTACAAAGGTCGAAAGTGTACGTCGTATTATACACAGTTGACCCCTCTGACAAAGTCGTCAAAAGTGAGTGTGGCCCTGCAAGCGGGGACAGGTCGAATTTATGGGTAGAGGTTTCGATCGAAGAACACGAAAATGCTGCAGCCGCAAGAGGCGCGAGAAATAATTGTGCGCTTGTAGTTATCTTCATTGTGAAATGGCACTTTTTTTTCGTGTCTAGGTCGTGAAATAGCTGGATGGGCGCGGCGCCAATTGCGTGTTGTATGGAACGCTGGACAATCAGGCGTCAATATAAACAAAAGCACAAACGGGTGATCTAATCAACTTGTAGCGTGTAAAACAAGTACTCAGGCGGAATCTGTCGTAAAATCAAACATAAAAAGATATCGCCGATGCGTGAATCGTCAATCCAGAGGGTTCAATCACAAGCCACACCTTCACGTCCGCCTGGATCATGTCGTCATGAGCTCGCCCCTGCAGGCTGATGTCTCCATTTTTCTATCACGTGTCAGTGTCACCTGTGGTAACCCAATTTGTAACACCAGTACATATAACCCTTGGACACCTCAACATCATGTTAGTGTTCAACATAAAAATACGGCCAAGTTAGTACTTCGCAAGTTACAGTAAATCACTAGTACAATTAAACATAACATCTGTAGAACAAAGAAATTTCATTACATATCATTGCTAGGTAAACAAACTCAACCTGAAGCCCATACAATGGGAACGAACTAAACATGTAGTCATGCCAAACTTCTAAAAAAACACACTCCTTGAAAAGCAAAGAGAACACCCTTCTGCAAGATAACGCCGTTGACATCCGCAATTCCACCAAACGGAAGCGGGAGTAGAATCAAACCAACACAAAACAATAATAACCAGTGAAAAACATGCCGAATAAAAATGAGTCCAGATAATGATGTCCAAACGAAAAGAAGAAAGAAAAGTCACCCATTTTCAAAACTATATCTATAATTGAGGCATCTGCTGAGCTTGAGCTTGAGCTTGCCCCTGGGCTTGACCTTGGACATGAACTTGTCCAATTTGCGCTTGCTGTTGTCCCATCATCATCTGCTGTTGTTGCCCTAACATCTGCTGCTGTTGGTGGATCTGTTGCTGCTTAATTTGCTGGATCTTGCCAACAGCCCGTTGCCTGGTTGCTGCAGCAAAAGATGATTTCCGTAACCCTTCTAGTTGGTCAGGTGTAGGCTCACTACCCAGCTTGGCCATATTAGCTCGGAGCAGACTCATGGCATGGGTCTGCACAAAACTTTGGTCGGCAGCATTGAAGTTACTGATGACCTGTTGCAATAACGCTTGCTGCTGTAACTGGTTCTGCATCTGCATTTGTTGTTGCACCTGCTGCTGAGCCTGTTGTTGCTGCGCCTGCTGCGCCTGATGCTGCTGCGCTTGTTGCCGCATGATTTGCTGGAGATGCATTTGGTGTTGTTGTTGTTGCTGTTGTTGTTGCTGCTGTTGTTGTTGCAAGCTTGTACCAGCACCTTGTTGGTTCATCATGATATGTTGTGCCTGTTGGGCTTGTTGCACTTGGTGGGCCTGCTGGGCCTGCTGGTGGGCCTGATGTTGAGCTAGCATAGCCTGCATAACCTGGGGATTACCTCCGCTAACAGCCAAAAGTTGTTGCTGTTGTGCTTGTTGCATTCTAAGCATTTGGTTACGAGCGGCAGGGGCCATTTGTTGGCCATTGTTCATTTGCATGGTCATTTGAGGAGGAACCATGTTTTGACCCTGTGAGACACCCTGCATTATATTTTGCTGTTGAGTTTGGTGCATACGCAGCATTTGTTGTTGGCGTAAGAAGTTGGAATGTTGTAATTGCTGTGCTTGCTGTGCTTGCTGCGTTTGCTGTTGTTGTTGTTGCATGAACAACAATTGCTGTTGCGGTGTCATGTTTTGGAAGGCAGCGTTGCTGTTGGCCATGCTATTAGCTACCATATGTTGCTGGATCATCTTCTGTTGAAGCAACTGTTGCTGGGCTAAGAGGGCAGCACTTCTAATACCTGGTGCCTGATTTTGCCCATTGAACATTTGGGTTCCCATGTTGCTATTTGTTTGCATCATCACCGGAGGAGGACTGGCTTGGGGCATACGAGGCGTCGGCACCATTGCGGGTCTGACACCGGGTGTGTTAGCCTGCCCCATAACAGGAGTGGCAGTAGCGTTGGCCATCCGTGGAGTACCCTGGTGACCGCTCTGGTGACTTCTGGCTGACATACTAACAGCCATAGGTACAGAGTTGTGCATTGATTGTGGTCTAGGGGGACTGCCGGCGTTGTTGGGCTGAGAATTAGGCATATTTCCGCCATTGAGCATGGGCGAAGAGGCTTGAATCGGGGTACCATTACGGATGACTGGCGAGGAAGCTGGAGGGACGGCTTGCTGATTGGGAAACCGCATATTGGCAGCGGAAGCGGTTGTCATCGAGGGAGTAGCATTTGGAGGAACAGCATTGGCGATTTGCGGAGTCCCTTGGCCAATATTAGCTGGCGCCGGGATGGGCGTCGCGTTGGGCGCTACTTGCGGAGTCATATTACCCATGGGCATACCTTGCATGCTACCCGGCTGTTGGGCCTGGTTTTGTGCATTCATGGCTCGTTGCACTGCGGCATTCGCTTGAGCAGCTCCCGCAACCACCATGGACACATTGGCACCAGGTCCAATGCGCATGTTCTTGGCCATCATGCCACCTGCGCTGGTAGTCACACGCTTTTGGTTTGCAAGCTGTTTAACTGCCTGGTCGCGTAGCCTTTGGTGCTGGAGTTGTTGATCACGGAGGTTGATCATGTTTTGTTGGTCCTGCTCCTTGAGACGTTGCTCCGCAAGCTGCTTCTCTTGCTCGGCGCGGCGGTTTGCCTCAGCTTGTCCCTGTCTCTGCTTAGCCTTTTCTTCGGCTAGCTTTTCAGCCTGTTTCTCGGCCTGTTCTTTCCGAATATCAGCAAGTCTAGAGAAGCGCTCAAATGTACGGCTAGCAGCAGAAGAATCACCATCACCTGCAGTGGTTGTGCTGGGAGCATTAGAGGCAGCATTAGCAGTCCGATCATCCAGAATTCTCATGAAGCGCTCGTTTTCAGCAACCATGGCTTCATCAGCCTCCATCTCGGCCACGGTACGCTTCCGGCTTTGAGGTTGGGGCGGTTCTTCTGAATGTTGGCTATGTGCAAACGCCTCGAGAAGGGCAATCATCTCCACGTGATCTTTGGTGGGTTCGAGGAACAGACTCGGTGTTGTGTTGAGGAGAATTTTGGCTTCCACCTCACGCATATTGCTGCTGTCAATCTCTGTCCGTGGCTTTTTGGCTGGTGGTTGAGATACAGTCGGTGTTGGAGGAACAGTTCCCATGGCCGTCGAGGGGACGTGGTCGTCTGATGGTGTGATAGCCTTGACCATGAGATCATTGGCAAAGGTTTCTGGTGTTGGAAAGAGAACCACCGTGAAAATCTTGGTCTTCCGGGAATCCATACGGCGCACCGCCTCACTCTTAACCTTGTTCTTGTCCTTGGAACCATCTTCCTTCTTCGCCACACTAGACTCCATAGGGAAAGGGACATAACCGGATGGCGTTACAAAGTTACTGGAATTATGAAGAGAAGCGTGTTCGGCCTTTTTCTCCACGCTCTCCCGCTTTTCCTTTTCTGGGTTTTCTTCGGTCGATCTGTGGTCATGGACTTGGACAATCAAGCAGCCATCGTAAAAAGAAACGCCAAGCGAGTTGAAATAAAAGACGAGGTCGTGAGGCACAGATCTAGACCGGAGATGTTGCACAAAAGCGCGCATTGGAGAGTTATATGAAAATACGCTGTCCTGCTGGTCGAATTTGAAATGGTTCTGGTAAAGGTGGACGATGAGAGACGGTGGTTTGCCGGCATGTTTCTTTAATATGTATTCGGGTTTGACATCTAGAGTATAGTAATCTAATTAGCGAGAGATCTAGACTACGCATAGGAGGTCGTAACATACCAAATGGTAAGCGTTCAGCAACCGCTGGCTCTGTGTGCTTCTGGGCGGCGGGTCCACGGGATGGGGCATTATTACGGGCCGAAGCAGCCGATGAGGAATCTAGACGAGTCTTAATCGCTGGAGGCCGGATCGGGGTCTGCTGACTTGGTGGATTTCCCAACTGGAACTTCTTAGGGGCGGTAGTAGCACGCGCCACAGGCCCGGCTCCATTAGGCCGCTTCATCTTATTTGCAGATGTCGGAATGATTGGCGGCATTATCGGCGTTGCTGTCACAACTGGAGGCATTTTGGCGGTTGTGTGGAAGGCGCAAGAGCCGTCCGGGACAGTTTAGAACAAAAATATGTAACAAAGCGACTGGTTTCGTCGTAACTTGGGAAGAAAAAGGCAATATCAAATGCGGTAATCGCAGCTCGTGGCGCAAAGCATGACAATGCAAGAGCAACACAAAAGGCTGTCACGAGTAAGTGCAGCTGGCCGGATACCGGATATGCGCCCAAATAGTAGGGCGATGCGACACAGGATAATGCAGTGATAATTGAAAAAAGAAGATGCGAGCGTGATTGTGTATAAACGCGGGGTGGAGAACTCGTAGACAATTGAAGGATGCGATGCGCTCCAAAAGCGGGGCGATATAGTCTCAGAGTAGGCAATTACTCTTTAACAAAGGTGTTCGCAGTTATCGAAACTTGGAAATGCGTCGCAACACGTCGAGGTAGAGAAAAATGGTACCGGGCTCTCGGTCAAAGTGCAGCAGTAGTACAGCCAGGCGAGGAAAGTAGTCAAAAAAAAAAAGAGCAAGCGCGCTCAAAATTGGTGACAAGGGCCAAAAAGGCAGGAGAGGGAAAATTGCTGCGAAGCGGGTTTTTAATTGATTTTCACGGTCGGAAAAAAAAGAAAATGTCGCGCATATGTTGAGAGGCGATGGGGTCGAGTTGGGGGAATGACGATAATGGTATTTTGTGCCGGATTTTGATGATTTTCGATGATTTTGAAAGGCGGCTTGTAGTTAAAGTAAGTACAAATGGGTTTGCGCGAAAGATGTGGGGTTGTCGTAATTAGGAAGCAAGGTTAGGTTGGGGGGAAATAATCACAGGCCTGTCGCGCTTGAAACTGGGAAAAAAAAGCTAGTACGTCGACACGTGAGAGCTAGAGAGTCACGTGATTCTTTTATCAATGGTGGTTTTGTGTGAGACACAGGAATATGCATTACAAAAACGAAGAGCGCAAGAGCAAAGCTACAAGTAACAAGTAGAAAGACTATATATTCTCCAGCTGTATGGGACTACTGTGTACGTATCAACCAGTCGTCCTGCAGTCTGGTACCATCCACGACAGTGACACCCTTTCCACGGCCCGTTCTCTCGTCGTTCTGCCACCATTTGCGCTTAAGTGAGCGCTGCTCTTCTGTCTCACATTCACTGTCAGCAATGGCACCACTGCCATCCTCAGCACCGACAACTACAATAACCTCATAACGGTACCAGGTCTGGAGCTGCGAGATGAGACTTCCTCTGTCTCCACAAAGCGATTCTTGGATGTAGATGACCTCGGGGTTGATAGTGCGGAGCATGGACATATGGCCGTTAGGAGTGGTGTAAGTCAAAACCAGAGCTTGGTTTTCGACGAGACCAAGAGCCTGTGAGAAAATGGCGTTGTAGGCGGGAGTGCTGCTAGAGCCGGTCATGCTGTGTGAGATATTAGTGATCGTGGGAGACTCCCGGGATTGGGGTATGTGGGGTATGTGGGGTTATACGTACAGTGGCGAGCCAGCAGGAGACTGGGGCTGGTCGGGACCGACATGGCAGAAAGATGAAGCAGTAGATGGGGCAGTATGGCTGTACGATGAACCGGGAGCAGCGTCCTTATCTTTGAAGCCGGGGGCGTAGATCAGGACGTGCAGCTTGGTCTTAGAAAAGTCAATGTTCTTGGGGATGTGCGACAGAAGAGACTGATTTACGAAAGTTAGTACATCAGTTACCCTTGAGGTACCATGTCACAAGCTTATCAACTTACAGCTTGCTCATGGAAGCCGGGGTCCTCGAGGTTGGCGGCAATAAAATCGGCGGACACAACGATAGCCACCTTCTTGCGGTTAGGGCTAGACGAAATGCGCGAGCTGGAGCTCATGCGCGAAGCGGGGCGGACATTCAAGGTATCGGGTGAGACGGGGGCGATGGGAGCAGGGACTGCTTCCCGGACGATGGGCGTAGACTTCTGGGACGGCGGACGGGGCTGTGACTGGGATGGCGGCTGCGGCTGAGGCGAATCGATGCGGTTAACATTGGCGCCACGGTTATGCTTAGCGTCGGCCTCTTCCGACCAAGTCTCATGATCACGGAAGGCGGACTTATCCTCCTCCCGGATGGGGCCGAGACTGGCGGTAAAGGCGGGGAAAGCTGCGGAAATGCCACCTACGATGGATTTGCCAACGTCGACCGGACTAGGCGCACGAGCGAGGGCATCATGCATACGCGACTGCCAACTCGGCGAACGGCCACCATCCTCGTGGTTGTGTTGCGTGTGGAGGTGGCGAGGGCTGGGGCTAGGCGTTCCGTTGTTACGGGCCCGTTCAGCAGCGGCAGCGGCAGTCTTTTCGGCGGCTTCACGGTCGACAAGTTCGGGACCCGAGGACGAGTCATGGTGCGGGTTACGGGCTTCGTTTTCGTCGTAGTAATCAAGACCGGCTTCGGCTTCCTCTTCGTTGTCCTGGCGGCTGATGACCCAGGCGGCGACACCTAGGGTGGCGACCGCGACGGAGACGGTCAATGGAACCCAGAAACCCCAGGCGCCGCGACGGCGCGACGATGTGGCTTCAGACATGATATGGCGGGTGACACTATGTGCCGCGTATCAAGGCGGTTTCGATTTGGTAGATAAACGGCGGTGTTTAGAAGTAAATAGTAGGCGATATAGTAATAGTCTGGGCTCGGCTGGGACGACAGACAGACCGTTTGGCGCAAGGGACTCGATTCAAAAATTCCAACTGGGAAGCCTCTTCTTTTCGCATACAACTCTTCACACAACCACCAGGATTGTCAAGCAACGGATATTCGATAAAGAGGGGCAGTCGCAAGGCGAGGCGAGGGTCAGGTCGTCGCAATCACGGATTGGCGAAGGGATTTCGGATACAAAGAAAGAGATGTAAGTTTGAACAAGAGAAGCTTGAACTTCCAACTCGCTTGTGGATTGTGGCAGTCCTCTTCCGGGGTTGGTTGAACTGACTGAGCGGGTCCTACAGAAGGGCTGAACCTGCGTTGATGAACTGGGGTCCAGTAAAGGAACCTGCAAAAGTCATAAGCGGGAGGCACGAGCACAACAAAGTCAGGGCAAAGTGGAAACGCGCGATATTGAAGAGCAAAGCGTAGAGACTAGATTTGGTTTAAAGAGCTAGAGTTTGAATATGCTTTGTCTTGGAGCTGGACATGGGCGCGTTTTTGTTTCTTCTGTGGTTTCTATATCTTGGGCCAGTTATTTGATCAGATGGTAGCATCGAGTGACCCAAGAAATAGAAACAAAGTCACGTTGGGCGGAATGTCACGAGTGATAAATACCGACAAAGAGATTCCTCTACTTCTGGTGTGCTGATATGTGCCGTTCCCTGCCTAAAATCCTGCTTCCGGGCGGCCCCAGTTCTACCTCGGTTTGGCTCTCTTACTATGTCTACAAAATGTGGCTGGTAATCAAAACACCCAAAACGGCACGGAAAAACCACACACAAGATGGAAGTCACAGCGAGTCCCAGTTCGTGGAGCTTCTATATGGAGCTTGCGGATGGACAATAAAGTAACCCATAACCATGTCTGTTTTGACGACGCGCATGGTGATTGGCCGGAACGAGGGACCGAGAGCCACAGAGTAAACAAATCGCCACAGTAGGAATCGAATCAGGGCAACATTGAGGCGGGTCGAAGAGTGCGTGTGAAACGGGGCTACGAGTGTTGCTTATGGTTCTTGTACGGGAAGTTTTTGATCTACAAAACAGCAAAGGTTCTTTGGTTTGTGTACATACACTAACAGCGATGCCATGCAGTATAATCACATCATTGGTCGGTTTCGTTAGTCTCGCCAATTTATGTCATGCTGCAGTGGATGGTCATCCCGGCGTATCGCAAGGGATCAGCCGAGGTCATGGATCACCGGTTTGTGACTTATAATGTTGAATTCTTAAAACCAAATCTGGACCTTTAAAATGTCATTCAAGCTTTCTGGTAACACGAGATAGCTTACGGATGGCGCGGAGTTTATATTTGTCAGCTGGCATGCATCATCGCATATATTGACAGCTGACACAAACAACTTCATACTTGGGATAACACTTTAAAGACAAACAATTATTTCATTGGGTATAAAGCACTGCTAACAGTACAAACTAGAACAAACGGGATGGTTTGGATGACCCTTACACCCTAGACTTCCTCATTTTAAAAGATGGAAAACAAGCTGTTTACAGCATGGCAATACCAGCCAGGATGGCAGCACCCATACCGATAGCGGCACCGGTGGGGGCAGCGGCGGTAACGACGGCACCGGTAGAAGTGGTCGTGGCGGAACCTCCCTATAGAATTGGTTAGTAACATGGTCGACTAAGTATCATGGCCCATGTCCGGAGAAACTTGCAGTAGAAGCGGCAGTGCCAGTAGCGGCGACAGCACGCGAGGTAGAGGCAACCGAGTAGACAGCAGAGCTGGAAGCCGAAGAGGCAACCGACTCAGCAGCAACAGAGGAAGAAGCAACAACCGAGGAAGAGGAAGCAACAACGGCAGAAGACGAAGCAGCGACCGAAGTCTCAACAGGCACGGAGGCCGAGGAGGAAACACTAACCGAAGTAGCCAGGGTGGTGGCAGCAGCGGTAGCCTCGGCGGTGGTGGTGGCATCCGAGGCGGAGGTAGCAGCGGGCGCCTGGACGGTGGTAGAGACGGTAGCAGCGGTGTCAGCGGCGCTGGAGGTAGCCAGGGTGATGGAGAGACCGCAGGACTCAACGGCGGCCTCGACCTGGGTGCCGTAGTACTTCCAGATGTTGTAGGTCAGGGCGCACTCCTCGCAGCCGTCGACATAGGCCAACCAGGTAGCGCTGTCACAGCCGAGGGTAGCGGCATCCTCGATGGCGTAACCTGTGGAACAATCATGAATGTTAGTTGTGGGGCCGGAAGACGTGGGGATGCTTTTTAGTGCGGGAACATACCGCAGTTGGCGTGGCAGTTGTACTCGGCGCCGGTGACAGCACGGGAGTCAAGAGCCATGCGCTTGAGGATATCGAGGTGCATGTCAGCAGCAGCGACGGTGGTGGCAAGAGCGGCAACGGTGGAGAAACGCATTTTGATGGTTTGTGGGGGGTTGTTGATTAAGATATTAAGTAAAGAATAAACAAATTAAGAGCGAATGACTGCAGAAGACTTTGCAAGGAAGACTGGAACTAGATGATGGTGGAGAAGAAAAGAAGAGAATCAGGTCATGAAAGGCAGGACATGACGTGCCTTTTTATCTTGAAGCTTCGCCGACTATTACATACAGTCCCACAGTGACATCCAGTTCAGGACGGAGGACTCAGTTCCCCTTCTCGGCACATCATTCCCACTCCATCCAGCATCCTACCCGCCTACTAGCAGACTCCTCGGGGTTCTCGCTTGGCAATGACTACGCAAGCCTGACTTAATGCCAAGACGTCCCACTACGATCTGATAAACTCTGCTCCGCACGTCCCCGGTCACAATGCCGGATTAGGTGAAGAGGCAATAGACTATGAAGGACTAGTTGGCATGTGCTGGCAGGCAATTCGGCTTCCCAATAGAGTACAGACTAACACTAGCACTAGAAAAGGTAACTTGGGCTCCATCGTACATACTACATTCAGAGATGTATGGGCCGGGAGATCTTATTCTGTTCCGTACAGAGCTGGCCGGACTAGGCCGTCGTCGTTAGCCTGCCGGCTGATACCAATCCTTTACCAGATTCAATAGTTTCTCACGACGACGAACGCCCACATGGGAAATATTGTTCGACGCACGCGGAATCAACATGGCATCGGGATAACTGTTCCGAGCTATCTGTACATACATTCTCTGGCCTGATTTGTACGGTTTACAAAAGGACTTGGGGGTCACAGGCGGCAAATGTTGCATCCTTGACTTGGCTCCAGCTTATCAGATCCGGCCCACGCAGGGCCCAGGAAAAATACGTAAAGTGGGGTATGACATTCTCATTATCAGATTCTTTTTTACAGTGGTATTTTCATGCGTCTACTTCATGCTATTTAGCCATTGTTGCACTACATTTCTTGGCCCGGTTATATTGTTGTAAGACACTTCCGCCAAGGGTATTTTTATACATGTGTGCGGCAAGAAAATACTACTATAGCGGTGATATTCTATGCTCACGAATGATCACCTCACATAACATACCACCGGTCCAGACACACATCCGATTTTCGGCCATATACTACGCCCTATGTGTACAAATGTCATCAAGGCCTCCAACTCTCTAAATAACCTCAAAAAACTAGCGGGAAAAAAAGTAGCCAGCCCCTTCATAACCAGACACATCATCAACCGGCAGGCTTCCTTCAAAACTCCACCCGAAAGCGCTATTGGAGCTCAAGAAACATGGATAGCCAGGCGTGAGAAATATTGATCTAATCAGATCATCTCCAGCCAATCATGGGTGGCCATCGTCGGCCGATTCCCCACTTCAGGCGGTGGATGACAGGTGGGTGGCGAGCCTACAAATGGGACCCGGACCACCAACGGACATGCGCCAATGGGCTCGATCTTGGTGTGGAGAGCGTTACATGGGGCATCTTTGGAGATGCCGGAAGAAGCAGGTGGTATAGAAAGATTTGCGGGATGGACAAGCGGAGATGGACATATGAATCTGGAGAATGTGGAAACCGGTTTGGACGATGATCCTATGTGTTATCCTACGGTGCCTGAGATTACCAGTCTTGATTGTACAGTTATCGGGTACCTGCTGGTAGGAACAAAAACCGCGGGGATGGGAACGGGTTTAAACAAGATTCACATGTGACAGGCTCTCTACGCAATGGTTCGTTTGCCCAGCGAGCAAACAAGCTTGAATGGGTCTGGAAAACTCTATTCCGCATCCGCAGTCCTGCCAAGATATGAACGCGTGGCGGAGCAGGTGAGTAGAGAATGACGGATGAGTCTAAAGCTGCCAGAGTCAAGGATAGTCTCGGCCCTGTCGGAGTCTGTGACGACAGAACGACAAGGTTGTGATGCGTCTGGCCGCAGAAAATCGGAATGTGCATATGTACAGAGGTTGTCTCGGGCTATATATGACAGACATGTTAACGGTCAAGGCGTTATGATCTCATGGTCCTTTTTGAAAGGGAGGTTGCATGACACAAACATCTAGACAGAAGATTACTTGGGGCACTATGTTCTGGTGATTGTCTGAATGTTGTATCCTCGATCGGTGAAATATCTGTACGTAATGAGGCATAACATGCAGAGCCCAAGGTGGAACGCCGGTGGCTAAAAGTTAAATTACATGAGCGAATATTGATAGTAGCTGATCGGGGATGACGACAATGCGCGGAATGCTCGTATATACATAGGCGAACAGACCTCGCGACAACGTAAAAGATTGATCTGATAAGATCTCACAAAAAAGATAATGCTCATCTCAAAAATGGAAGTTGCTCACAGGCATGTTTGATGGTCAAAGGTAGGGTTAACATGAATATCCGTTTACACAGCGTTATTAAAAGTGATATATCAACCCTGATATAATCATCGAACTAACCCTGCAACTGCTTAAATGGTTGCATACGAAATGACGGGGTATATTAGACCATACAACGATCTTGACATCATAAATCGAGATAGTACTCCGAGTCAAAATCTATCCATAGAACCAACACTTCAAACTATGTTAACCTTCTATGAAGTTTCAAGTTTGCTAGACAAACCAGCAAACCCTGACACCAAAAGCCACTATCAAAGTCATAAAAATCACGTGACCCAGACCACAGGTATGACGCATAGCAAGCCACTTCCAAATTTGGCGCCCGTCGCAAAGCATAGTCAATCCGCACATGGTTAGAAATCCCAAGCATTGTCCATCAAAGATTGTTTCCATATCGATTGTGTTACCATTTTCTTACCAGACAAACGCAACTACCCGACAATCCGTCCATCTGACACACATAAAGAAAGAGTATTAAGGATATCGACCTTGCTCGTCTCTTTTTTCTTGAAATATTGAGTAAGCCGCGTTTGCCAGACGAATAGCCCGGGACACTCCGTGATTAGCAGCCGGATTTGCTCCGTCTGCCCCGCTTCGACCATCATGGCGACCGAACATGGAATTGAACTTTATTCTAACACTATAATAGGCACTGCGCATCCACATCGGATTCATCCGCACTATCCTACCCCGTATTCTATAAACATGCCTTCCGCCGTTACGGGTCCATCGCCCGGTGTCCAAGCACTTATTCTGTGCGGTCCCGGATCCTCGTTTACCACCTTCAACACGAATCCCGATGAGAACCCAAAGGCCCTGTTGCCGATCGCCAACCGGCCTATGGTGTGGTACCCAATTGAGTACTGCTACCGGAGTGGTATTACGGACATCACTCTGATCTGTCCTGGATCTGCAAAGGCCGCCATGCAGTCGGCTATGGCCACCAACCCCGTCCTTACCAGTCTTCCCCACCCACGCCCCGAGATTCTTGCTCCCGCCGACCTTGAGCAGACAATGGGTACCGCTGAAATTCTCAGATTACCCGAAGTTCAGACTCTTGTCACGGGTGACTTTGTCGTGTTGCCTTGCGATCTTGTCTGCGACTTGGCCGGTGACAAGCTCCTGCACGCATGGGTGACGCAGTGTGCTAGTCTCGCTGACTCGGTCGGCTACAACCCTCTCGTGGACCCCAAGAACACCAAGCGCAGTAGCGGTCTCAGCGTCTTCTACGAAACACGTGGTGAAGCCCCACGCATCAAGGGCGAGGAAACTGATTACATTGGGGTTACTCGTATTCCTGCCACTGCTGCGTCAACTGAAGAGGGTTCTCTTCTTCCTGATATCTCCAACTTGGTTCTTTCCATGCCTACCGACTCATACAAGGATCTTGTCGAAAACAATAAGGGCATTCCCATGCGCCACAGCCTTCTCCGGAACCACCCCCGTGCCCGCTTCATGTCGTCGAAGCGTGATGCTCACATTTACATTCTGCCCAAGTGGGTCATGGATTTCATTGCGGCCAACGAGGAATTCGAGTCTCTCGGTGAGGATGTCATCGGTTGGTGGGCCAAGTCAACCTGGCAAGACGGTCTTGGTGCTAAGCTTGGCCTGGGCCCCATTCTCAACCCCAAGAAGAACGAAGACAACAACCCTTCTCACAACGGCAGCGATACTGCCTCTATGGCTAATGGAGAAAACAGCAGTGATAAGACCGCCGAAGGACTTCCCGAAAGCTTGGTTGTTCCTATGCCATCTATCCAGGCTTACATCCACCCAGTTCACCCTGCTGACCCTATTGGCCCCATGATTCGCCGTGTGGATACGGCCAAGCTTCTACTTCACGTTTCTCTGCAACTAGCTAAACTCCCCTCAATCGAAGAGGTTGGTGCTGAGACGGCATCACCATTTGCGCATGCGCGCAAGGTTGCCTACCCCGATGGTGTTGCTTCGCGGACGACAATTACAAAGATTGACTCGCTTGTAGCAGACAATGTCATGGTTGAGGAGAAGACCTCAATCAAGGAGTCCGTAGTAGGAGCCAACTGTGTCTTGAGTGAGGGAGCTAAGCTGGTGCAATGTCTGTTGATGGACGGTGTCAAAATTGGAAAGGGCTGCAAGTTGACGCGGTGCATCTTGGGTAAGCGGTGTGTTATCGGTGATGGGTGTATTCTGACGGACTGTGAGGTGCAAGAGAACCTTTTGGTGGAAGCACAGAGTAAGTTATTTTCCTTTGAGCGTTTGTGTCTTTGTTATCATGTCATTAGGGTGGGGATAGGAGGGTTTGTACCACAATGGCTGGCGAGTAGGGTTGCTCGGGTTCAGAGCCGTGAGTCTGTGCAACAATGGCGACGGAGACACAAGACACATTCCAGAGTTTATTGTATCACGGACATTCACTAACGATTATAATCTACAACAGCCGAGCAAAAGGAAGAGCGTCTCATGAGTTCCGAGGGTTTGGAAGCGTCAGATGACGATGAGGATGCCGTGACAGGCGATGAATAGAGAAAACAGGACAGCATGTTAAAAGTTTGGTTAGAATTAATGAAGGAAATGATTTTTTTACAGTAACAATAGGCAAGGCTGACCTTTGACCCCTTGAAGGCGAGAAAAGTCGGTAGTTGACTCTACAAATTGAGAGTGGCTATGTCAGACTATCCCATAATCACGGCTCATTATCCAATATAGAGGGATAGATATTAAGTGGCGGCGAAGAAAGCAAGACTCAAGATGAGGAATGAAGCCAGATGCATGAGAAAGGGTCGATGGAACATCCAGACCTTTTCGGTAGCATCAGATCGATCGGCTTCACCGTCTAATTGGGCAGCAATGCATTTCCTTGTACCGCATACTGTCCCGGTGGTTTTCCAAACCCGTGACTGGCATTGCTGACTGAGATATGAGACAATTAAGGCGGTTCCCCGACCTGAATGGCCTGTTCGGGATATATTCTCCACACCGCCTTAGATATCCGATTTGAGAATCCTTTGACCGATGTGTGTATGTACCCCCACGGCCAAGCTATGATACGTGCATAACAGACACATGAAGGTACGATTCAATGTGGGTTGAACTAGGTAGAGGGAATGGGGAACAGACGCCCAGAAAAAGCAACTATGCATGTTGTAACGGGGTGCATGTACTAGACGGTTGCCAGCTCATCAGGTCAGACTGGGGGACATTTAGGATGTGCGGAGATGGAGGGTCGGAAGAGTTCGGGTGTATTTACTGTTGCGTTTTGTTATGCATGGTGGTCATGTGGACAGAGAGACATTCACGATGACGGAGGCGGGATCATCATTGTGTGGTTGTATACTATTGAGATAGTGTCGGTGTATCGGGGTGTATGTATAGACTACATATATTAGATAAAACAGCCCGCCTCAACAAAAAAAGGTGGCCAAGTTTCGCCGGACATAGGACAACAAGTAATCAAGCTAATGGGATTCACTTTGAACAGTGACTTTCAAACACATATCATGATACGCCCGCAAAGTAGCGGTCACTTCCAGCATGAATCCCGATTCTAAACACTAACGTGCCGGAGAATTTTGAAGATGTCATGTTTACTAAGCATCGACTTTCAAACACATGTCATGATCTACCCGCAAAGTAGCGGCCACTTCCAGCATGAATCCCGACTTTAAACACTAAAGTGCCGGAGAATTTTGAAGATGTCATGTTTCCTAAGAATCTGACTATCAGAGGAGGATGATCCGACCCTTCCACTGCCCCGCCTCCTTCATACCAAGGAAGTTCTGTAAACAGAGTCTGGAAGACATTGAGAATGAAACATACAAAGACGGAGTGATGGGTCTTTGTTACCTCCAAGCCACATTATGTCAGACTACGCCATGTACACCATGTTCCTGTGTCCTCGTGTGCCTCCTTCTTCCCATCAACTAAGACGTCAAAACTCAACGTGCATATATGTACATATATGTGCGCATAGATATAAACGTCAATACTCCATCACCCTCTTTTCCCCAGACAACCTGAAATACGGGTGAGACTTGTAGGAGGTAACATGCATATACATACAGACACATGTACATAAGTAACGCGGCAAAGTATTCGAACAAGGAATAATTCATATCATTAAAACCCCACTACAAACTGTATGCGTAACTACCAGACACAAAGTCGCAGCAAGGGATTCCTATCCACTCCAACGTCTCGGAAGTCGGACTTTCCGGACAGCTGACCCTGTGTTATATCCAGAAGGATTAACTGGCCAAGTAAGTAAGAAACCCTTGGAAACAAGTTAAGTAGCATGTATGTACCCTAAAGGATGTATATGAAGCTTACTCCGGTTAGAAAGATGGATATATGTAGTTGTTATGGCATATGCCACGTTCCTACGAGAATGTTTTCTCGGCTTCTAGTGGTTCTGTTGTGCTTTCGATTCCATTGTTTCCGTGTGGCAACGAAGGAGGTTACTTTTTGCCACTGGTTTCCTTCGAGAATACTCAGGAAGAAAATAGTTGTGGTGGTGTTATTATGTCCAAGTATGTACAATTTCGGTCCCGAAGTGACGGCTAGAGCTGGGACGAACCGGGGGTTAGTCGATATGTCAACAGGGGATACTCTTGTACTTGAGAGTTGAGATAACAACTATCTTAGTACTAAATAACTCCGTCTCATGACGACATTGAATCCCGCCTGTCATCGATCAAACAAACCCCTCATCGGATTCACTTACACGGACTTCGCAAAAGGCTCCGACCATTCCCTACACTACTACCACAGCACCTTAAAAAGGGCCGCTGTGTTGAAAATATCCGGTAGTTCCTTCGAGCCCCTAACAGCTTTTAGGATAACAAGATTCCCCTGTAGACCCGCAGCTGCCACGACTGGTTCACTGGACCAAACAAGGACAAGGCCACTCACATGGTATCCTGTTATTCATGTACCCCACTAAAAGCTTGACCTAAAGCGTACAAAAAAAAGAGCAAATAACTCGATAGACAAGGCCGTACGGGGGATTCCCTCCTACCAGGACCGCTAAGAGTTAACTAATAGACCGTAGCAGCCGATGCTAGCTGATGGAGGTTGCGCGGGAGCACAGACTATGGGTGTATCCGGTCCATTGTAGTGCGGGAGGATAACACGGGGTGATCAAGTTGACTGGGCTTTTCTATTTAAACATGAGGCCCCATGAACTCTTTATAGCATGGAAATGCATGTAAATCGAAAAAGACCGGAAACAACATGGTTATCAGGCCTTCCGATATCCCGATAACCCGACCGATCTGACAGTCGCGGAAAGGAATATGTGCATAAGTCCAAACATGACTCGAGTTCCGAATTTTCGGAAGATACAGGAGATAAAGATCGAGGCTGGGGAACTTGGATTCTGAATGATACGTTACCATCGTGTTAAAGAAAAGAGAAAACCCAACCTATCGAGAGAACAACGTTGTATATGTACACTCAAGGAGAGTTTAAAGCAATAAATAACGCAAATCCCATTCCGTCAATTTAGAAATCCTCAAAAAGGTATAAAAGAGTCCCCATCCGGCCAGCCAGTCCGTTGGAAGGTCTCGAGAATACAAAGAGTCAGTGAGCCGGCGGACAGGAGGAAGAGGTAACATCCGGAGGAGGAGAGGCGGGGGAGACAAACTCAAAGGGATAAGGGAGGCCGGAGAGGAAGAAGCCAGGTTCTTGGCGACAGGAGAGTGTGGTCGTCATCCAGGATGGTCCTGGATTTTGGAATGAATGTGGTGGGGCATAGGACTCGCTTGAGCTTATGTGGCGCTGGCATTGCTTGTACGGCGATATAAATGCGGTATTTTGGGGGAAACAAGAGGACTTATCAAGGTGAGAGGAAAAGTGAATATCCGAGCTTCAATGATAGGTCTTGATATGTACCGAGTCATACAGAGAGTCGTTGGACCAAGTACCGATGATGGAAAGAGCGTGTATGGAGTTTCTGCGGCTAAATTAACAGGGAAGAGAATGTTTTGCCGTCCGGGGGACAAACAGGGAAGTGGCATTTTTGGATACACAGACGTATGTAGATGACTGTGTGTGTGTATGTAACAGTGACATTACCGGGATTGGAAAAAATGTCAAGATTCAGTAATAGAGTTTCTGACGCACGTCTTGCAAGCGAAAATGACTAGTGACTTTGTACGGGTTTTTTGTGGTCAGCAATTGTAGGTGTCCTAGTTAAGGATTTGTATGTGCATCCGGACAAGCCGAGAGGGAAATGCAAAATGACGAAAGTTGTTTACTCGTATGTTACCTCTATTGAGGATATGCATATGCAAGTATGTACATATGTACCATAGATTGAAATCTAATCACATGTATGGTTTGATCTAACATGGGGTTAATGTAATCTCGGTATTAACCATACTGTGCCGAATCTATGGGCCTGGTAACACTATATCGGTACGTTGGCGAGAGGAACTATGTATGTAAGTCGGCATGAAAACAAACAGGTCAGTACGATAGTGGAGAAGCATCTACATACAGGTAGAGGGATATGGACAAATCGGGTCCCACATCAGCAAACCTTGGACCCTCAAGCTCTAGACCAATGGATCATAGCCCAATGAGAAAACAATGAAGGAGAAATCTTAACTAGTCGGGTGTAAGCCAGGACTTAGGGTGTTCAAAAGTCGGCGATTTCCGGCAACAATTATTTTTATCTTGATGGATAGAATGTAAAATGGGGAAAGCCAAAATATGAAAGAGAGAGAAATTGATTGGTAACGCAAGGGCTGACGGATATCAGATACTATAAGTGAACACGTTTATCACATGTGTGGTATCATTGTGTGGTTGTCATGCAACCTATAGAACCCATTTGAGGCATGTACATACATACATATGTATGTACGTGAATGGTAGAAGGGACGACCGTTGCACATGTAATGTCCCCATAAAGACATGGGCATATTGAGTACGTGCAGCGGAGTAGCTGAATTCGGATATGTACAATACATGTAGCTGCATATGAAGTTGAATGACCCTCGGCCCCTTGGAAGTTAGCGTCCTCGTAAGTTGATCACTTTTGAAGATATCAACACACACACGTATATACGAACCAAAGGAATCAAAGGAACCAACCAAATTTTCAAATATAACAACCTAAAGTGGGGGTTATAGAGAAAACCCATTCACCACCACAACTTGACTTGTGGTCCTTCGCAGAAGCCGCTTAACTAACTTGCGTGGCTGACTTGGCTGATCAGTGGAGTCGTGGCTTGCATACAGCCAAGAACAACGGGGAGCACGGACAGTGACGGATCCAGCCACGGTAGCGAACGCCATTGTCTGGGCTAAAGGTGCATGGTGATTATGACGACTATGGAGGTTGGCGAGGAGCGTGGCGGCTCCAGGGTTTGTATGTATATAATATCCCTGGATGAAGCTAATGCGAGTTATATCAAATAACTTGTGGGTTCGGGTCGGGGTGCTTATTGTGGGATGACGATACGGACATATGTTCGGTGTACAATACGGCAGTCGTGATGACTCGAGAAGTGACGTGATGGGGCGTCTAGTGTGTAGTGGGGGTTTTGTTCAGGACAATATAAACTATGTACACAATGGTGTCTTGAGAATCCAAAAGGGAGCTGATAGCTCCCAACAATTGTAGTCTAGTTGACTAGACCCTCACTCGGTCAACCACACATGTGGCCATAAGCCAAGCTGTCACTTACCCGTAATGAGCCAGAGACACGGCACCACAGTGGCCAAACTACTCTCCGATGCACGTGCTTAGAGGCCGCCGTCAAATCACCAGTCAAAAGTAAGCGTCCGTCATGGCGAAACTCACGTCTGGAAAATCATTTTCGCCTCCAGGTTTCCGGATGGAACATCAACTCCAGCTTAGGGTTTTTTTATCGCGCAATGTCGTGCTGTACACCCTGGTCTGGGAAGTTCAGCTGGTATCAACAAGCTCGTTTCTCAGTTATCATTGGTCAGTGCTTATTGTGTAGTCCCGAGTCTCTGGAAAATACTTAATAGGGTAAGTGCAGGGGTCTGGTAAGTTAATAGTAGCAATAGCATCAATTGGGACTGTCTCGGAGTCGGTCTGACGCAGGTGCAGACGCAACATGGTGGATGTTACAACTGGTGCAAGGGATTCTAGACCAAGAAAAACCAGATTGAGCCAAGTTGACCACATTCACTCAAAGTGCTAACCATGCTTACGACCAAGTCAAGCTGTCCACCGGTCTCCCTTCAGGTACGGCATCTATATATATATGGAAAGACACCCTTGGGGCGATCTCTGGGACTATTGGTCGATGGATTTGGTTCGAAAAAAGGGAGAGAACCCGAGAAACAAGGCAGATGGGAGTCTAAACTTGTTGTCGTCTATCAAGTAGTGAAAATAAGATTAAGACAACAGAGCACAGATGGGAGATGATAAGATCTAAAAGGTAGTACGGCCATACGGGTAGAACAAGAAATATGTCGAAATCAGGTCATAAGAAAACAGCCGAAGTTGAAAATTGCGGAGCCGGAACCCGCTGTCGAGAGCGCCAAAATGCAGGGACAAAACCCTCCAGATAGAGCTAACTTTCCATCCCAATTAGGAAATACACATGCAGCCACAGTCGAATTTCGGTGACTAGAGACTAACCAAGTCTGTACAGCGTAGTATTTCAAGACCAATTTTTGATTCGAGTCAAGGGAGTATGCACAGATGTAGCCATACAACCAGTCTCCAACTGACTTGTGGATGCATCCGAATCAACAAAGACATCCGAAAAGGACCAGCCAGCTGTGCATAATCGTGACAGAGATGTGACGAGCGTATGTAAATACGGGGGTCGCAATGGTGGCGCAGATTCGCCCCGTTGAATAGAGTGCGGTGACACTGACTTACATAGTGTATGTCCATGTTCTTCTGGCGGATGTCGTTTTGTCGGTGCAGCTGGATTGTGTAGGTGTGATGGGGGCGGGTAAAGCTTCTTGTGGAGAATCACAGCGTATGTATAGACAGACAGACAGACAGACAGACAAAACGGAGACGACGAGGGTGTGGTCGGTTTTGTTCGGTGAACTGTTTGTACATACGGGCACGGACCGCATGTTGTTTGATTCGTGTAAAAAGAGAGGTGAAAATGACTGTGATTACATATCCCAAGAGCCTTTGTTTGTTTGTTCATGTATAGTTGTTTCTTTCACTTGTACTCCGTGTGACTGACTGACCCTTCTTGTCCCTCTCACTAGGACCCGTCCTACACAATGAACAATCGAAACAATCACGCCCAGACTACGACAACAAGACTGGTCAGTCTGTCGGTGACAACTGTTGGCTAAACAACCATTGTCATGGCGCCGCTGTCAACGTGCGTAGCTTCCCGGTTGGCACTTTAGCTTTTGTCGGACAAAGCTTGCCACGGGGCTAAGCTCCGTTTGACGCCAAAGATGTATGTATGTATGTATGTATGTATGTATGTATACACACTATTTTGTAGTTTTGAAAGGGGGCTGGCCCGTAGGGAAGATTGCCATGTGCATGTTGATGAAGTATTTGAAATCTATTCATCCGTTGCATGTTCCATCCAGGAACGCCTACCAACGGTCAGCCATGCCGGAAGCAAGGGAACCTTCAAAACTACGAAGAAAACAACAAAAAGACCTCTTCTTCAACTTAGATCCAGTTTTGCTATCTCTGGATAACCTCCATCTCTCCCTCTCGTCAGGGAATCACCAAAATAACAAACTTATGATATGACGTTAACATCGGCGACCTGCCAATATCCCGCCTCCCTACCACCATCATCTAGTCTTGTCTCTGATCGGCATCTTTCACGCCACGAGCCGTATTCCGACTATAACCAGCCAGCTCAAACCTCGTGCTCCAAACTTGGCTGATACCGATACTACCCAACAAGAGGACTGTGTTTCCGGATGTGACGAGACACACACGCAGCTGAAGCTTACGGGCGTGTCTAGATCCCATATCACATATAACAACCGGGCAAAAGAAACAAGCAGCTCCTCAGACCTGCCAAATGTGATGGACAAGATGTGACATTGGCGCCAAGCTTTGCTTGTTCCCTCCGATCGGGCAAAGGGTACTTTTAGACAAGAAAGTCAAACTCTCCCAAGCTAAGGTGTCCCGACGGAGTGACAAAAGACACCAGACGAGGGGAAAAATCCGAAAAAAAAAACTAACGCTAATCACACAAAAGGCGAGACTGAAAAAAGGGACACAAGACAGTTTTCCTATGGTTTAGTCAGGAACTCACCCGACTAGACTCGACTCTTTAGAAACATCATTCTCCGTCCCTGCATGTCGACAAACGAAGGGAAAAGAAAACACTACCAGCCACCAAACAGCCGGATCCCCCGGGCCCACCGGTATTGACGGCGGATGACCCGTGACAATGTGATTACGCTGTAGAGTGTAACGGAAACAAGATGCCGTCTAGGCGTATCTAGACAAAAGACCGATAATGAAACGGACAGGAGAAAGATACAAACCTTTGTCTGTCTTTCTGTCTATCTGTCTGTATGCACCTCATGTATGTACATACGAGGCCTTTTCCTGTTGTCTAGGCTGGGCTGGTCTATTCAGCTGGTGGGTCGGGAGCCAGGGTTTGGTGCAGCCACGAAATCGCCAGGCGAAATGTGTATATGTGTTTACTAAGCACACGCCCCTGCGGGAGTATCGAACGAAGCAAGAAAAAAAAAAGCAACGATGATGTCTAAGAAAATCGACCCCATCTCAAAGCGTCCTCTATGCGTGGAAAACCCATTCGCTCGTCCCGAGAAAAGAATAAACTATCCCACCCACACTACATGTCAACCGGCTTGATGGGGACCCCACTACGACCAAGACACCAGATCGGATGTGTCTTCCCGGAGAATCGACGGAGATATTATCATTGTCAAGAATTTGCTAGTGTTAAAGCCGACCGGTGAGGAATTGCATCATTCTTTGGAGTCTTCATGGAGCGTTGGTAATGGTGGCTGGTAGCGATCAGTAATCATCTTGCATGTGCTTTGCATACCATAGTGACGGAGAATTTAAAGATAATGGAAACTTATGGACATATCTATTCAGCTATGCGACGAAATAGAAGTCTGTGGTTGGTCATTTTTGGAGGTTTCGTCGGACAATATCAATTAGTCTTAACTAATTGGGAGGAAAAAGTCCAGATGAAACCCTCTGATCTGTGAATCTGTGGCAGGGAATCCCCGATAACAAGTTTAGAAAGAATCCCGCTCGGGAGCATCACTTTGCCTTGCTGGGGTTATTAACTGTCCTTATTGGGAAGCTTGTCCGAACATTGTAAGCTTGACATGGTTTTGTTTCTCGTCTGTTCTAGGGTGGGGTTGACTTTTTCTGTTTTTGGCGGGAAAGGCCGGATTTGTTCAGACTCATGATATATGACTTGTTACCATGTAAGTGTTTATGTAAGCATGTCTCTGGGTTGAACCCAAGTTTGAATGGATGTAGTCAACGTGCAGTAACCTGCAGTAACCTGCAAGGTCATGCCAAAAACTACAACCAAGAGACCGATATCCGAGGTCACCAGAACAATGACCAGTATGGATGGACGCAAGGGACCACCACGGCACGAGTCTTTATGTATGTAAATGCTTACATATGCATGTATGTACCCCACGCTACGCACGATACAGAAAGGAACCCACGAGATTTGTCCACTGATTATCCTAATTGGCCAGTAAGGGACCCAGCTTCGTCACAGCTGTAACGTCCATTTCAACAGCCCGAATCACAGACGTAGGACACCGGATGGGCTGAATGACGAATATGTATGTGGTTGATGATAGGGTTACATTCAGTACCCGTTGGTGTATGTATTTCCGTTCAAGGGAGACCGATAGGAACATATTGTCCTGGGTTACTTTTCTAGGGAGACAGATTCAAGGTCGTTATATCTGATATCTGACCTGGAACTCGGTCCGACGTTGAAACTGGCCTAATACCGCGAGATAACCCCAGTGAAACCGTCAGACGAGACGTTCTATCGATTCAATACATTGTATTATCACGACATCTCGTCTGTGCTAATCAATTCAATGTCATTGGTTTTCTATCAGTTCCACCGTCGTCGCTACCATGGAAAACCCTGGCCGGCCATCCTGTCCATGACGAACGTCCGTGCTCTTGTTTTTCAAACCCCTCGATTAATCATGTTCAAAGTGTCTTTTGTCTGTTTAAACTTAACCCTCTCTTTTGTTTCCTTTTTACCCTCTTACTTTGTCTGACAAAACGTTAGAGGAGCACACTCTAACTAAAAGTAAATCATCCACACCAACCACGTTGGAGACAAGACCCAGAACCGTCTGTGCAGAAAGCGGGCTGGCTCTAGCATTAACCTTGATAAATTCGTTGCCATTTTGGTCATCGACTTGCCTGCCGGTGAAATGGAACTCCATTGCAAGTAAATTCACATGTGCGGTTTCCCGTACGCACTTATGAGGAAAGCTCTGACAATGTGTGATAAGTATATCAGGCAATATACCAAAACTGACAATCCTGGATCCGCTATAATTCCGGTGTAGCAATTCTCGGAATCATGGCTACCTGGGAATCCACATTGGTTTGCCTGCCGCGGATTAACTCACTAACATGTGGCTGTCGAAAAGCGTGGTTGTTTTCAAAATAAGGCCATATTAATAATCGTTATTTGAAGAATTTTGCAATGATGGTAAATGTGTGTCGTCTTGTTGGTTGTTGTCTTCGAACGGACGTTACAGCCGCGCCCCGTGCACCCGCAGCCAAGCACGCTACTTGGGGCGTTTGTTGGATCTACAGCGGAAGTGAGTTTGTGTTGTATTCCGTGAGACAAAATCACACGATTAGGTAGGACACCACCGCAAAGTCCTAGTGACACGATCTGAGATCAAAGTGACAAATCTGGGGTACATATGTATGTACATACATAGATTTGCGCCATGCAGTCTTCTACTTTGACTTGCGTTGTATTACCACGCATGTCACCTAACCTCCGCGGGAAACACCACACTTCATCAACAACGTGGCTTATCAAAACACTCAAAGAACTTGGGTTCCAACTTCTACTGCATGAACGTTTGAGCTGAAGCATAGCCGGAGTGAGTTCCCGGTAGATCGACAGCCCTTGCTGTGGTCGACAATGTTTGTTGGATCAGACCACCAGCTCCCCTGACAATGCAGTCTTCATTCCTACTTCATGTTAGTGAAGTTGGTAAGCAAAATTTGCCCCGCCCTCAACCATGGCTCTCCAGCGTACCGACACATACCGATGTACCGCTAGACTAGCCGGTGAGAGGCCACCCAGTCCATAACCCCGCTGCCTACATACTGATCCGTACAAAGGCGACCGAGCTTCTCGTACGCCGGCCAATAATTGGCCTCTAGGGAGGGGCGCAACCTTTGGGACCCAAGGTTTGCGATGTGATGTGGCGCGGTCTAGTGAAGGGAGTTATCACGATGGGGCATATGTGAACATCCAGCTGCTATGATTGTTTTGACTGTACTCCAAGTGTTCCCACCAGTGACATGGACGTTCCAGTGATAGACCAAGAAAATCCAAAGTGAGCTCAACGGATAGCATTGCTATACTAGATACTAGTGGCATGGAGACTAGATGCCAACTACTTTAGCTAAGACACATAGCAATGATGGATAAAGTGACAGCCACAAAGTCCGAAGCACCGACCGAAATAGTAGCTGGCACACAGTAGATAGTATGCTTCCTGTTGCCTCATAGTACGGTAGACCACCAGTACGGACGCGGGGTTGTTCCTTGAGCATAGAATCGGACTGCCATGAGAGAGGCGCGGGGTCATGGAGGCGCGGGCTGTTGGGAGGTATCTCCGCAAGGGTATACTGTCAAGCATATGGCTTGGCACCGTGGTGGCCATACAACGCTGGGGAAGGGACGGGTAGACTAGGAAGCGTAAGTCTAGTAAAGGGCGTGCGTTGATGTAGTAGTTCATGGTTTAGATGATTTCGGATTTTGCTGTATAGTGGGGTTGGAGCTTCAGTGTCTATAAAACATGATATTAATCAATCAAAGCTGACTGGAATGGACCGAACAGGGGCAATTGGGGCCTGTCTGAACCGTAAGATGCGGGTAAAATTATCGAGATTTATCGGGCGTTGAGTAAAAGCAAGGTGTCGTAATTGAATAGGTTGTCAACAAGATTTTGTCTTGTTTTTGGCGGTAAAAGATGCGGGAAGCACAGGGGATGACCTAACAAGAAGCAATATGTCGAAAATCCGCATTTTGGTGGAAGCAAAGGCGAGTTCCACGAATTGTCTTTCAACCATTCGACTCCCACCAACCGGATTGGGTGAAAAGTTTATTCTCACCATGATAAATCGGGCAATTATTGACGTATGTTGGTCGGCATATCCAAATAGTATGTAGGAATGAACAAAAAAAAAGAAGAGAGTAGTAGCCCTGTAAAACTTGAGCATGAAAAATTCACAGGTAAATGCTGCTATAGACCAGCATGTCTTAATCGGAACACGCTTTTGTCAAGACCGACTGAATCCCCGGTCTCTCTGTATGCACGCAATGTAAGTATTTCATCAACGCCCGGATTCCGTCGACATCCGTTTAGAGAGGGGTGAGTCGTTATTGTCTGTACAATACCTGTCCGAAGAGACGTGCCGTGATGTGACTAAATGCATGGGATGGAAAAATAGTCCACGCCCCCTCTCCCCAGGCAGGATCGGATCGGAAGGGGAGTCGAAGCCCTGCAAAACGCAGTAATTGGCTCTCAATCTGTTGGCTGTCACTGACACACCCGTCTTGGTGTGGAGAGACCCCATGGAACAAACAGGCAAAGACTACTCGACTGACGACTATCAAACAGACAGCTCGGTGTGTCTGTATGTATGTGTCTCCATGTGTGTGCCGGTTTACAGATTGATTTTGCCTGGCTTCGAATATAAGAAAGACAAGGCAAGAACAACCTGGATGGTTTTTTTGACGGCACTTTCCCACTTTCTGCATTTACTATTCAATATCTTACAAAATCTTTTTTCACGACGTTTACGGCCTCTCACGATCTGCCATTTCATCCCTCTGATTTCTATTGTCAATCCCTTTTACCGTATACTTCATTTCGCAATATCCACTGATTATTCAGTAGTCTATCCAGCTGTATTCAGATATCTCCATCGTCTCTCGTCGTCGTCCCTTACATCGCGATCCCACCCAAACAAGATACATAGTTTGATAGTTTGATACTCAGCACTTCGTTCTCCCTGGGCCCACAGAGACCCGTTAGTCCGTCCTTCAACCGGTAAGTTTGTACTTTATCCCTCGGAACACGGTCTCCCTCCAGACCTCCAAATCCACTACAACGACCTTTGTCATCACGACGGCCGAGACACCTACCAAAGGCGAGTTCGCCTCAACAGTCCCTTTGATTCTGTCGGCTTGTAAATCACTATATGAAGACGCCCTCTTCCTGTCTTGGTTCCCTTCTTCTCGGTCGACTGGAATTCAACGCACAGCAACCGTCTTCTGCGTCTTTTGCCTATCTCACTCTATACGCTCATTCCAATCGTTTTTCTTGCCAACGCTCGCCTCGTTCTTTTTTTTTTTTTTTTTTTTT
>MJMS01000003.1:390289-490668 GCA_002018275.1 Huntiella bhutanensis | reverse complement strand
TTTTTTTTTTTTTTTTTTTTGCCCAGTTGTCCATATTGCTTCTGTTGCTCGTTTGCTTGCTGCACACACACCCCTTTTGTCTCTACCAATTTAGCCGTCTTTTGTCTTCTTGGTCCGTCTCTAGACTTGTCTGTTTACTTGAAAACAGAAACAAGACTTGACAGTAGTAGTCAACCATCCATAACTTTGGTATTCACTCCTTCGCTTTATTCCAAGCTTTTATTCCTTTTATTCTATTTTTCCCTGTCCTCTATTATTTCTATTTTACCTTTTTCTGTCTCTATCCTTACACATCAGTCTATACTTGGATCGGAAAACCGACACCGGGAAAAAGAATTAAAGACTAACACTTATATTCTTCAAGTCACAGCTCCTGCCTTTTGCTGGCTTGTCTTTTTACTACTTCTTCTCATATATATCTCCGGTGATATCCCTCGCCTCTTTGTTTTGCATACCGCCACAATCATACATTCCTCTCAGCGGCTGTTGCTTGTTGATACTCGATCTTGAGCACATCACTCCTATCACCCCGCGCCCGGTTATTTTATACAAGACTTCATTGTTACATTCCTCACGTACCAAAGGTCTATACACAACTAGCATTGTCTCACCCAATCAACTATATATATACATCACCAATCCCATTCTCCCTCCGTAACTCCCTTCTCTGTTACAATGGACTCTCGTACCGAATTCGAAGACACTTACTCTTCTATCCCCTCTACCGGATCGAGCTTTTCTGCCTCTCCCTCTCATTACCAGCCTTTTACCCCTCCCTCCAATCGTATTGCTCCTCACCACGAGCCTACTATTCATATCGACCACTCATACTCGGCTCATCATCCTTCCGCCATGTCTTTTGGTATGTCTCCATCACCGCTTCCCGTTCAATCGGATGACATGAAGCACGACATGGTCATGTATGAGCCTCGCTACCAGGATACTCGCTATGGTAGCCACTTGCTTCCCATGCAGCAGAACCCCCAGCAGCAGTACCCATCCCACCATCTTGACATGACCATGAACCCCTATGGATCTCGTCAGTATGATGTTCACGCCATGGCTGGCCCTGACCAGTCGCAGTCTCATCACCAGGGCCCTCACCACACTGGTGTCGATTCACTCTCCGTCATGTCACCGTATGGCCACCCCGGTATGTCTTATGCGGCGCCCATGTCCAAGTCGGGCTCTATCTCTTCCATGTCCTCTGGTGGTCTTTCTCCATGTTCGCCTGCTGCTTCCACCGCCAATGGTCCAGCTTACACTCACCAGGGTATGACTTTGATGTCGTCTGGTAACCCAACTCCCCGGGGATCCACTTCACAAACCTCAGTTGAGTCTCTACTCAACACCTCACCATCGCCCAACACTACTTGGATGCCTCACATGGCTCCTCGTCACATGTACATGGGTGCTGCTCAGTCGCACACCAACATACTTCGCCACGCCCAAGACTACCCTCACCCAATGGCCCCACACATGCACCAGACCTCTTCACACCTTCGCAACAATGGTATTGAGGTTCAAAATGTGAGTAAGCCTGGTCACTCTTGCGAATACCCTGGTTGCACCAAGGCTTTCAAGCGTGCCGAGCATCTCAAGCGTCACCACTCTACGTAAGTTAAAGCCCCCAAAGTATCAATCCCTAGGCACAAAACAGGTTTCTAACATGACGTCTACAACAGTGCACACAATGCCAACCCCACTTGGCAAACATGCCCCTTCTGCCCTTCCACTCGCCGTTTCCTTTCTTCGCGTATTGACAATTACCGCCAACACATCCGCCTTCACACTATTCGCACCAAGTCACCGCAAAGCCGTGTTGGCTATCACGAGGGTGCAGCCTCTCTCCTTCGTGAGATCGAGTCACAGATGAAGCGCAGAGGTGTGCGCAAGAACCGTGACAGTGACGACATGACTGTATAAAATGCTCTTACTTTGTTTTATGGTTGCTTGGGATTTGGGAATATGGATTGGCTTGGGATTTTCTGCTGTTGATATATAATGGATAGGTGGCTATTTGCGGTGTTTCGGGGTTTCTTTTTCTTCTCTTCTCATCTTCGCCGAGGCCATTTGCGAGAGTTACTATTCTTCTTCTCTATCACATATTTGTGATGTGGTTCGTTTCCACTGGCTCTAGAATCCTATATCCAGTGCTGTTTAGGTTTTCACCTTGACAGGTAGTTTTGCCACTCTCTTGGGGTGTTCTCTCACTACTTCCACACAACTCTGCACTTGGACCTTGGCCAGATATGTCTTTAGTTTTTTGTCTCATTTTGGGTCGTCTGTCTAGTTTTCTGTTTACGTTTCGTGTTTTTATTTTCCATTTATGTCTTGTTTAATTAATACATGGAGCTATCGCAATGGTTCCTTTTACATACAACAACTCACTTACAAATGCTGGTTCATCTCGATTTGTCAAGAATGCCCGCTATGACATCAACTCACCGACATCCAAAAACGGTAAAATCTTCGATTCTCGTTGCATTCAGCCAATGTCTCAACGAACCCCACTTCCAAAAACACGCAAAAAAAAACATGATCTCACCAACCGAAATCGAATCGGTGACCTTTCGATGGCAACTTGCAATTACAGTCGAACGTGATAACCAACTACACCATGGTGAGTTTCGACAGTGGTTAACCACTGCGCATGGCTTGTTGCGGATCTGCAGCGCTGTCGGGGTTTAAAAAGGTATCCCGATTTTGGGGACTTGAAAAATTAGGCGATATTCAGATTTGCAATCCATGATCTACCTGTCGTACCAACGTCTGTGTTACTTTGTTTGAGACTGTCAAGGACTGAGGATTTAACATGTATGTATATATGTCTCTGTGTTCTTCATACCGCAAACAAACATTTCTACCTTATGGGGGCCAAGAAGGAAAAAAATTGACCCATCACATTCCAGTGGGGAACATGTTGGGAAACACCCGATGGACTCGATGCCCAGCCTCGATACATGGTTTCATCGAATGGGAAAAAAGTCTCTATCACATTATACGAAACTGTTTGGACAAAAAGGTCTCCTGCTGACTCGTCAACCCCCTCTCTTCATCACTGTGCCCCCCTTCTCGCCTCCTGTTCTCGTCACTTTTCGTCGCTGGCTCGTCCTAGTTATAATGCACACTCCATCACATACTCATTGTAACTAAGCTCGCCCATCTGGATCGTGCGTTCCTTCAGCTTTAAATCTACACCTCGTAAATTGTCCAATCAACGGAGAAAAAATCTTCTTACTGTTAGCTTACCCCCCTGGGCTACCGACTAGTGATGTCCATGAATCGGCCATCCGTATCGTCCCAACAAGTCCTGGACTGCTGAACTAGCTGCCAAGTGCCGGTTTTCCTACTCTGTACCCCACTTGGTTGGTGAGATCACGATCGAAAAAACAAGTGAGGTGAGGAGAAAAATACACACTCCTGGTGCTGCAAACTTCATGGATTGTCTGCCGAGACTTGGTGTCGTGGCTGTCCCTCACACTTGACTAACCTGAGCAGGAACTACGGGGCCTCGCCTAGTCTAGTCTATATTTGATCAAAACACAATTACCGTAATAGGAAATGTTGCTTCTGCCTGTGATGCTGTGTTAACCCTACTATATAACCCGTGGCCACGTGTTATACATGACGTATGTGTGCTGTGTGCTGTGAGTTAAAGCAATGCTCCAGGATATACTTGGGTTTCGTGGAAGAACATGCATAAACTCTGAGTCTAGTTTACACTCTTCTTAACATAACTTGCGTTTATCAATGCCATTGTTTACCGGCTACCTTCCCATCAAGTTTCCGGTCCTGCGAATCTCCTTCTTTTCTGCAAATTCCCGCACACCCCACTGCCAGTCATGAGCGTCGATAAACCTCCGACATACGACCAAACAGTCATCAAGGAAGATCCATTCGTCCTGGTAGCATCATACCTGTCCATCTCCGATTTCCCTATCGCCAGTCAGGTTTCTCACCGCTTCAACTCTATCTTCTCCCCGTTACTATGGCGCGATCCCCTAACTACTCTTCATCATCTGACGGGTGAACCCGGTAACTATGGCCTGCCAAGCTTCTTGTTCGAGGGATGACAAGTTTGCTAACTCTTTGTAGATGTCAAAAGACTAGAGGCCCTTATTGAGGCTGTTCCATCCCTTAGGTTGCGGTCAAGAAAACAAGTCCGTATCTTGGATTTTCGGACATTTCCTACTGCTGATGGGGCCGAAGGTCTACCGGACAAGGTGGCCCGGTTGGTGGAGAGTTTGCCGGATTTGCAATGTGTCATGACGGGGACATCGTGTTTCGATATCGGTCCTGCCCTCCGAGTTATGCCCCCGCTTCGTTTGTTAAGTTTGGCTACCGGACCTAAGATCTACGACCCGGATGTATTTGCCGCGCTGGAACATCCCGCGTTGGAGTATCTCAGTCTCAGAGATCATGAAGTTCCGTCGAATGTGACACTGCCCAACTTGTCTAATCTCCGGGTTCTCAGCTTGTCCAATACGGGTCTTACAGATGAAGCTGCGCAATCCCTAATATCATCCCTTACGGCAAACACCAACATATGGTCCCTGGATCTGTCTCATAACCCTCTAAGGGATAGCACCTTTCACCATCTAACCGAGAGTTTGTATCAAGAACTTGATATTCACAGTGCTGCTCATTTTGATACTGAAGGTCGCCTGATTAACCCCTCAGAGCGTGGCCATGACGCCTTTGGTGCTTTCCAGGTTATCCAGGAGAGTCGTTACAGTGGCAAGTTTACCCATCCCGCTCGATACTTTGCAGATACACCGTCGTATAATCCATCTACGAAAGATAACCTTCCTATTCGAACGAACGGTCGGGTAGGGCCATGGGATCATGCTCTTGAGGCTATGGTGCGTGTTCACACGGATGGAGACGGCCTTGATGGGAGGTTCCCGCCGAGATCGATTACGCACTTGAATGTGCGAGGGACGATGTTGACGAGTATTGGGTTGGAAAGATTACTACGGGAGAGTCGTGGGTTCATTGAAGTTCTTCATTGTGATGGCGGTGAGTTATGGGCGTCCGATGCCGCTCTTGGCCACTGGAAACAGCCCGATGTAAACAAGATCACTGGTCTCTTCCACGCTGCTCATCTCCTCCGACCGGTCTACGCTTCCAACCTCCGCCAAATCACCATGCATCACTCTGTCATAACCCAAATTCCTACCCTGTCCATCCCGTCTCTGTACCCTTCACAGTCCGTAGCTCTCGCCGAGACTCAGTTTCTCCCCCTCATCCAAAAGATGTACCCTGAAGCCGCCTTCCACCCCGATATGAACCCACGGATCAGCAACCTCACACTGACTCACGTCCCTCGTACATCCAGAGGCCCTCTTCTGACCTCTCTAATAACTTTCCTTCAAGCCCTCGGTGACCAGGAGGAAAATATCCGACAGAGCACTGTATCCGGCGGTCGCCATGCCCCCGTCATGTTGACCGGTCTTCGCCATCTCCGTCTGGAAATGGCCAAAGGCAGTCCGACCGAAGGCGGTGCCAGCCGGAACTACATGGATGATCTATCCCGTCTATTCCCCGATATCCCACTGACAGTCGAAGAAGATCTCCCCCCTCCCGATCTCGCCCCTCCACCTCCGGACCCGCCGGCCTTCGATACCCTCGACTACTCGCCTCCCTCATCTGACCCACCAGGCTACACGGATCCGCCTGCCTATGAACCCCCAGGGTACACAGCAGCACCCGTACAACCCCGAAACACCCGCGAACAAGCCCTCGCCGCCACCGCCGCCCTCCGTCGTCGCACCCCGAATAACCCCTCTACGCAAACAACTCCCCAATCCCTCCCTAACCGGCCCCGTCGTCCGCCTCCTGATCTATACAAGACCCTCTCAACGACATACCTCGGAAACGCCTACACCACGAAAATCTGGTCCGGTCGAAACCCCTCCGATACATCCTCGCCCATGCACCAGGTCTCCCCCGCCGTATCCACGTATACAGCCCTCGCCAACCGGGACACTCTCCGACAAGTTCCCGGTACGGTGTCACCCGTACAGGTCCGCGCTGGTGTCCCTGAGGGAGCTATAGTATGGCAAGATGCCTGGGAAGCCGGCTGTCTTCCTGAGACTCTTGATTTGTCGATGGTGCAGGAGATGGATGTGGTTATGGATGTTATTGGTGTTTTGAATGCTTGGCGGTCACTTATTCAGGGGAAACGGTGGTCTGGGATATTGGAGTTTACGTATTCACAGTAGTTTGACAGTTACTTTCACCTTGGGGTTGTAGTATTCGGGTGGTAGTGGTCAAGGCAATTACCATAACTGCCTTTTTTGTATATAGTTTTCACGATGTTGGTGTGTTTTGATTAGAAATATACTTGCACAATAATCCATTTTCAAACCTAAATATTGTGCGTTTAAATTGTGTGTGGCCTTGGAGCCGAGTATATCATATCCATGGTTCAGATCAATATTATTGTGCAAGGCAGTTGATACTAGTATCTGCCCACACACAACACACACATAATCAACATCAGACACACAAAACACGATGATAATTCACAAGTCAAAATAGAAGAAATAAGGTTGAAGAAATAATTTTAATTCATGCCTTCCGTAAAGAAATACAACTCTTGGGTTATCAATAGATAGTTAAACAAATACAATGGAAAATCCCCCATAAACGCCGTCGCTGGTTTGCCAAAAACATATATACAGTAAAAAATGCACAAGGAGACCCCGAGAGGGCCACTTCAAACAATGCTCCATCTCCTTGATCTAAACATAAAAAAACAAACAAGTCCACGGGATAGACAAAGGAAACAAGTGAAGAATAAAAACATCAGTGCCATGACTGGACATGTCGAACAAAAGGAAACAAGAAGGATATTCAGGACAAAAAAACAAAAAGACCTGGCTGTAGATAACTGCCGGGTCACTGCGAACAAACAGCGACTAGACCAGCTAATGGCCGCGCATGAATAACAATTCAAAACAGAAACGCTCTTGTAGCTTACAACTCGGCAAGCGACTTGAGTGAATCCATCCGAGCGTCCAGCATGGCGCTGAGACGCTCGACGCGAGCCATGACCTCCACAGAGTTGTTTTCAGCCTCCTTAGTGTCGACAAGCTCGTAACGGGCAAAGACCTTGCTGGTCTGAATGCCACCAAAGATGTCCATGTTGGACTCCTCTGACTCGATGGGGCTCTCAGAAGAGGCCGAGGAGAACAGGGAGAACTCGGGATCGCAATCCATGGCGTGGTGGGAAATTTCGGGGACCATGGACTTCTCCTCAGAGAAGCGCTCGAGAGAGGGGAACTCGACCTTGTCGCGGGTCTCGACGGGGTACTCGGTGGCGGACTGTTTGCCAGAGAGCATCTCGGAGAGGAAAGCAGGCTCTTCAGGAATCTCAGTGACGGCGAAAACCTGAGGCTGACTACCGAATGAGGCCTCGGTGGGCTCGAACTGCACCATGTTGAACTCGTTGGTCTGCTCGGGAATCATGGGCATGCCCATCTGCTGCTGGCTATGGACCGACGCGGCGTAGGGGTTGACGTCCTTAGCAATCTGACGCTCCTGCTTAATTTGCGGCATAGCTTGCTGAGGCTGGGTCTGGGACTGCTGCTGCATGGTTTGGGCTTCGGCGGCCATGGCATTGGCGCTAAGAGTGTCGAGGAAGCCGGAGAACGAGGGCGAAGCTAACAGCATGCGGGTGAGGTCGGAGAGTCTCTTATTCTCTTCCATGAGAGCGCGGTTCTGCGAACGGAGGTCGCCGTTCTCGTTGACCTTGGTGGAAATTTCGGCCTCGAGGTGGGAGATGTACTCTGTGGATGATGGTTAGCAAACGGACTCGATGGTGAGATGAAGTATGCAGTATGCATGATGGAAAAGCGTACCCTTTCTCCGCGAACGGAACGCGCGGGCGGAAACCTTGTTACGAAGCTGGCGGCGTTCCTTTGAACTCAGCTTCTTACCCTCCTCCGAAGCAAGCAAACGTTCGTCTTCATCCATATCCTCTTCGTCTTTTCTGCAACGAGGCAAGTTAAGCTGTGAATTTTGAGAAAGACTGTCGGGAGACGCAGGCTTAGAACGCATAGAGTTGAGAAGTTGAGTGATTTTTTGCTCGACAATGGGATCAGTGGGCTGGCTGCTCTTGGAACGGGGCCGGGTGCTAACAGGGCTAGACTGCTGCTGCTGAGCCTGCTGTTGGCGCTGAAGCTCCATTTGTTGGCGCTGTTGGCGCTGCTGCTGCTCCTTAAGCATGGCAGCCTGGGTGTGCATGCCTGGGTAGTAGCGCACACTGCTGGATTGAGAAGGGACGACAGGTTGGGAAGCCAGGCTGGCGGAACCGTCTACGGAAGGAGCCATGGCGTTCTCAAAGAAGAAAGGCTCGGCCTGAGATTGGAACTCCATGTTCAAGTCAGCCGGGTTAATGGCGGGGTTTGGGGAGGTGTTGAAGTCGAAGATGGGATCGGGGTTCATGCCATTCATGTAGGTCATGTCCATGTTACCAGCAAAGTTCATGTTAGGAACCGCCGACAGGGCCGAAGCCATGGCGCCAGGAACGATACCAGTTTGCTGCTTGTGCAGCTCGTACTGGTGGCTTGGTCCGGACATCTGGTTCATCTGGGACATGTGGGGCATCAGAGGAGTCGACTGCTGGGTGGCGGGCTGAGCAATGAAGGCGCTCTTATGGCTGGTGACGGAAGGCGAGTAGCGGGTCATGTTGTCGAACTCGGCAAGATCGAGCATTGTGTCGACCGGGTCAAGAGACTGGCCAGACATTTTAGGTAGTTGTGAGTGTTGGTTGGCGTAAATTTGTGGAAGCAGGCGAGGCTGGAGGACGAATGATGTCCTGTAGTTGAAGGTTCAGATGGAAACCGGGTTGGTGATGGCTGGAAGGTAGTAGGCGGGTTTTACTGGTATATACACGAAAGGAGGCAGTCGGTTGTTGGCAATAGGCAGTATTCGATACTGTTGGTGAATGCACAAAAAGAAAAGGTTGAATGAAAATATGAGGCAAGAGGGAAGAAAGAATTGGAAAGTGTGGGGGGGGAAGGGCGGGGAGGATATTGGGGGTAGTTATCGTAAATGGAACAAGTTTTGAGGGGGGAAGAAAAAAAAAGAAGAAACAGCAAGAGTGGTGATGGACGAAGCGATGGATGGGGGACACTAGAATTAAAAAAGAAAGAACGACCAAGGGCAGGAAAAAGGCTCAGCAAGCTAAAGTTGTTACAGTTAACCGGACACGCCTTTGAGGGCGACTAGGGGGGCGTGTACAGTGAAGGTGTGGGTTGATTAGTGGCATAAGGTGCAGAAAGTTTGAGAATGGCACGAAAATGGCCAGCCAGGTGCTTTCTCATTCTCCCAAGGAGGGAGCGTCTCCGGGCTTCCCTAGGCTTTGGTGGGAAGGTGCGCTGAGGCTTGGATGGGTTGGGGTGGGCACGGTTCGGGCAGGAGTGAATTTATTGATGTGGGGGTGTGAACATGGAAGTAGTAGCAGAAAGGGGAAAAGGCCGCGTAAGCTCACGGTGGTGACCTGTGGTTTAACACTTGGTGAATGCCATTTTTTAACAGTCTTCTTTGCTGTGTGAGTGAGTGATTTGGCCAATGGGTGATATGCCTGTGTTTAACCGATGGATACTTGACACTGATGTGTTGCCAGTTTGGGAGATAGTCTCCGGTGAGTCGTCTATTCTCGTACAGGGCAATAGGCCTCTTTCAGCCAAGTGATGGTTTCAATTGGGCGGCTGAGTGGGATGTTTTAGAGTGAGAGTTCTGAAATATTGCTGAAATACAGCATATCGGTTGTATATTTGGGTAAAGGGCCGTCTGATTAGGCGCCGAGAAACTCCGTGGTTACGACGATTAATCGGTTCGTTGGCCCCCAAATGGATTGTACTTTCTGGTTAGAAAGTCACTGTTGTGGAAATAGACTTCTTTACGCTAGCCAGCCAGAGAAGAGAGATTCTGGCTGGCTGGTTAACCATAACCTGATCTGAAGACACTATTCCAGGAACCAAATTGTGCGTGATCGGCCTAAACTACAATCCTGAAAAATAGCCTGGTTGGCCTACTGTACATAGTTAGCATTTCAGCACTGTCCACCTCCTTGGCTCGTCCGTTCCCCGACGGGGACGACAGAATCTGGCCCGAGACAACCTGTTCAGGCCATGCTTTTTTATTCAACCAACAGTAGGTCAATTCAGTACAGACCAGACCAGACCAGACCAGACAACTTCACGGATAAATGAAAATGCTAGAACGATGGCTAGATTTCCAAAACCGGCCGAGCCGTATGTATGCATGTGGATACAGACTGATTGATTTGCAGAAGGCTTTTGGCAGGTTTGCACCTGCGATCTGCCGTCATCTGGTTTGGGATGTTGTCAAGCGGAGAAGGAACAAGGACCAGGTTCAAAGTATCTGCATTTGGGAGACCTTGGAACATGTATGGAATGAAGGAAACCCAATTAACCAAGGAAGAAGAAGAATAAGAAGACCAGAAAAGATCAGATACTGACGTTGATTATCTGCGGGGACGGCTATACTTTCCTATGCCAAGCTTTCCAAGTCGGTCCGCCTCCCGAAGACACATAGCTTTTTACGAGTGTACTACTCTTTTGGATTCTCCCCATCTTGCATTCCATTTGTCTTCTGCATGAGCAATCTCGTTGGTATCGCAATGGGCCAAGAGTCAAACTGCACAGTCACGACTTGGGTTGAAGCGTTCTTACTAAAAGACTGAGACTGAACGACCAGAACGACCAGAGCTCCTCCATCACGCTTGGCCTTTGCACACCCCGCTCACACTTGGGAATGTCCATCAACCACCTCTTACACAAGAACTCGGTCCAAAGTCCTGTTTTGGCAGCTAGTTCATGCCCTTGTTACTCAAGATAGCCTCTTTTTCTTCATGTGAGACTGATTATCCGTGTTTGGCTGTGCTGGTTTGTTATGCATAGTGGCATAAGCATTTGGTAGGGTTTGTAGCACAGAATAACCCATTACTTCATGCAGCAATTTCCCAAACACGGTATGTTTGCATCAGATGAATGCACTGATCTTTGTGACTTTTGGTGACTTCCGGTGACTTTTGGTGATGGTTGTTGTCAGTGTTCAGCAAAGAGTTCGCCATAGACCTGAGGCAGGATCAGACTAGGGAAATTATGGTGTGGTATGTGTGGCGAACGCTTATCGAGAAAAGGAACGCCATTTGCTTGCTGTGCCGCGGTTTGTTGGACCACCACCATCTTTACTGCCACATGGGAGAGAGTCAAAAAGTCAAAAAAAGGACTTATGTTGAGGTGGGTTGCCGACCGCAAGAAGAGACAGCCGCTGCACGGGGTATCATGAGTGCAGAGCCATTGACATCACTAACCATGGCCCACGACAAAGTCAGCACAGCCCAGGCATGGCAACTCTTCATTTACAAATTCCCAGTCTAGGGATAAAGAAAACAAGAAAATTCCTGCCATCACATGCCACGGGTGCCCCGCTAGGCGCAGACTGACAAGCTTCCGTTATCACAAGTAAAGTTATATATTAGGAGAAGCTCCGGATGTTTGTTTATGCATATACAGTGGTTCTGGTGAGTTTATGCGGGCAGTGTCAAGATGGGCAGTATTCGGTGATGATTCCTAAGATGGACAGTTGCAGGAAAGAAGGGGGAGGGCAACTATGAGATGATCAAGTTTTGGCATATTGCTTGGATGAGTTTGTCTGTGGCTGTTTTGACGGGATTGACGGGATTGATGAGCTTTGCATTACAGTTGTTGGCCTCGACGATCATTCTATGCGGGTGTAAAGGTTCTTGTAGTGGACAAACAGACAGTTTGACAAGTCGATTTGAGACGCCACTTCAGGCGGACAGGACAGGCCTTGTATTATATATGCTTGTATACATGTAGGCGAGGCTGATCAGACCGGTGATGGTGATGATGCGGGGAATTCCATTGTAAAAAGAGCCTTGTACCTGAAAATGTTTGCTACCAGAAGCTTGCTCGTCTCACAGTTGGACATGTATAACACAGGTTTACAGGCTAATCCCATGAGTATAAGCGACCCGACTGAAGAGTGTTTGTCGAGTTTAGACCTTTTTGATCTTCGCTTGTAGTGACGAGAGAACCTTTGTTTCTTTTGGATTTTGTTTCTGTAGTTGGTGGATTTAGGTAGCGTTGTTGATCTCAAGTTCGGTATTGACGGTGACGGGTGGCTTACTACTACTACAAGGCATATCACACCACAAAATCTCACACATGCATGAACGGAAATCATCGGCCCCCAAAAACCCCGTAACATGTACACATCCAATGCGATCCGGCCGAGCGATTCCCGATTTTTCCAAGGTTGAGTAACCACCCCAAGCGGGGCCAACTAAAACTAAAGCACGACATGACATGGACGATACATACTTTTCCATGATCTACGTGTGCCGTTTCGGGGCCGACACGGGTTCTATCATTAGGCTGTTGTAACGTCAAAAGTCTCACCTAAGCCCGTCTTGTCCTTCCATGTCGGGGGTTTTTCATCCTTGGTTTTCTTTTTGAGTTGGGCGATGGATTATGGGAGGGTGATTAGTTTTGTTGGTGGTTTTGTACATACATAGCTGGTGATAGGATATTTGCTTGGATCGGATTGTTGCGAGAGGCTTGTTGGTAGATTTTGGGAATGTGGGATATGGGGCACTAAGATGGTCTAGAGCGTCACCATGTTTTTTTTTTGTTTTTTTTGTTTTTCAAAGTTGGCGTTGTGGAAGCTACAAGTATTTCATGGTCATCAAGTTTATTCACTCACTCACTTGGTCAACAATCAATTTCATGTACCGTTGACTCCCCAGTTCAATTATCGGAGAATCGGAGTCCCATATACCGACAAAACAGAAACCTGTGTTACTTCCGTCCTTCCATGGCGTCACATTTCTTAGGGTTACCGGACACAAAAAACCCCGTGGTTTTAACTGTTTTGTTCCATCTCGGTTGTTTAAAGGCTTGTTTATGTTAGCGTGGGCTGTGTTTATATCGGTTTCGAGAGACGATGATGCAAGCATACGTGGAAAAGAGCGGGGGAGAACGGTCTAGACAATTACTTTGATTTTCTCTTGGATTCGGAACGTGAAAGATGTCGCCAGTCGGGCGTTTTTTTCTTCGTTTTGGATCGTCATTCTTGTCACATTTGTTTACACTGCCCAGTTCGATACGGCTAGGCTGCAGTATTTATTAAGGTGGAGGTAGGGCTACACATGGGCTTCCCCACCGGGTTTGGATGTGATGAACATGATTGTCTCTCTGTCTGCATGTACATACATATGTAAGCACGTATTCGGGAATTTCCCGGTTATGATGGGACGGATGAAGAATAATATTGATTGACGGGACGGAATTTAGATAGTTACTTACATATGTACGTGGATGGTGGATGACGTGGTAATGTGGGCTGTGAAAGGGTCTTGTTTCTATATCTGGAGTCTTTGAGAATATGCATATTGATGAAGAGGTACCTGATATTGGCTATGTCGGCTGTTTCCGTTCGCATCATGATAAATGCCACCGACTGTATCCAAAAGTTTGCAAGTCTTCCCGTCACCCGACATACTCTTTAATTAGCAAGGCATACTCACGATAACCCCATCTATAAAACCAGCACATATGTATCAATCAATCCCATCCCCCACAGTATGTGGAGACCATCAAGGCCAACTTACCAATCTAGGAAATTTCGCCATGCTTTGTATACTTATAACATGCAAACCGATCCTCCTAGAGTAACATTCCCAAGGAACCCCCCAAAGAAGCAAAATGGAACGTCTTCAAAGCCTCATCGGCGTCACATTTTCGCTCTAATACGGTCTGTTATCCGACCCAAGGCAAACTGCTTCTCCATCGTGTCTTGATCCTCCGTGTCTCTCCATTAAAACATGTCCCGATGACGCCGTCAATGGGGCTTAGCACCGCTCGACCATCTTCTTCCTATACAAAGGCAGAATCTCAGGAAAGTCATATCGTGATACATATGCACCTCTCGTTCAACCGTATACACTGTTAACTCTCCTAGACAATAAGGGTTGCCATACGACATGATGATCTGTGTAGCTTATCTAGATTATTAACTATGGCCGGCTATGGTTAAAGTGAGGACGCGCGTCCATTTATATTGGCGGCCGAATTAGGAAATAGGACTGTGCTTATGCCACAGGGTTGTGTCAATGGGACGGGGCATTTTAGGGTTTTCATGGGGTGATGTTTAGTTTTTTGACAAGTGGAAGCGAGTTCATAGGTTAGTTTGTTAGAGACGAGATGGAGCTAAGTGAGAATGTTTTGCATGTTTCGTTTCATCTTGTAGCGGGCCTTAATAGACTTGATGATTGGTGGGGTATTGAGGATTGTGAAGTACTGTCATGGTGGGTGGTAGTTTCTATGGCGTCGTTGATTTTTAGTGACGATGAATAGAAAGTCGTCGTCACCACTTATTTGTGTACATATATGCATATATATAAAGCGCCGCAAAGGAAATAATCTAAAGAAAAGCGTGTGCATGATAAAGGAAGTTCGAGGCCAGGCATGATTTCATAACCCCCATTCACCGGAGCAAACAACCTCAAAGAGTCTTTCAAAGTAAGGCTACCATCCAGACAACCGTAGGATTTCCCGAGTTCTTGTTCTTGTCTACAATAGCGCTCATGTTTGTCTTGACTGTCTAGCCAGGGGCATCTTATGATTATCCGGTAGTAAGAAAGATAGTTCCACTTCCAGCATTGCCACCTTCTTATGTTTCACCATCACTACATGTCCAGACGATGAAAAAAAACCACCCATCGTGAATACATCAGACGTCACTAGATCTCCACTGTAGATCCCAAAAGCATCATAACCTAACAATCCCAACCTCCACCAAAAAAAAACTCACCAAAAAACGCACATACCCCCCGCACAGCACCATCCGACCGTCCCGAATCATAAAGAATGAACCCCCACTCACTCACCTGCAGGAACACCCCTTCCAAAATCCTTCTTTCGAGACCCACATGTGGAGAGTATCTACATATATACAGACTCCGGTAGTCTAGACTTTCACAGAGAACAAACTGCCGATCTCCTCGTTAGTCTGGACAAACAAACAAATAAACAAACTGCGTGGATGACTGCAAGGAAAGGGAGGTGGTGACGGTGGAAGGGTATATGTAGATGGTTAAGTTTCTGCGAGATCGGATATGGTGGGATACTTGGGTTGTCTAACCGCTGGATATATCTGAACATACACCATACCTAAACACCCCAAATCGCCCACGCGCAAGATCCCGTAAATACATACCGCCCTCTTCACCAAACAACCCCACAAACACCCCACAGTTCGATCCGATCCGCCCTACAATCCATCGGGGTAAACCCGGCTACCACTCCCGGCCCATCACTGTAACCGCCCCGCTAGACACCCCTTCAAGCTGCAGGTTAACAACTCCCCGTTGATGCAAGTGAGTGGGCTTATACATATGTCATACCAATATAACTTATCCGCAACATCCACGCCAACCAAGACGGATCCCTAAAAACCCTACCCGCGTCAACACGATGCCTCTACATATATTCATAGTCACGATATATACAATATCCAAAGAATAAAATGCAAAAATAGGATCATGTTACTTTTCATTAACCAAAGCCCCGCACACAAGAAACACCCCCGTAGCAAAACACCACCCAGAACACCTACTATGTTCCGTTTCTCCGTCTACCACCCGACTTACTCCGCTCAATATGCCCCGTAAGAATCTTCTTCGTCTCAATCAAACTTCTCTTCTGCTTACTCTTCGCCTTACCCAACGTCATCAAGAAGTTCTTCTTCCTTGCCTTCTCCTTATTCGTCGTACTCTTCCCCGAAGCATCCTTCTTCGCCTTGCGAATCGCCTTTGTCGACTTATGTTCCTCACGGCCCGGCTTTCCCTCCGCCGCCAACGCTACCCGCTCCTCCTTAGTAGTCTTGCGCAACTTGGCCGGCGCTTCAATCTGCTCGGCTGTTAAGCCTTCGTCGCGGTGGCGGGCAAGTGCCTCGGCGCGCTTCTTGGCTCCGTTGGATGTGGGCCCGTTGAGGGCTTGGTCCATTTGTGCTTGGAGGCGGAGTTCTTGGAGTTTGGCGAGGTCGGCGGGGGTGAGGATGGTGGTGGTGGCGAGTTTGGAGAGGGGTTTGGGTTCGGAGGACTCTTCGGGGGTTTCCTCGGCAGGGGCGGTTTTGGCCTTCTTTGCCGCCGGTTCCTCTTCATCGTCACTGTGGGAAACGTTCACCCAGCCGCCGGAGTCATCGGAGTTGTTGGATTCAACTTCCCAGTCATCCGAGTTATACCCATCCTCATTCTCATCATCAGAATCATCAATCTTGATCCTCTTCTTCTTGGGCTCACCATCCTCAGCATTCTCCGCCTCAGCCTCAGCCTTAGCAGCCTCCTTAGCAGCCTTCTGCTCCTCCTTCCACTGCTCAAGGAGTTCCAAGCCCTCAATTTCACCCGTAGCCTGCTCACCAAACTTGCGCTTCTTAAGTTCACCCGAGCGGATACCCATCGTGGCATTCTTACCACGATCCTTCTTCTCCAAAAGCTGTGCATCAACCTCACGGAACAAGGAAAGAAGACCCTTGGCAGCCATCATGACACCCTTATCCTTAGACTTCCGGTACTGAACCAGATCCTGAAGAAGCGTATCTGTCATGGCAAGTGGTTGTCTTACGCAAATCTCACGAATGGCGTTAAGACCCGCAGCGGCAACTTCAGCAGCAGACCCCTCAGAAACGAACTCATTCGCAATCTTTTGCACCAGCGGCTCCACAGCATCCGGCGGCACAAACTGGTGAACACCCTGAGCCAAAGAAGCCAAGAACGACGTCACCTGTTGTTGGCGTGGCGTAAGGTACTTGATGAACCACGAGTACAAGGAAATAACAGTCAACTCATGCAGACCAACTAACCGGGTAACCAACTGCAACACTAAAAGCTTGCTATCCAGGGAGAGCTTCGACTTGCTGCTATGAAGGTGCTTATCGAAAAGGATCTCAGCAAAGCCTTGGGGGTCGTGAAGAAGATGGAGAGCAGAGAAGTTGAGAGGGTGTGGCTTATTCTTCTTAGCTTCTTGTCTGCGAACGGAGGAAAGCGCCTTGTCGTATTTTTTATGGTTCTTCTTAGACTTCTTGTTGATGCCCATGACGTGCTGGAGTTTCTTCAGATCAACAGCTTCAGCATCAGAGTCATCATCTTCCATAGCCTCACGCTCAGCGTCACCACCAAGGAAGAAACGGACGGCACCGGTAGCGACCTTCTCATTCGTAGACATACACGCCTCCTTCATGACATCAACAGGCTTCGCATCCGTCCAAATCTGTCTCTTCCACAACTCCCTCGTAATCTTAACCGCCCAAAGCGCCTTGGGACTCGACCGGTCCGCCATAATCATGTTATACATGACCGCCTGAACAGTTCTGTTCAATGGGTGATTAGTAGTCTTGGAGTTGGAATTCCGCAACTCGCTGATAATCTTGTTGAAGAGGAAAGCTCTAAGCGTCTTACTAGGCGACTCAACCAAGATAGGGAACAGCGCCGTCAAAAGCGACGACGAGTCAATAAGTTCCTTTCTCCGGAGTAAACCCAGCGACGCCACCGCCTTTTCACGTAACTCGGGGTGCAAAATCTTGTGATGTTGGTGCAGGATAGTCTTCAAGTCGTCGGCGAAAGAAACGGTATCTTCGGGGTAACAATCGGCAACATGGGCGATAAGATCGATGATATCATGGAAAGACTGGATATTGTCGCGAGTAGCGGTAGTCGGGGAAACAAGAAAGATTTCGCGCTGGGTCTCATACTGTTCCCACTGCTTAAGGAAGTCCTCCTTATAAGACTTGGGATCACGGCGAATTTTCCATTGGAGCGTGGCGTAGTCGGCCTCCAACTTCTCCATGGCGGCTACCTTCCTTTTAAGGACCATTATGACGGACGGAGGGGGGGTATCTTTGAAACGAATATATATTAGAAAACAGACTGGTTTGTCTGGTGGTGCCGGGAGTTCACCGGTTTTGAGGGCGGGCGACGATGCTGGGCTGGGTGGTTAGACGGATTTTACTTATTGGGAAAGAAAAAAAGATGCGGCTTATCGGCTTATCGATTGTTTATCGCAGGATGTATGTAGTTGATAGTGGGGCATGACAGGGGTATGGCAGTGTAACGTCAGGATGATGATCTTGGTAGGGGGTTAAAAGACATTGAGTCCAATATTGGTAGTTTCTTTGTGGATAATGTTGACTGTCTATGATTGTATGATGTTGTTTATGTAGCAGGTAAGTTAATTTAAACATTGATTCAACTCAGCAATATCATAATCAAAATGCCTATAACATTTTTGCTCATGGCCACCTTTCTCTACATCTCACTTATCCATTATGTATTATGCGGATTCATCCAGAGTTTGCCCAATGCGTGGGTCTTTCTCCTAGTCCTTACAATGCACACACTGCAGGATTACATTGCATCCAAGTTTCACAAGGGGATGATGACGGCAGTGTCATCTGCGACGTCGGCGGTACCTATTTATTCACCGATGCCTATGAACGGGTCGACATGGTCTTTTTGACGACTGAGTTGTTTGTCTGCACATTATTTTTATCGACGGGCTGTTTGTTAAACCGTTATATGGTTACGGTTTTCAATGAGACGGCCCAATAGTCTAGTTGGTTAGGACGTCGGATTCTGATTCCGTAAACCCAGGTTCGAATCCTGGTTGGGCCTTGAATATCTTTTTGGCGGTTGATTTTGTTTTGGGGGTGGGATATTCTTTTTTGGTGGGGGATGAGATGGGCTTGGACATCAGGAAGTCGGAAGTCGGAAGTTGGAAGTGTCGTTTGATTACGGGGCTGTAGATGTTACACGGGTGAGGGTGAGAGTTGAGATACTATGGCTTTGGGGGCTGGGAAGTTGATAACACTAATGGGTCAGAACAATCTTTCCTACGATACCTTTTCGGTTCTAGACTCCTTTATCCTAAGAATAAACGTACGAATTTCTTGATTACTGCTTAATCCAACAGTCCAACCTCTATCTCTGTCACGTAAAACTCTGCATATATTCAAATAACCCACTCCCTGCCATCAAAGCAACATGGCGCAGTGGAAGCGCGCCGGGCTCATAACCCGGAGGTCCCTCGATCGAAACGAGGTGTTGCTAAGCCTTTAATTTTTCTTTCGTCCATCCCTCTAAGGGTTACACAAACCCTCCCCAAACACCGAGTTTAAGCCTCTTAATCCTCCCGACATGACAGCGATGTAAGTGCAGACAGGGATGAAGGCCTCAATATAGTAAAAAGTCGAGAACGAATCGATAGAACCGGTCTGTTGCCGTAATAGATCTGTGCTTGAGATGAGTGGGAGAGTGATTAAGTGGTTTTTTTTTGCGGCGCGGCGCGGGTATTCCCTTCGGGAATAACATGGTCTTTGCGTTTTCAGAGACTTTTTTTCTTTTTTTTTCTTTTCGATTGGGTTGGTTTGGTAGATGGCGTTGTAGTGAGGCAGGGCTGTGAAGATTGGAGGGGACACGGGAATAACGAGTTTTTGGAGTGTATGGCTTCGGGATTCGCCATGGTCGGGAGGTTCAACGGGAGGATGAAGATGTTGTATGTTCTTTGTCTTTACATGTAGTATGTACCTACATACATATGTACATACAGACCCGCGTCTATGGACGTCAAACATTCCCAATTACAGATCATTACCACCCGCTCTCCACGCCAAGTCTTTGACACATCCAGCCCTAAACAACCCTAACCAGCAACCACCCCCACGACTCGCGGCAAATTCGGACTTGCATCGGTAGGTAGATTTGTGGCCCTTGTCCCTGTCTATCAAACAATTATAGGTGGTACACAGGACAGTAATAGACGCGGCCAGACTACTACCGGCCGTAGGGCGTGAGTTTGCGGGTTGGGACTAACACGGGAATAAAGAAGGAGAAAGATGGATGCCGAGATAGAGAGATGATAGGAGGCTTGCATGTATGTATATATACTGTGAAGGTCGCTTTTGTTTTTGGAGGAGGTGGATGTGTTGTTTTGGTTGTATAGTATTATAGTTTGTTTGAACTCCACGATGATGTAAGTCATGTACCGGGTATACCCATATTAGTCCCTAACTAACCCTCCAGTTCCAAAATAACCTCCCTCCTCCACCGCCACCCTAAAGCCCCCGTGGCCTCGGAATCCAACAATAACTTCCCCGGAACGAACCCGCTCTCGCCAAATCAAAACACCTTCCCCACCCCAAAACACACAACCAACAACTTCCCCGGCACTGATCCAAAAAGCGTCCGTAACAACTTTCCTGGAACAAACCCGTCATACGCCCCACAAAGTCCCACGGAAAGCGTCTCGTCGGGCCCGTCAACGCCGCGGCCACGCTTTCGGGAGGCGCATGAGGGGAATAACTTTCCGGGGTGTAACCCGGGGGCTACCAAGGGGAAACATAGTCTTTGGAGTTTTAGAGACTTTGAACAGGATAATAACTTCCCGGGGACGAATCCTTTATAGCGTGGTTTAATTGATTGGGTTTCGTGTCTGATTCTGAGTCTGTGTCTCTGTCTCTGTCGGTGTCTGTGGTTGCATTTGATTCTCCTCTTCGTGTAATATGTCTAGGTTGTCCAGAGGGATGTCGGCTTTCCATAGTCCTGTGTCATGAGGGATAGCAACATCTCGTCTGTCGCTTAGAGTTCCAAACGTAGGGACTGGCGTGGTAGTGAGGATATTGGTCGGTTCACTGGATATAGGTTCCGCATCAAGTTCCCAAGCCTCCGTCTGTTCCGGACCTCTCCATACGTCTTCTTCCCGGGTAGCTACAGCTTCATAACCCGCCACACCACCCGCCGTGGCATTTCCCGATACGGCACTATCTCGCCATGAAGTACCCTGCACATCTCTCATACCGGTATACTTGACGAGTCCATCTCGTGGTTTAATCCCGCCGGGTCTAGAGATTCCCGCGGCGAGTATGGCGTTGTTCATGGAGGGGGCACCGCCTGGTTGACCGGAGGTCTGTGAGCGGTTCTTGGATCGTATGGCTGCTTGCCAGGCGCGACGGTTGTGAACGATGGAGTGGAGGTTCAGGACTAAGAGGATTGCTAAGATGAGGAAGGCTAGAGATCCAAGTGATATACCGACTATAGCGCCGGTGGATAGGTTATGGTGCGATGATGTTCCTGTTCCTGTTGATGTGGCGGAGGACTTGGTGATGGTGGTTTCATATGTGGTTTTGGAGGCGGGGCCTTGGGTTATTGTTTCATCGGTATACGTGGTTTTTGGAGCCGTACAGTTATTTAGACCGTCACAAAACCAACCCATGGAACAGCAACCACCTAGTACTGTTAGAACACGCCGAGGAATTCTTCTTGTATAAAAACTTACCACCGTCGGTTATTTTACAGGCATATTCGCCTACTTGGCCGCTACATGTTGATTCTGGGAGAGTAGTAGTACTACAGGCATTATCAATACAAGCGTAACTTTCAGGACAACAACCACCACCTAGTGAGGCGGCACATAGATTAGAAAGAGTAGAACAGATAGTTGCAGTGGTGGTGGTTATAGATGAATCATCACGAATATGGATGTAGCCGAAACGAGGAAAGCCCGTTGGTTGTGGAGATTCCGATGCAGGAAGATAGTGGGGATTCGAGGGTTGAAGAGACAACGACATGGTGAAGGTGATTAAAAACAAAAGGTACATGCATACATGTATGTATCAGTCTACTTAAAACACCTTGTCATGTCTACTCATAATATAAATCCTCGATCCAACATAGTAAAGTCCCCGCCTTATGGAGACATTCCCCTCTCAATGTCAGCATATCTCTCTTCTGTTCCTAGCCAATCACCCCGCTACACAACATCAGCAAGAATAGTATCAAAAAAACAAACAAGCAGGTTTGTAGGATCCGAGAAGGATGACCGTGGGTGGTTATGGCATTTTGTCAGACTGCAGACTGCAGACTACAGAGTGACCTAGTGACACGAAACCCTAGGGTTAATATCATGTGACTGGGAAAGTTAGGATTTCAAAAGACGGAAGACGATGGTCCGTTGTGGGGATTGTGATTGTGATTTTGATGGTGATAAATGTAAAGGGAAAGAAGGATTTGGCGGGGGAGAATAGACTGGAGAGATTTGGAAGAAAGAAGAAGCCAATGAGGGTGTTTTAGTTTGATATTTTGGGGACTTTGTTGGAGGAAGAATGAAGGAATGAAGAAGAGGTCTGTGGTATCTAGCCGTGCGTCTTTTATGTGCATATCTACGACATGAATATGTATGTGTGTATGCATGTCTGTTGTATGTCTGTCTGTCTGTCCGTATATGGCTGCAGTGACTTAGTGGCGTGGTGGCTTTGTCGTATGATTGTGGAGTGTTTGGAGATCAAAATGGAGAATGATTGGAGGTTTGCATTGGAGATGACTACCGAGGTTTTAGGTAGTGAGTGAATTTCAATAGAAAAGACGTTGATTGATATTGTCCGACGATGGAAGAAAGACATGGAAGAAAAGAAAGAATCATGTCTTGAGCCTCATTGGATTAAGTAACTTGGTAAGTCCATACGTCTCATGTCTAAAGTATGGAACCAATCTACAAGATACTTGCTCATCTACATACGTACCAACATACCCCACAATCACATCACCAAACCACCCCCTTCCCTTTCAATCCACCTGCATAGCAACCCAACCAACCCAACCCAATCAATCCAAACTCGCATGTACATACGCAACCACCTCCCTCCGTCAACCCAACTCCAAAATCCCCCCCCCTCGCTTCAAATATAAAAAGGCCGAGAAACCCCCATCACCAGGAAGTCTCAAGAAGTCTGTGATTCCTCGCGGGCTCCCCCAAAGCCATCGCCGCCCTACAAATCAACAGACACTACCGATATCCTACCTTCCTTTTCTTATCCAACTTCACCAGACGGCGGCTCAACAGGACGATTCTTTCCCGCCTGGTGGTATTCGGTGGCACGAAATACAGAAAGGTTCTTGAAACCGAATTATGATACAGATTATATGACAGAGACGAGTTATACCAATACCTCCGGGACAGTTCCATTCCTTTTATTCTTTCACTTGTCCATTGCATTCATTACTTTTCTTTCTTTCTTTCTTTTTCTTTTTTCCTTCCTACCTCCCTGGTCTAAACATATCACGAGATCATACAGTACAACGACACATCACATCACACGGTCTCCGAGATTTCGTCGGATTTGGCGGCTTTTGTGACGATAGTTGGAGATGGAGAAAGTGGGTTTACAGGGGTTGGAGATGGAGGCATTTGGTTGACTTTATATATATACGAACAGTGAACAGTACAGTCTTTTTTTTCTTCTCCGTTTGATTTGTTCGTGACCTTTCTATGTTTCTTTGATTATGTTGTTATATACAAAAGTTGCTAGACCGAAGGTTCCTAAGAGGAGATCGAGAACTGGTGGGTTACTTTGGTTGAAGTTGTCGATGTTTTGCTTGGCTAACATGGTATACTATAGGATGTATCTATTGGTAAGATCAAATCATGTATATACGTCGTTAACTGACTATCTTCTTATCTTATGTATATTAACCCTCAACAGTAAAGATAAGGTACCTTTCCCATCCCCATCTCCAATCTCCAAGACCACCTAACATAACTAACATCTCCAAGAAAAAGAAATGCAACGAAACCCGCCCCTCCTGCACACGCTGTCTCGAGAAAAACCAAACATGCATCTACGAGCCCATCCGCCCCCGCCAACGTCAACGTCAACGTCGACCATCCACAATCACCGAATCCTCCGACTCGCCCACAAGTCAACCCAGAAGCACTATAGACCCGCAATGGCTAGAATCCTCACTGTCGATGCTCCCAACCGGCGAGATAGACTCTATTCTCCCCTTGGATAGTCCTCTCTTCGACGATACATCTGCCTGGTTAGATTCCACGCCGTTATCACCAAGTTCAACGGCTCTTCTTCATGATTTCTTTCAGACGCCGATGCTTTTTGATTTGCCTTTGCCGAATCTACATACGCCGTTACATCTCCCGTTTTTCGAATTCAGTGATATACGACATCGGCGGTCGTTGATTGATCATTTCTGTAATAACCTATCCCATCGACTGGTTTTCCTCTCGGATACAAGTCACTCGGCCAATCCCTTTCACAGCTTTATACTCCCGTTGTGTCAGAATAGTTTAATCATCACCAACGCAGTCTACGCGCTTGCCACGGCACATTTGGAACATGCTGGTATCCTGGTTTCCGAACCGTCGTCTATCTTTCATCAAAAGGTCATAACCGATCTTTCCGCAAAGTTATCATGCCCTTCAGTTTCCACCACCTCCGAGGTTCTCGCCGGTATAATTCTCCTAATCTACTATGAAGTAGTACGTACATACCCTCTTTCCCTCTTTGTCTTGATCAACTAACACTCCCAGCTCGTCCATAAATCACCTTCCAAAATAATCGACTCCCACCTTCTCGGTGCTCTTTCTTTAATCACCTCTGTAGATTCCACAGACCCAACCCAGCAGTTTCTCCTTCGAGTATGTCATCCATGTAACACATACATTGTACAACCTCACTAACGACAGACAACCTAGGCCTTCCGTTTCTACGATGTGATTTCCGCTTTATCCCTCGGTCGACCACCGTTAACCGCCATTCAACCCGGTCCATTACCCGCCTTAGAGGATCCCACAGAGCCCATCGACTCCTTACTAGGCCTATTCACCTCCCTATGGCCTCTCCTCCATCGCCTCGCCAGTCTAACCACATTAAAGAGGTCCGTCGAACAAGCCACCAAGCTCCAAGAAATCCCCGTCACCCTCCCCCTCCTACAAGCCCAATTCACAAACACATGCCACGACACCTCAGCCTCTCTATCTCGCTGGACCCCTCCCCTATCAACAACCCTAGTCACCTCCCCAAGTCCCTCGGTCCTATCCATTGTTCACAATGCCCTATCGTACCGAGACGCAGCCCTAGTCTACCTCTACCGAAGCCTCCTCGGCTACCCAACAAGCCACCCGCACGTACAATGCGCCATGCAATCCACCCTATCAAACTGCCACGCCACCGTGAAAAACGGCGGGCCTATGGCCGCGTTACTTTGGCCTTTGTTCACGGCGGGGTGTGAAGCCATGACGTTGACAGATAGAGAGCTTGTTAAGGAGACTTTTGATGCTGTTAAGAAGAGGCAGGGCATGGTGAATATCACGGAAGCGTGGAGCATTGTTCAGGAGGTTTGGCGGAGGGCCGACCTTGAGAGTTCCGCCGAGGAAAGTGGTTGTGGTGCGGACCTGTGGAGGAAGGTTGGTACGGAAATGGGCATTATGGTTGTATTAGGATAATCGTCATATGTATTTATATCACTCTATTTCTCGAGATATGCTCTCCAATCTATTCCATCATCTCTATCACCAGTCCATCCCATCCCCTCCCCAATCTCCACCAAAGGAACCAATCCCGGCCGTCCATGGGCACACAGAAAAGGCGAGTCACAAGTTGCCAACGCCCGTATAATCTCTTCCATATCTTCCTGTCCCAATACATCATTAAACATAATCGCACTTCGACAAGCCCTCGAATTCAACATATCCCTAATCCCCGCCGGACAAACCCTGAATCGACCTGACAATCTCGTCGGTAGACTCGTCACGGGTGTCACACTCCCGTCGGATAAAGCCCATATCTCACTTCGAAGAAACGATATACAAAGAGACGGGTCATCTACACACCGTGCGAGAATCGCCTCGGGAAGTATCTGGACTGTTACCGTTTCCCCAGCTATAAGATATTCCACACCCCACAAGGCAAAATGCTCTCTATATCTCTCCAAAAGACGAATCTCCCCCTCTGACACGTCATATACCAACCGCGTACTAACAATGTCCGTAACCACCTTCCCTCCATCAAACAACCCATTCATCAATCTCTCAAGTCTAACCCTCTCATCCGCCGCATGCTGATCCACCAAAACAACCAAACCCCTCCCTCCCTCGTTAACCCGCAACAAAATAAACTTGTCATCAACCTGCCCCAACACAACCGCCATGTCTAACCCCGCCTTACTAACCCTCGCCGTCCCACTAATCGCCCCCGTCTCAAAATGCACTTGTCCAACGGTCCGTGACGAGCCAGCTACGGGAGTCTCCGAGGCGGATTTCGATGACACGGCGGGGACCTGGGGGATCAGGAACTGGCGACTAGGGAATACGGGTGTTTTCCAATCCTTTATGGTCTTTTGAATGGTGGATATGGAAGGGGCGGAATCGAAGGGGGCTCGGACGAGTTTTCCTGAGGACGATATACGTGGGAGAATGGGGTATGCAGTAGGGTCGATTTTAGGATGCTGGGGGGCTCCGATTTTCATTCGGGACCAGGTGTCGAAGGGGGTTGGTCTAGTCGGTTGTTTCACTTGGGTTGTGTTCTTTATAGGTGTCGAGATGACCCTCCGAGCATCTTTCATCCCCCCGAACCCCTCACGACGAAGGAATTCCCCCACAAGTGCCCGTAGGACACCCCCAATAACACCCATAAGTCTCGCCGACTCAAGAACCTCTTGTACCCTATCAACCCCCTCAACCAATACAACAAAAGAATAAACACCCCACTTATCAACTTTCCGCACTCTCTTCTCCTTATCTTCTCCCGGCGCTTCAAACCCCCGTTCGGTGAATACTCCATTGATGACATCATATAACCCTGATTCCTGACGTCCCACAGGTGTCACCCCAACACTAAGAAACTGTAAATTTTTAGAGGCAGAGGGTATCTTGGATATACACCCTTTGACAATAACCCCACCTGCTTGTGCACTTACCGCCTCCCACGTATCAACCGGTGGAATCGGGATATCAAGGGGTATCTGAACAAGTAATCTCGGCACCTTAACAGCCATTTTCCCCTCCACCACAGGCTTTAAATGAATCTGTCTTGGCGGTGAAAAGTCCGTGATCCGTAGAGACAGCGTCACTGGCTTCGGCCAGGCAATTAGTAACCCCACAAGATCCCAAAGAAGTAGACTTGTCTCTTTAACAGGACATAGAGAATCTCGTTGTCGGAGACGAACGGGGATATTTCCAAAGAGATCGCTGACTGTGACTGTTGTCCCATGAGGTCTTGGTGCCATGTCATCCTCTACATCTCCCCGTCCAGGTATCCTTTTTCCTTGGAAGAAGCTCACTTCTCTACCAGACCCATCAAGTGTTCTCGAAGACACAGAAACCAACGAAACACTTCCTAACGCCCAGAGAAAGATACCTCCCTGTCCGAACCCATCTAACCCGGGTATCCTCGAAGAATCTAAGTCCCCGTTAGTATATATCCACATAATCACTACCAAAACAACCGCCAAACTCACAATTCTTCCTTCCCAATCCCCCACCATCCACCATCTCTCTTTCCAAAATTCCCTCGCCATCATCTTCAACTACACATCGACCCCCCAAAATCTTCAAAACAATAGTAACCCTACCCGCCCCTCCATCTAATGAATTCCTCACTAACCCTCCCACAACCCCCCTCATATCCGTGATTCTCCCCGCCGAAACAATCTTCCCCGCCGTCTCTTTCGGAATCTCCCTAATCAACGACATCTTTCCATCTATTTACATTGCATAATCCATTAAATTAAGGGCCCTAAATTAATGACGTCAATGTGGAGATTACTATATACCCCAGTCAGGGTATAACCCTACATCACCTGCCATCTCCAAATCCACTTACGACGTCCTTTCATTCATCCTTCTTCCTACGAATAAATCTCGCGTGAATTTCCAATTTCAAGAACCCAAAAAAAAACTCCCCACAACCAAAAAATGGCTACGTCATCACCACTTCAATCGCCAACAGCGCCATCTCGTCGCCGCCCATTCACAACCTGGGTGCGCAAATTAACATCCTTTACCAAGCCGCCTTCGCCTCCTCCCCCGCCAATCCGACCACCCCATCGGAATCCATCCCGGCACCGCGCCGAATCCACGCCCGCTCCACACGCACATACCCCGCCTCGTCGCCCGAAGCTATCCCACCATTTAAAGTCCAAGAAGCCACATAAAAACAACAACCCATATCCACAATCTGCCCTTCTTACTCAATTAACCCGCCATCCGCCACAGACGTCTTCGCTCCCGTCTTTCTTCAGTCATGGCCCCGTGGCTCCCAGTGTCGCTAGTGGTGAGTCCAGTCTGATTGAGTTAGCGACGCGTGGAGGGCCTATTCCCAATGTTGCGGATTCGTTGTTTTCTACTGCTACGGGAATCTCCGATAATGCGAGTATCGCCGCTATAAGACCCACATCATCCGATACCATCCTCCCACCAACACCAGACCCAGCAAACCCTCTCACCAGCACCAGCACTAGCACACTCCGAACAACTCCGCCCTCTCCATCCCGTCCATCATCAACATTCTCCTATCGTCCTCCATCAACTCCATCGCTAGCCACCCCTCTAACAACACAAACCCATCTTCCTCCGAGACCGCCAATCCAAAGCACCACCACAATAACTTTCCACCAACCCTTCCCCACCCCATCAACATCCGTCGGACCCTCTCACCCGCCAACAACATACGCCACCGCCACAGCAAACAATCTTCTCACCGATAACGCGTCCATCTTGACTTTGGCAAGCAGTAGTAAGCAGCGGCGTCGACGCTCCTTTGATACAGATGCTTCCATTAGGGCCATGGCTCCGAGTAGCTTGTGGGGAGGTTCGCGTGAGTCACTACCTTTGAGTGTCTTGAGTGCCAATTTGGAGGCTCAGGGATTATATACAGCTATAGGTGACGGATCGGGAAGTTCAACGGCCCCTGGGATTGGACCTACTACCGGACCTGCGAGGGAACGCGGAAGTGTTAAAAGTGGCTTTCTGGGAAATGTCAGTACCATGTTTGAGGAAGGCGAAGGTTCAGAAGGAGAATCTACAGACGGAAGAGTCCTTTACAATTAGCATCTACACACACACACAGAACTCTACTATATAGAAACCGGTCCCGCAAGGTAAACCAACCAACAAGAATCAAAGAATAAACATAAATTCTAGCATTACTAACGCTAACGTCATCTGTCATAAAAAAACAATAATCATATCCAAATCTACTCCGAACAATCCCCATCGTCAAATTCTTGTTCACGCCATTGAACTGCATCCAAACCACGTCCACAAATTCCATGTGGATCAAGCCCTAATCTTTCCCGAACATCTCTTTGAATTCGTGTAAAGTATAACCTCAAAGAACACAACCCTTTCATGAATCCTCTATCGGGTTCACCAGGATGTTGTGGCGGACATGGCTTATCCGAATTGTCCAATGCCGTCACAGAATTGGCAAAATCTGCAATCTTGAAGTCAATCTCACGACGGTTCCGTTTTCTTCTCCGTTGTGACGGTTCTTCACTATCCGTAGCATCCGTCATTGAATCATCAAACGTCGTAGCTTCACCATCCGTGCACTCTCCTGCCCCATACGATCCTTGGTCACCGTCATAAAACATCAACAAACTTGATGCATAAAACCGGTATCCCTTGATGCGACTAACAATTTGTTCCAACCGGTCAATCTTTTGAAGAATAGTAGGAATGTGCCGTAAAACACTTTGATAATCCACACCATCATACAAAAACCGCATTAAAGCATCTTGAAACTCTTGACCAGCTTGAAGAGACCGTCCATAGTACTTGTCCTGGAAGACATATTCTTGAAGTCCGGCGTCCCAAACCTGAAGACCGCAAACCCGAACTCCGAGCTCGCGCGAAGTAGTTTTAGCACACTTGCCCTTTTGCGATTTTTGCTTCTTGGCTGTTGCTTCCACTCCGTATTGACGAGTCCCCATCTTCAAGTCCATGATACATGGCCGCTTCATCCCAGCAGTCAAATCCTCCAACAACAAAAAGTACTCAATGCGCGAGTTAGCGTGCACCTGAGCCTCTTTGGGGTTGATAGGTCGGGGAATCTTGCCAGTCTCAGCCAATTCCTCCGCCTCCTCCGGAGTCAAATGACTAAACACAGGCTCAAGTACATCAGAAAGTCCCGGGACATCCTCACTGCCCTTGCCTAACTGCAAAGGTTCCAACCCAGGTTTACCATTTCCATCTTCAGCTTGAACATCATCAGCCTCTTCAAAGTACTGTAAATCACCTCGTGGCTCACTGACAGTCACTGGCTTGCGGCGTAAACCGCTGCCCGAGTACCGACGCTTCCGCTTAGGTAACGTCGGGGCATCGTTCAAACGACCGAGCAAACGGTCTGGCTCCGGAGCGCTGGTACCAGTGATATCCTTGACTTCGGGAGCTTCCGGATCCATCAAGTCTTGTGACATAGAAACTTCCATAGCCTCACCAGCAGCTAACATCGGACTAGGGATAATCATCAGCTCGGCTGTTGGTGGTCTACTAACACCTTCCATCTCGCCCGTCAAATCCGGAGTAGTAAGCTGTGACTCTGTCCCCGTCGTACGATTCTTGCCAACTTTAGGACGAGGTACAGATTTTTGATGTGGCTTACGGTGTTTCTGTACAGGAACAGGTTGCTTCAAGAATGCATCATTGAACACCTCATTGCGAAGACGTTTGTTGATAAGAGTAGCACCCCAACTGTTAGGCCGGTCCTCCAAACGAGGTCTAATTGCAGACGATTGTGGTGACTGAGGAGCCGAAGCAGTAACAGCCTCGCTCAAGTGACTCCCCATATTGGGAGAAGAAGACGCCGTAGCAGATGCACTCCGAGATCGCATCATCTCGCGGATCAAAGGCGATGATGTTGGTGGTTGAAGAAAGCTACGCGGGATAATGTGTCGGTTATCATCAAACGTAACCGTAGGAACAGCCTGAGGACCAGTCATAGACTGACTGATAACACGCTCGGGTGGGTTGGCCTTAGTAGTCTTCTCATCTAAACCTTGCAGCGTCTTTTTAGCCTCATCATCTTTCTTGTAGGTTGATCGCCGACGCTGCTTGGAGAATGTAACGTTTAAAACACCAATGTAACTATATCAAGTTAGCATGTGAACTTCTAGTGCTTGGACCACCTATTCGCTTAAACTTACCGCGGCAAAAATGGCAACAAATCGCGATAGTATCGCTCAACCTCCTCGTAAAACTCATTCTCCCGGTTGTTCAACTGCTTGCATACAGCCCGCTTTGAGAATCTCCAAAGAGTTGTGTGACCACCAACTTGATGTCTATACGGAATGAGTTCAATCGCCTGACACGGCCTTGGTTCTTCTACTACTGAAGCAACCTCTTTGGGATCTTCATTCAGACTATCCGTAAGACCATAGTGAGAAGCTGCAGATGGCGCCCGAGAACTAGGCGCAACAGAAGGAGCAACAGCTTCCTCCATCCGTGGCACAGATACCTTGGTGTCACCCTTAACCTCATGAACCTCAATCGTCTCTTTGCGCTTCTCTTTCCAAGTGTCCTCCTTGATAGCATGTAAACGCTCTTCGACAGAACACTCCTTATCAACATCTTGACCCTCCAAAGCTTCGTCCGCCTTCACAAGCCACTCATTGTAGTTTTCATCCTCTGATGCCCCTGGTGTTGGCTGGTTCTCAATAGTGGAACTACACTTTGGCGCATCATCACCGGACTCTATACTATCCGCCTGATGATGAGGAACAAACACCGCCGAAGAAATCTTCTCTTCGCCAGATTCATCACCCTCCTCCTGAGATCCACCATCTAAACTACTAGGAGATGGTCGACGGTCTTCGCGATCCCCAGGAATAGGCGTGTTAGTCGTAGATCCGGCAATGCTGAAAGGCGAGTCGATGGATATGTCCTCATCAGAAAGTACCAGGGACCGTTGCTTAGGTGTGCGCGGTTCTTCCTTCATGACTGCCTTGACCGGCGAAGCAACAGTTTTCTTCGGGTTGGATAATGGTCGACTTGGTGGTGGTAAATCGATAGTAGCTTTAGGCGTCTTAGATAGATCATCTGAATCACTCTCGCGTTTGATAACAGAAACATTATCCGGTGGTGAAGCAGCAATAGTGCTCAATCTTTCCCGATCCTGAACCTTGGCCTCCCGTTCCTTCTCCCGTTCCTTTTCCTTCTCTCTTCCGTGATGGCTGCGATCGCGCTTCTTGTCTGGAATTGGAAGTGCTTCACGAAACACCCGCATGTGATGACTGGCTTTGCGACTGCGAGACCCAGTTTCTGAAGATCCACCCATCCCACTAATGGAATCCGTAATGTACTTTTCCACATGGCCATCGCGACCACTCCCATCCTCATTGCCGATAGACCATATCTTCTCCGGCCGTTTCTTCGACTGTTGCCCCTCCGGTGTTCTCTTCTGTGAGTCTCCATCTCTTCGTGAAGACTGGTTTATTGGAATCGACCCACGGGAATGTAATTCTTCGTCGTTGAGGGATGAGGCGTAGTCGAGCGATGTCCTTGATCCAGAGGCAACACTACTTTCTCTTGATGGATATTTGTGGTCGATAGAAGATCCTCGTGAATAACTGCTGTCGGCAAATGATCGAGGGTTCCGGTACATATCAAAAGGCTCCATTGAGCCGGTATCGTACATTGGCGCATCGCTAGAAGTGCGGAATAAACCCGGCTTTGGGCGAACAACAGAAACCGAGGCGGCCATTGGTCGAGTAGAGGCGTTGGCGGAGAAATTCAAAACTGAATCTGTTGGAATAACTTTTGGTGATGGGCGAGGTGTTACGGACTCGTCGTCACCTGTATCGCCAGACGCACTGGTCAATGGCGCGGGCTCCGAAGCGTTTGACAGTACTGGCGGTGGTGGCGGCGGAGCAAAGGGATTGGCAGCCGGCCGAGGAGTTGTGAGATCCCGCTGGGGGGAAGATAATGAAGAACCCGTGGTGGCGGTGTTGTTATCTGGATCTGAGGTGGCGGTTGTAGGACGGGATGTCGTCGGTGCGTCAGACTGTGCACTAAGATCTGACAAGTGTGATCGATGAATAACTGAAGAAGACAAAGCAGTCTCTGTGTGGCTAGTAAACGCCGTTGCTGTCGTGGGTATTTGATATGGTGTCGAACTGTTGCAATACGGCGTCGATTCAGATGTGGCCTTCTCAGAGGCGGAGTCGCAAGATAAGGGCAATCCTGTCTGCTGGGAAGACAGGGCAGTGGTAACAGGAACGGCGGAATTTGACACAGAGGAATGTGGTGTAGTTCTAACAGAAGCAAAAGCCTGAGAAAGTAGCGACGGTCCAGCTTGGCGCATGGTGACAGATGCTGGGGAATGATCGGTTTTATTCGTGTTATCAGTAGAACAAGAAATACCAGCAACAGGAGTACCGATAGGGCGGACGCTGTTCAATGTGCTTGGTGGAGCGACGTGCTCCTGCTTTTGCTCCTGCGGGCGTGGTGGCAAGCTATCAACTCTGTGATTGGCCGGTGGGGGGTGTGCTGAGTCCGACACGGCGAGTGGATTGCGGCCTGTGGCTGGGGGTGTAGTGGTGCTCGTAGTCTTTGACAGGCGGCTGTTCAGGGATTGTTGGCGGTCGTGGAGAGTTGTCGAGTTTTGTTTTGGTCGTAGTAAAGATGATGATGGCGGGGTATTAGAGAGCGTCCGTGTTGGTGTCTGTGCTGATTCTGACGGTGGTAGAGGCGGCGAGTGCGCTTGTGGTTGTGGAGCAGGCGGAGAAGGAGAAGTGTGGAGACTTGTTTGTGGTGCTTGTCCGCCAAGTGACTGTAGCGTTGACGAAATAGAAGACAGCAGCGAAGCTGACGATGACGCAGCCAATGTGCCCGATGGCTCCCTGGTGAGTTGCGGGCGCAAAGATACAGCGGGCTGGGCTGACAGCTCAACAGTGGTAGTCGCAGCCGTAGGTACCAGGCCACCAACCGAGGGATCTGAAAAGGCAGCTGATAGCGAAGAAGAAAGTGATGATCGTGGAGGGTGTGTTTGCGATTGCGATGCTTGCGAGAGTCCGCCATTGGGTCTCGTGGCGACCGTCGCATTACAAGCAGCAGCGGCCGAGCCATTCGCAGTAGCGGCGCCGTCATTGTTTACTGGAGCATCCATGGCCAAAGGGGGAGTGCCAGAAGCGCGCGAGGGAGTGTTGTTAACAGCGTCTGTCGATGGGACAAGCGATGGTGGACACATTATTTCAGTGTAAAAAAAGAAGTAATCTGGTGTCGAATAGCCCACGGGTGCAAGCAGAAGCAACGAGGCGATTTGACGAGGTCCAGACAAAGGGAAACGTGGGCTGAAGCTGCCAGTGTCGATTCAGAGTGACGACAGGGCACGATGGAATGGCACAGCGACTGGCGAACGAGCGAAAGGTCAAACGAGAGACAACAGAACTACGGCTACTATGTCTGGTTGCGGTGTGTGGGTGGGCCCTTTCTGTTAGTATAAACTGGCAAGCTCCGGAGATGGCGATATCGTAGTAGCAGTGACTGGATTAGATTGTATTTTTTTCTCTGCCGTGGACCCTGACTAGCACAAAAGGACGAATAGTGGAAGAAATGTATCCCAAAAACAGGGTAGTAGCCAAAGGGGTAGGTGTATTGTCTGTATTCCGACTCTGATATGGCTCTGGTACGGAACGTGATAAAGTCGTGGGGTAATCAAGGTTTGACACGAATTGTAAAAGCAAAACAACAACAGCCAATGGCTAAGCCTCTTGATAGACACTCTCTCGGGCTAACGATACTGGGATCGTGGATTGAGTGGGCAAAGGAAGACTGGTGAGCTGCTTCTGGACGGCTATCTTGGTCTACAGGGACTCTGGCACTTTGGAGAACAACAAAAAACCAGGAGAGGGATCCAAGCGAAAGTTCTCACACTGGCAAATCCGTCCAAGCTACTACGGGGCCTCGATACAGCTGGACTAAAGCTGGCATGCAACGATTACGGGTAGGAGCAGGGCAGCAGATGCACACGAACGAAAAAGCGTGCCAAATTCAGAAAGCGCGGACCTCGTGCTCGTGGGACGTTCAGTAACAGGCTGGCGGGAGAAGAGAGCCGGTGGCCAATAAACGAGGAATCAGCGTGGTGAAGAGGAAAAAAGACTGGCGCTGACGGGTGAAACTGGGGACTCTGGCGGGGGAGAAGTTTAAGAAGACAGGGGCGTGAACGCAGAGAGCGTAGGTATTGTATGTACGGATTTCGGGAGATAGAAGGTCGACGACGAGTCCGTGAGGTTGAATCCAGATGCAATCCTGGTGTGATTCGAGTCAGGAGGAATTTGCGGAGACACAGCAGTAATCAAAGGGGCGGCAAAGCAGTCAAGAATGGACGAGCGTGCGGATTGAAAGATCGGGATAAACGGTATATATGAATGTGAATATATATAAAACTGAAATATCAAATAACACCAGAATATGAAGAGGTATTACAATTACTCTGTCAGTAATGACGCTTTGAAAACCGAATTCATGAACAGATGATGATATCATATGGAAATGTGAAGACACATTCTGTTTTCAAGACCCACGAAAATTTACAAGGCCTCCAGGTAGCAGCGCGGGGCAGTTAGACGAGGCTGAACCAGGATATAGAGTGTTATCCAAGACAAAGCAGGAGTTGTTTCTGGTGAATGGGGAGTTACTTTTCAACGTCAAATTGGGGAGAAAGTATAGACTATCAAGCATGTGCATGCGTATGTATGTATTTACATAGATATAACTTGGGAAACAAAACTGGCCAGCTGCATGTATCCATATCTCTATACGTATCTGCCGCTAATCCACCTAGCCCGTCGATTTGGTGCAGATAACTACAACAATCGGTACTTTCATGATGTGCACCATGCAGCCACAAGCATGCCAATCGCACCCTTTTATATTCTTCCCGGGCGGGACATCCAAGACGAATCTGTACCTGGTCCCAAATGGAAACACTCATCGGGAATAGCCCGGGAAGAGCCATAAGCACATGGACCGACAATGTGCAACCCTTTACATAATCAACTCCACCATGTCCGCCACCACCGCTGTTTCACATCCAATTCTCATGTAATTATAACAAGTTGACCGCCCATCTCCAAATTTGCTCGCGGACCGTCAACCTCCATGAACCCCACCGGCCGTGGTTACATGTGTTGTACTATCGGCAGGTCTTTCCTTGAAGACCCCACAAACTGGCCACCCAGGCTTTCGTTTCTATCCGCCGCGGCCGCCAGCTGCTTCATTGCCCCGGGTGTCTTCTTTGGGCCTGGACGTTCCGTATTGGGGAGGTTGATGCTGAGAATGTGTAATCACATGGTTTATTTCGGGAGAACGTCATCTGGGGTATCTTGGCACCACTATGTCTACTAATACTACACACCATCCATACACACATGATGATATGCAAAATCAGGCCAGCTACATTCTCGTCTTCCAGCATTGCCTTATCTTAAACTCCTCTGTTCTCTTCCCCGGATATCGAAAATCCACTGTTGTTTCCACTCCACCCCCCGGCGTCCTCTTAAACCTGCATCGCGGTCCATCCTAACCAATCACATGTCGAATCTAGCCCAGGAGGTTACTTTGACCAGTAACCCAGATTAGGGTTGGGTATCTAAGTGAAGCCGGAAACGGAATGCAACATTGCTGAATCATTATTGTAGTGCATGTTTCTGGAAATGAAGATGCCTTTTAGATTGTTGAAGCAAGGAGTTTAAGAGCAAATAGAATCACTGATGGTACCTGGTGTTAGATAATCACGTGTATCATTGAAAAGGCTGGTATGGCTAGAACCAAGTGATTCCGGAAACCGAGGCGGATGTCGAATGTCAAGATTTTTCATCGGAGACTTTCAAGGGAATCACCTAGATAATTGGAGATTCCGACTCGTGGCTAACAGATCGAGTGAGATTCGCTGGTGTAATTCCTTGAGGAATGAACAAAGAAGTGCCAAGGCTCATGCAATGTACTTAATCATTCCGTCGAGGGAATCTGACCCACCAGCCCCATTGAGGATTTCAAAATGTATAGGTTAATAGAGGGTTACATATAACCCCATTCATTAATATCAACTTCTTAGACAAGACCTTGATAGATCACCATTTGGTGTATCAAAAATCCATCTCGATCGTCAAAGATTCGGACTCTTTGTGCCCCCTTCTTTATCCTTGTGCAACCTTACTAACCAACCAATCAGTTACCCTACAACTACAACGTTCCCAAGTCTATCGTTCTAAGACGTTTAATCGAACCCGGTGATAACATGCCAAATATCACGTCTAAACACAGCTCATCTTCGCACTGCATTACATCGCCCCTTTCTAAACCAGAATCCGAGACATCCCATCCCATCTAATTCAGGCCCAATCATCGCCCAACCAAACCTAATCCCACTCTTCCGTGCCCAGCCTTGGAATCAGCGAGAAAGAACCTACATATCCAATCTGATCCAGTATCTACCCCACGTGTCTCTCGTTTAGAATTCTCCATGACCAGCATGCACCCAATACCGCATCCCACGTCCTTTAACCACGCATCAATTCAAGATCCCGTGTATAACACACATACATACATACATGTATATGGATGTACATACATACAGCCACCAGGGGCCCGTGCAGTGCATCTCCAGTCCATACAACACAAAACGGCGGGGCGTGTCTCTTACATCGTCATCTGTTCAACACCCCTTCCCCAACCGATATCATCTATTCTCCCCATCGTGCCTGGATAAGGGGACTTATCAGGCCACGAGACGACAAGGACATAGATGGTATGTCATAATAGACTTTTCTCGATCCCCAAGAACATTCTATATGCCTTCTCTACACCATCATACCTGTCAATCACATCAACGACCTCCAATGCGTAGTTTCCCAAAGTAGACACCCAACTGACGTCATTGTCACCATCGTAGACCCTAACCCTGACATCCAACAACACGAAATCATCAAAGCATGCGAGTCTATTAGAGAATAACGGGAACAAACGCTGTCAAGCAAGTCTATGTAAACAAATCATAATGTGCGTTTCAAAAAACCACCAGTAAAAGAATTAATGAAAAGGCCGGGAAGCCATCTGCGTCTGTCTCTGCACCTCCTCATCGACCGTCAACGGCATGCCGAGGAACTCTTCCAGATTATCCATGACGTGGTCGAGGGCTTCTTGTCCTTCTGTATCTTCGACCTCCTCGTATGACTCTGGATGTATTGAGGCAAAATGAAGGGCTGCCTCGCTATGTGCGCCGTCCATCGCCATATCCATGTCTTCGTCATGAGCATGCCCATGATCTTGATCAGCCACTATAAACGCCATAGCCATCGCGTCCACACCAACCTCTTGACTCGGATCCAATAAACCTCTCTTCGTCCTCACAGCTTGTAAATGCCTTTTAGCTAGGCTAGAAGACCCTCCTTCCTCCTCATCATCCCCCATTGACAACGACGGTGGTGGTGGCGGTGGTGAAGATGCCCTTCTTGACTTCTCTGCGACAACTGTTCTTGGCATAGCAAAGAGCGCATCATTATCCATATGCGCCGACCATGAAACTCTCTTTCGATGTACTGTCCTCCGCTCCGTCGCGTTCATCCCCGTCGCTCCCAAATGTGCCCCACCTCCAACAGACCCCCGATTCTTCAAGATACCTCCCCGTGCCGCTCTTCCAGGCGACGGTCTTCTTATCCTAACCGTAGCCCCAGATCGTCGATCCAAGCTAGGCGACCCAAAACTCGCGAAACTCCTCACTCTAAATCCATCTTGGACCGGAGTTCTGGGGCGCGCCGCAAAATTCGCCTGTTGTGATCTCGCCCAATGGTTTACGGGCGCATGTGGATTCACTCCAACCCTACTATCGCCCGCCCCACCAAAATTTGGCGTCGGAGTCGCGGCGGAGTCCTCCCACTCACGCGATGTCGAATCCGCCGCCGAGGTAGTCGCAGCTGGCGTATGCGCCATATTTGAAATCGCCTGGTTTGAATTGTGATAACTGGAAGTAGCCCACGGATTTCGCTCTAGAGCACTAGGTGTCGAGTCGTCAATTGGAAGCTGCGAAGGTCCAGGAAATCTTGGCAAGTTGTTTGTTTGACTGTCGGTGTTTGCTCCGTTGCGGAGATCAATGACGGAAGCCTCTGGCATCCACGGGCTCGGCATACCTACGACGTCAGCCCAACCCTCTTTGTGTCCATTATCGCCGTTGTGCGCCTGCGCTACCCCGCTGTCTGCAGCTGTATTTGGCCCACTAAAACCGTCGTTAAACCCTGTAGCTCCAGCGGCTACCGCCTCATTTGCTTCTGCAGGGGTCACTGGGCCGCCCCTAGATTCCCCATAACCCGCCTGTGAGCGCCCCCAGCTGGTGGCGGGTGTCACGGGTGGTTTCACAGACGCGGGTGCAGTACCTTGTGCGAACCGAGCAAGTGGACTACCGACTGCCGGACTGCCTCCGTAAAACGCCTGGTCACCGCGTGACATGATTTCTGCGATAGAACGCCGGGGCCTCCGGAACGACTTGCTGTGTGAGAGAGATTGCCGTGCACGATCGAGGATTTCCTTGGCAGAATTAGCTCGTGGAGACTCCGGGAGGTCGTAGAGACGAGACGGAGAACTTGGCGGTTGACCTTTTGTACTAGGAATCGCTAAGACTGGTTGGGATACCGTAATTGTACGAGGTGGCGATGGGGTACGGACAACTCGGGCGGTTGAAGGGGTGACGGGGGCTTTCGGCCGGGATGTAGACCTACGGACCTTGCGCCGAGGGTTGGCTAGTAAGGCGGCAATAGCTGGGTCAGGTGGTAACTGGGGAAGTAACTCCTTGGCAGCGCAGCGAAGAGGATCGAAGATTTGCTGTGTTGATTGGACAACCGAAGCAAAGCTAAAGTCACCAACGTCATCTTCTGATGCTACGGAACGCCCTGGTGACACTGGAGGCCGTTGGCGTCTAGTCGGAAGAACAACCCTAGGAAGGGCCGCCAATCGCTCCCTACAGAGGTCAAGATGAGATAGTGCAGGTGGACGAGTCGGTACTTTCTCTGGCTCATCGTCTGAGTCTGAGCCGTCCGATTCTGAAATCACAACGTCAGCTTCGTTGAGATGACAATCCCAATCTTCCATCTCTTCATCCGATTCCAAATCAGACAATTCAGAAAGGTCCTCTTCAGAGCTTTCTTCAATCTCTTTTTCGGGCTCACCAGCTGCGGCGTCAAACTCTTCATCACTATCTGGTTCAATATATGAAGTATGGGTCTGGCTGCGTCTAGGGAAGCGCGGAGTGCGTGATGTATCCGGCATACTTGAAGGCATAAAGACCAGAGAATTATTAATTGACAGATCAATCGATGACACAGCGCTCGAGAGTGATGAAGAACGTCTTACGCGTGATGGAGAAGGCGACAGTTCCATTGGGGACGGTGAGTCCTCGGGTGGGATGTCTGCAACTGTCATCGGCGAGGTAGGGGCAAGTCTCGGTAGAGGAGACGAAGATTCCGAGACGTGATCTTGAAGGACAGTATCCTCGATGAACTCAGTCGATGGAAGTGAAGAGTTATCGTCGTGGTCTTCCATGGGGTCAAGTGGCTCGTTGCCAGACTCGTCATCCGAAAGTGCATTGCGATCGCTCTGATTCAGCACTGGAAGTGACTCGTTTTCAGAGTCGAGATCTGACAGCTCACTGTCATTGTCTTCTGGTTCAACAATCTGTTCATCCGGCTGTTGCATCTCAGGGAGAATAGTATCCTCAATGATAGTTTCTTCGGCTGGCGCCACATTGTCTTCTTCTACAGCCTCTTGGCTCAAAACCGCCGCTAGATTAGACGATGCCTTAAGTGCCGGGGCAACGGTAGTTTCAACCTGTGCACGCTGTTGTGAAGAGATCGGTGATCTCCCGGGACTGAAAACTCTAGACTTCTTCTCTGTGTGCCTCGGCATCGGCGACGATGGCTTTGGGCTGGATCTTATCGCCATCTCCCCAAGCCATCCTGGCCCACGTGCTGACTTTTGACTACTCGGTTGACTTCCTGGGCCCTCCGCAGCCATAGAGTTAGGCGGCAACGGGAGACTTGAGGACACATAGTTAGCGCCAAAAGGCTTTGCCGGGGGCGGCATATCTCCCTTAGATTCTGCCATCCCCGTCTCCGTAGGCTTCTTTGAGGACGACTGCCACGCCGCGGGAAGAGGCCGGTACCCATGTTCCGGAGTTTCGTTACGATAAGCCTCGAGGATCTTCTGTGCGGGAACAGTGTAAGGAGTAGATGGCTGAGATGAAGACCAACGCTTTCGTTTCAAAGGATTACCATGTAAATCCACTGGATAGGTATTTGAAGGTTCAGCAAGCGGTGAACTGATGATGACATCACCGTCATCCGACCACTGTGAATGCATATCAGGACTAGGAGTTCTGGGACCTCTTGGGTCACGCTTTTGTAAAACCTCAGGTGTCATTGGTATGAATTGTGTTTGGAGCACAGACACATCAGGTACTTCGAGATCTTCTCCTGCCAAGGTCCTTGCGGGCTCTGGATTTGAAGAAGATTCCCGCTCCAGGCGAGGTGCATCAGTGACAGGTGATCCTTTTTCTTCATGCGTAGGCTCGGGTATAATTGGAGTTGAGGGGCAGGGTGTAAGTTGTTCCTGGTATTGCGCTGGCTCTGGGATTATTGCCACCTCGGGAAGCTGACTTGGCTCCTCGACCAGTTTCGGTTCCCCAACTATATCTGTGTCCGCGGCCAGAATAGGCTGTTCTATCTGGGCCGACGTTTCAACAAGTGCCTGCTCAGTTTCTTGAGAATTCTCTATCAACTGGGGCACTTCAGTTTCCACAGGCACTTCAAGAGGAGATCCCTTAGTAGCCATTGTTTTCTCAGTAGCCAAAGATTCCTCAGTCGGCTCTGGTTCAGCAGAAACTTCAAGTCCATTATCCAGCATGGGTTCCTCGACCTGTACGGGTATTTTAATTACCTGCTCCTTAACAGACTGAAATTCCGCTATTTGCTCAATGGCCTCTATAGTTTCAACCATTTGCTCAACTACGGACTCCGTTACCGGCTCGACCAGATCGCCCCTTTCTACCTCAACCCGATACTGTGATGATGGCTGAGTAAACATGGGTGTATCAAGATGCGAAACCTCTTCTTCTTGTAGCAGCAATGGCTCAACACTAGGCGAAGGAATATCAAGTGGCAGAGTTTCAATATGCATTGGTGACTGTGCTGTGATATCTGCCAGTGACATATCCTCAGTGCTTGGTTCAAGAATAACACCAGCTAATCTGTCAATAAATAGATTCTCTGACGGTGTAAGCTGAGTGGGATCAAATCTAAAGTCGGTGATGTCCAAGTCTATGTCCAAGTCGTAGATTCCTTCAAGTGGATTTGGCTGTGGCTGTAGAAGGCCCACAGTCATGTCAGCTTCCAAAGGGATATCCAGAGGGGTTGGATGTGGGGGGAATTGGGCCTCTCCCAAGATTGAATCCAATGCATGTGCAGATTCATGTAACTCCATAGAACCGTAACTAGTGGCTATGGTAGGCATCGGCATGGCATGGTGGTCACGCAGAGGCGCCTCTGGTATAGACTCAGCCATGATAGGCTCTTTTAATATGGACTCTTCCAAGACAGAATCTTCCATGATAAGCTCTTCCAAAACAGGCGCTGGTGGGGCAGGTTCTTCTTGATCTTCCGGCTCTATAGTCGCCACTGACATAGCATCAAGCATACCAATATTAGGATGAACGGACTCGTTCTGCTCTAGCATTGCCATGTCATGGTCTATTGGAACTGGGGCTGGCAAAGGTGAGGGATCTCTAACAGCAACCGAGATATCTTGTTGTGGCGGCGGTGTCTCCATCGGGACAGGGTCAATATCTTCAGGCACAGAAACTCTCATGAGTATCACGGGAGACTCCTGGCGCGGAGTATCACTGGAATGGCATGCATCCATTTGGTCCGGGGCTATAGGATCAGGCACAGAAACCTCTATAGACTCTAAAGGAGATGCCTGATGGATCACTTCGACCGAGACGACTTCAACCGGAGGAACTTCAGCCGGGGGCATTTCTGGCTTTGGTGCAGGAACTTCAGCTTCGGACATCGGTACCTCTACTGATACTAAGGGAGGATCTTGAGACGTGATATCGACAGGAGGAGGTTCGACAATTGGAGTCTGGTCTATAACCTGACTCATCGATGTCTCCCGGGACGCTTGGGGTGACTCTACGTGCGAAGCTTCACTTGAGTGGGTTTCAGTCGATAGAACTTGAATTATAAGCTCAGGCGCCTGTGCCTCAGAAACGTAACGTTCAATCTCTACCGGGATTTCTTGGGCCATTGGATCTGTGGCTGTATCTGCAAGCGTAGGAACTGCTACAGACACCTCGGGAGATTCCACACGATGAGAATCATTCGCAACATATTCAGCCTTTAGGTTTTCAGCCTGAGGTAACAACTCCTCAGTAGTCTCGGCGCGAGACTCCACATGTGATAGAGCAGCCGAGCTGGAATCAGTCACGGGGACTTCGGGAACCTCTGGTTCTATCTCAGGGTATGATTCGACTGTAGATGGTGAGGACGCAGCTTCTTCTATTAGCTGAGCGGAATGTTCTTCGAGTTCATCGACTACTCCAGACTGTGAAATCAGGTCCCCCATAACCACATCTACAGGTTCCGATTTAACAACATCAATCAGCTTCACCTTGATATAAATAGCAGGTTCCGCCCCAGGTGTTTCCGGTATTCTAAATCCTCCTACTGGGAATGGCCTGACAATACCCTGCGAGGATGCTATATATGTTTCCATCATATCCCGAGGTAGAGATACTGGTGTGGGAAGCTGGGTATGTTCTGCAGCAAGGCCATGCATCAGGACATCCGTCGAAAAGTTAGGAAACTCATCTGTTTCTTCGATTTTGACTGCCGCTGGTGCCTCGACAACTGGCGTTCCAATATCTTCTTGTGTTGTCAGAATCACAATAGGTTTAATATCGGGCAACGGTGATGATCGCTCAGGTACGGCTACCAACGGCAAGATCTGGCTAGGCTCCAAACTAGGAAGTGGTCTACTTTCAATTCCTGAAAGAATTTCACTCTCGGGCTCTATACCGTGGATAGCAACATTTGAGTCGATAGTTGGTGGCTGGACCTACAAGTAAAGTTAGTACTATGACATGTTAAACTGGCCTGGGTTAACTTACATTGACTTGGTCTTGGACTCTTGACCCGTAAACGACAGTCATATCAACGCGATCAACTCCCTCTTGTTCTATGGCAACCGCGAGCTGGGTATTCATGACAGTATCATCCGCTTCAGCGTCCATATCAACATCAGAAGGCAGGACAACCGCATTTTCCACTAAAACAACTGCACCAGGTGGAATCCCTCTAAATGGCGACGTGAATGCTTGTGTTGGGGTATCATTATAATGAGGTTGTGGTGAATCTGGTGACAGTTGGCGTTGTAAATCTTGTGTTACTTGCTCAATTGGGTCAGGTGCTGGGATGACCAAAGATTCGGGTTCCGGGAGCGGTTGTAACACGAACACCTCACTAGAATGAACTACGGGTTCATTTCGTACCAGTTCAAGTTGGGGTCTGAATATTTGTGTTGCGGGAACATCGGCTTCATCTTCAGAGAAGTGCATTGGTTCTGTTGGCTCTATTGTTTCGGGTACTGGCACAGCATCCGTAGGCAGGACTTCCTCTTCTAGCTTATCCAACTCAAGCTCGGCGTGACTACTGAGTGTAGGTATAGCAGCACTGTTGACCACATGTACTGTCGGTGCTGGCGATGATGAGTATGACACAAGGGCCTTTTTGGGTGACTTAACAAGTGTGGGAGCCTCAAACCGGGGAAGCTCTGGCAACGATTCCTCAGTTGGTATGATTAGGCCTGTTGCTTCGGTGGAGTCTATACCCATGGCCCATTCTGTTACGGGTTCCGTAGCCAGTTGTGTAGGCGATTCATGTACTAGTTCTATAGGTACCGCAGTGTTATCTATTATATCGTCTTCCATAACAATGTCATCTTGAGGGGTCAAGTGATCCGCTGTGCCAAGGACCTCATGCTCTGAGATATCTGGCTGGGTCTCCCGTGTGGTAATTCCGGCAACGTCGTCCATATCCCAAGGTAGCTCCTGCCCCGATGATTCTAGTGGCACTTTCCTTCTGAAAATGAAGCTTTCATCCTCCTGGGTTTCAAGGTCCATCTTCTTCTGTCTCTGCATAGCTACCTTGTGTGTCTCAGACATTTTTCTTGCAGCCACCTCGGATTTCCTAACAGGCGACCGGCCTCTTTCACAAATTGCCCCTTCCACCCTAGCCATGGCATTCTGATCCCGGCCATCGTCACTTTCTCCGGACTCGTCCCCGATATATGCCAATTTTGAAGCGCGAGTCTTTCGGGCTGGTGTGGGAGACATGAATCGGAGCTTGCGAACACTTTTAGTCTTACAGCTGCGCACCATGGATCTAACAGGTGAAACATCACAAGAGGCCAATTCATCTTCATCTAAGGTTTCAGGGACACTCAGCCGCTGTGATGGTGTCATGAAGGCCCGTTGCAGATTTCGCGGTGTCTGAGAACCTGCCCGCTGGCTAGACTGTGAAAGGGCTGTCTGTATCCGGCGGCCATGGGTCGGGGTGCCGAACTGGGAAGGTTCTTCAAGTTCATCGGGGGAGGATCCTCGAGAGGGTACAAACGGAATGTTTCGAGCTCGTTTTTCAAGTCGATGGTGCGGAGTGCGAAATATCGGTTGGCTGTTGGATATAACTTGTGTACCGGGGATCAAGGAGGGACGCGGTGGTGGTAGCTTTGGTGGTGGCAGGCGTGCCAAAGCTTCATCCTCCGGATTAAAGTATTTATTGTACACCTGCCGAGACTCGGTGACGTCAGGGTGGAGAATAGCGGAAAATATGTCTGGAGGATGGCCACTGAGGAGGTCATTGGCAACCTTACGGATACGCTCTCGGCGCAAAACATCGTTGGTAAGATGTGGAAGTTCCGCTTTAGAAATAGTCCGCTTTGGACGGGCTGGGCGTGTAGATTGGGTTGGTGGCATGTCGTGTATATGAAGATTGATGGTGGCGGCGGGGTATTGTCGAGTATAGTAGACAGCCTGTGGGACTATGCGCCGCAGTGAATGGGGATTAGTCGCATCCGGCTTGGGCTTATTTTCAGACGGGCAATATAATAAGATGGGTAGCAAAAGAAACGAATCAGCTGAATAGCTCGAGGTTCACGATATAATTCAATGGCATGGTGTCTTGGCCAACGGGTGGGTTTGCGTAAAGTCCGTCCTGAAGGCGCCTGGTGAATCGGTGTATAAAGTTGAACCCTGAAAAATGGGTCGTGTATTTACTTTGGAAGTGGTAGTTCTAGGCAACTATCATCTTAGGTGACATGGAATTAAATAGGCAGTCGACAAGTCAAATACGCTAGGTAGAGGTAGAAGACCCGAACAGGGAAGTAATTAGACTACACGGTATCGAGTTACATACATACATACACACGTATTTTCAGTGTGACGATACTGAATTTGGTGATGTGTGGTTGTCTTCAAGAGGCACAGTATGGTGTAGGTTACGCGTAAAGTGGTTCTCTAAATATATCGATAGGTTTAATGTCAAATTCTCTTTGAAGATCGGTTGCCTACACTTAAATAGGATTAATATTGGTCACTGACAGGTTCGATGCGCGGTCTAGTCACGCATTCTTCAACTGAAATTGGTCATCAGTAGGGTTAATAGAGATGCATCATCCCGCATAACCCGCATAATGGTTTGTTTACTTATACTTTGTGGGAACCAATCATAATGGCTAAACACGTGAATTGATCTCCGTCAAATCCTTCGTTCCCGTTTGAGGAATAAAGCTAACCACAAATGCTTTTCTCACACTGAATTTAAACGTGGGTAAAGCTTCTTGCAACATCAGCACCGTGATTGACTACGGAAATACCAAGTTCTGGAAGAAATCAAGCCAGCCCAGTTCGCTTCGTGGCTGCGCACGGATTGGTCTTTCAGTTCAACGAGGCGCTATTTTTCGATTTGTCCTTGCGTTTTGTGCTCACCGAGGCCTTTGAACTGTCCGCTATATCTCAGCGATCACCTGGTTTGGCAGTGTTTTCTGGGGTTTCGCCGAGTTTGTCGTCATATCATATTGTATGCTTTGTTCCTTTTCTTCTCCACGACTGACAGGCCATATACTGATAGTTCTTTCGCCTTATTTAGCTTCATATATCAGCATTCTACATACATTCATACATACACATTAACCATCTCCGACAACAGCCTGACAACCGCCACATAGTTCCTTGTCTCGCTTGGTCTCGTCTTGTTCTTTCGTTTTTCTTTTCATGTTATAAATACAACACCAGTTCTGGCCGTTCTGAGACCCTGGCCCTGCTACCTCGTCAAAACATCCAAGTTGCACTCTAAAACCTGGTCGTCGTCTCAAACACTCAACAACGACAACGCGATCAGCGACGCGCACCGATACATCCATCATCATCACCGAGTAGACCTGGTATCTGGCAGCCTCGAATCGCCGTTCGCTCTTTAGATTTATCCCGGGCCCACGCCCACCACCGTATCAAAATGTCGCACGCTTGGCTTGAAGAGCTTTCGGAGGACTGGCCGTCTGATCCACCCGCTGCCGACGCCTCGCCCATGGTCAACACATCACCAAAGAGTCCCGAAGGCCAACCGCCAGCGCCAGCGCCGGCGCCACTTACAGCTCTCAAGAATGCTTATGCCGATGATTTCCAGCCTCTCGCCGAACAGCCATCAAATAACAACAGTAAAGACCCACGCGCAGTTTCCATGGGCACCATGACCTCTAATGCCGATTCAGTCGTCCACAATACAATTCAGCGTGGAGATGCTCCAGATTCAGGATATACTCCAGATTGGAAGCGCCGACTGTTGCACGGCGATCTTGGTTATGGAGAACAGCGAGATCTTTTTCACTCTGCTGTGGCCGAGGGCTTGGAGAATATGTTTAAGCCACCAGATTCTGACACCAATCGCCCAAACGAGCTGCCTTCAGAGAACATAAGACAGTCAATAGAGTTCGATACCTCACCCGTTACCAACCAGCAATGGAGAGAGCAATTTTACGACACCACATTACCTTCTAGTCCACCTGTTTACCAAATTCGCAGACCAGCAGTTAGCAAGGAATTTGAAGATTCCCTTGCGTCAGATTTTGTCGATCACAGTCCCAGTCCTAGTCCCCGAAGACCAGTTGCCTCCCGAACAGGCGAAGAAGCTGCAGTTACACTACCTACGTTTTCCCATTTTAAAATGAAGCGCCCAATTCCGAAGCCGGCGCCGCTTCAATCCGCCAAAACCGCCCCTGCGAAGCCTGCTCCAGTAAAGACAGCCCCCACGAAGACCGCCGCTGAAAATCCCCCAGAAGAAAGATCCGGCACCACCTCATATCTCGAACCTGTCGCACCATCCAATAACGACCCAACTACCCGTAAGATTAGCAACTTGAGTGTTGTGCGCAATGAGACATTTAGCCCGATTATGGTCTCTCCTACGAAGAATGGCGACGGAAACTTTGAATTTGATCCGATCGGTCCACCTGCATTTGACTTCGTTGAAGGCTTCAAAGAAATGCATTTGGACCCAGTGATTGCTGCAGCCGCTCGCAGTGCCGACAACAGTCTCTCAATTGATATCTCAATGTCGCCAACAGAAAGATTTATGCGCAATGGGGGATTTATCAATGTCAAAAGAGGTGGGTATAGTGATGAAGGATCATTTAGGGAACGAATGCTCAGTCCAGGAATGGGAATAGAATCGTCAGAGATGCTGCTAGAAGATTCGCTGCAAGCCAGCACCCCCAAGCAGTCCGCCTCGGTGCGTATTGACTCGCGGCCACCAGTAGTTGGCGCGGCTTCGATCCACCACCCTCCGCGCCTTGATCCACGCGGCCGCGAGGGTTTAGAAGACCAAAATGAACAGAACCGCCCCGGCTCACCAGATTCGAACACATCACCACCTAGAAGTCCACTTAAGCTTTTTCAACCGCACGACACGTTTACCAACCGCATTTTGGTGCGCCGCATAAGCCAGTTCGAAAACGAGCTTGGTAGCTCTGTTAATGGCGAGAGTTCTCCAGTAGCTGACACCGAACCAAAAAGACGCCCCAGTGGAGGTGCTAACCGCAAACTTGGCGCCCGCAAGTTACCTAATTTTGGTGGGGGAGATCTCGAAGGCTACCACTTTGACGAGACCAGTGTTTCACCGGGAGGCACGCCGGGCGAGATTAAGCGTCCCATGCCTATTCCGCGCATTTCGGTGGAAGACTTGAGGGTTCCGCGTAATCGGACTCGTGGGCACACTCGTGGGCGATCTATGACTGAAAAAACGGCGACAGCTAACACCTCTGTTGGCGACGATGGTTCAGTAATCAATCCACTACTGCTTACTCCACGGCGTGATGGGAGTGCTGAGGGTAAGCGGTTGCGTAGTTCGCCTAGTAAAGACCCTACGCCGAAGAGACGACGCACATTACACCGATCAGACATTGCCTATGGTACAGAGGAGAATATGGTCAAGGGTACGCATCTGCTTACTGATTCCGTCGATTCAGAGCGCTTGAGGCGCGAGGCTGAGGAGAGAGAAGCTAGTGCCGAACGGGAAGCTGAACGGGACCTGCAGGGCGGCTTGCCTGTTAACAAACGTCCTGCGTTCGACGATCTTTTGGTTGGGGGAAGCGAAGATGACGAAGAATGGCCGGGTTCCCCTGATCGTTCTACCTCGCCACCAAAGCAGGAGAAGCAGCGGCCCCAGTCACCTCCTTATTCAACGTCTCCATCTCCGGCTGTTACACCAATGCGGGCTGCTAGTCTCCAGCCAAACGCCGTTTCTGATCGCAAGCCTTCTATTAAGACCCAGGACTTCTTGGATGAGGCTGGTAAGATTATGGCCATGATTCGCAACCAGGTGCGTCAACCGTCGAACTTGGATCCTGTTAGTGAGACGGGTTGTGATACGACCGATTACACGCGTGACGACGACGCGGAGAGCTACCAGTCATCGACTAAGGAACCGTTTGATCGGCCTCCCAGTCGCGAGAACGGTGTATTGAATTCGGTTTCCTGGACGGGCACGCAGAAGATGGATCCCGAAATCGCCAACCGTCTGCGTAAGTATCAGGAGCTTGGTGATGTCAACGAGTTGATTTCTTCTTCAGTACGGTCTGTCAGCAAGGCACAGGAGGCTATCAAAGAGGCTCAGCAGCTTCAAGATAAGATTTTACAACAACAAAGAGATCATGCTGCGCGCCGAGAACGTCTCAAGCAACCAGCGCTTGCCCCTCCTAACCGACGCAATATCTCTCTTCGCGGGACCAAGATACCTTCGCTAGCCATTACTCCTTCATCACCTGGAGTTCCACCACCAGTTTCAGCACCGGTACCAGCACCAATCCCGGCTCTCCGACCTAAGCCCATGGGTGTCCCTACGACCAACTTTTCCCGCAAGAGCAGCCGCTTTAGTCTGGCGGATTTGCCTGAGGATGTTGAGTTTAGTGATCCGCCTAACATTCAGATCACGCGTAATCCCGAGGCAACGGCTGCGGCGCAGAGGGGTGGACGAGGTCAGGAGCCCGATTATCCATCGCACGGCTCCCGGGCTTCGTTGACGACTGTGTCTTCTAGAAATTCAGATTCAAAAAGGACTATCGCGCCTGAGAGTGTATCGCATTTGATTCCTGACCAGGTTGGGAATATGTTTCTTGATAGGGAGAAGAAAACTTGGGTTAAGCGGAAGGAGTCTGGGTCTTCCGTGGAGTCTCTGGTTGTGCAAAAGAAGAGCCATAGGGTTGTCGCAGTGCCGGATGTTGATGTGGTAGGGGTCGAGGCCAAGGTTGGAGTGGATGATTCAGAGGACGACCCTTTTGCTAGTATTCCTGATTTATCGGTTGACTTGGCTGCTGAGATGAACAATCTTCACCTACGGGTAGCTGAGACTCTTGAGCCTGTTGAGAAGTTTGTCGAAGTCAGCTCATCACCATCTAAGACTCCCGTTACTGGCGGGCCTAAGGGTAAAGGCTTCGTAACCTTTTCTCCGGATACTGCGTTGGGTGATAACGTATCCCCGCGGGCCATGGACGAATTGGTAAAACTCGGTAGTCGTTCTCCCAGTTGGGATGGATCTCCCGAGAAGAAGCGCCGCCCACGTGGTTCTATCAAGCCTGTGCCGTTTGATATGAAGACCTCCACAAATCCTATTGTTATTACCGCCACTAAGTCGACAGTTGAGACCCCCAAGCCCCGTCAACCCATTGAAGATATCCTTCCCGTCGACCCTGAACTCCCAACTCCTCGGCCTACTGTTACTATTAAGACGCCGGCACAGTCGCACAAGAACGCACTGCATCCGCCATTGTCCAACTCGGCTAAGAAACGGAACGCTATTTCCTTTTCTTCCCCCATTGCTTCCGTCATTTGCGATGTTTCAATTGGTAGCTCGGATGACTCTCGTTGGAACTTGCCAAGTGCACCGCCTAATGGCGACAACTCTGCGCCGGTGACTCCAGGGTCTGCACCGAGACCAGCCCTTAAGTCTTCATTGCGGAAGACCCCTAATTCTGGTGGTCCGCTACGGAAGGCTTCGATTACCAGGTTGGCCTTTGTGCCCCGGCCGGTCTCGCGGATTGACGAGCATGAAGAAGATTCGAGTGGGCATTTGTATAGACATAGTCGGAACCGGTACATTGATGCACTGAAGGAGTCGGTTGGTAGTTACACACCTATGGATGAGGATCGACAGTTGACTATCTGTGAGACAAGCATGGTTGAGCATCCCTCTGTTTTGACTGAGCGAGAGCGTGAGCGGAGAGCCGGTACTAGTTCTAGCATGAGCTTTATTTTGACGACACCGGCAAACAAGGTCGGCCACCGGCAGTCTTATTACGGCAATGACAGCGCCACTATTGCGAGACATGTGGGTCGGTTGTCGCTGAGCCCACTGTCTGAGTTCACAATGCACGCAGAAGAGTCTTATGCGCTCGAGGTCAGCTATATTGTGGGAGATCGACACTTGCAGACCAATGATGGTGGTAAGCGGACGATGGCATTGACGGTACGAGATTTGGTGGAGCGGTTGACAGAGGCAGAGCCCTCGGTGACGTTTTGGGAAGACTTGGAGGACTTGGACTTGCACGAGAATCGCCTCAGCTCGATGCATATGTTGGATGAGTTTTGCGGCAGTTTGATCAAGCTCGATGCGTCGGGCAATGCGCTAACCAACATTGAGGGCGCCCCTAGTAGTCTGCGCCAGCTCAAGATTTCGCGGAATAGCATCACGGAGATGGCATCATGGAGTCACTTGTTGAATCTGCAGTATTTGGATCTTTCAGACAACGATCTTAAGAGTTTGTCTGCGTTGAGGGATTTGGTTCATTTGCGGAGTATCAAAGTGGACAACAATCAGCTCACCAGTCTTGATGGCCTCGGTAACCACGATGGTTTATTGAGTATTCGTGCGCGTGGGAACAAACTTAAGGAGCTCGACTTTGAGAACTGTGTCTTTGAGCGTCTTGGCGACTTGGATGTGGGTAACAACCAGATCTCGCGCGTCAAGAATCTCCAGCTTCTCCCTGCCCTTTCAGTCCTCAAGATTCAACACAACAAGCTTACTGATCTTGACAGCGCTGGGAGACTCCCTGGTTTACGGGTTCTTGAAATTGGCGACAATGATATTATGTCTATTAATCTTCGTCACTTGCCTGGTCTTCGCACTCTTCACGCCGATCGCAACTGTATCACTACACTCGAAAACTCGCACTTCGCCCGCAACCTCGATTCTCTTTCTCTCCGCGAACAACGAAGCCACCAGCCTCTTGACCTATCGTTCCTCGGCCACGCTTATGAAGTACGGAAGATGTTCCTTTCCGGTAATGCTCTTACGGCTTTTGAGCCACCTGTGGACTTGCTCAACCTTCAGCTCCTGGAGCTTGCCAACTGTGGTCTCCAGGAATTACCTGCTACTCTGGGTCAATGTATGCCGAACTTGCGGACGGTCAATGTTAACTTCAATGCGTTGACTGATTTGAGTCCTTTGATGTTCATCCCCAGGGTGAAACGAGTTCTTGCAGCAGGTAACCGGTTATCAGATGCCACGGCTGTCTCAAGATTGTTACTTGGGTTCCCACATGTTGTCCGTGTTGATCTTCGCGATAACCCGATGACGTTGGGCTTCTATCCCCCTGCTATGCACGTTCTTTCCCTATCCCGTGCAACTCCCATTGATCCGTTCTCACTTCCTGACGGTGATATCGAGCGGGACCGGGCGTTTGCTAAGCGACTTGATCGGGCTACTAAGGTTCGTCGGAGGCTCTACTGGATGGTCCTTGTGGGATGTTGTGGAAGATTACGAAACTTGGATGGATTAGGGTTCAGCCGGTCTGAGGTTCTGGGGAGAGACGAGATTTCTGAAGAATTGGTCAGGGAAGGGATAGTACCCGAGAGTTTGGTCAAGTGGGTTGATATGGATACCAGTGAAAGGTGGCCTGCTGAAGATAGTTTTGGCGGATGAGTAAGCTGTGTTTGGATATTTCTTTATATTGTATTATTGGACTTTATGGTTAGGTTTTGGCTTTATATCTTTTTTTTTTCACATGGGGCGTTTGGGTTAGATACACAAAAGTAATGGATTCTGTAAGACTAGGTTATTGCCATTTTGCATTGCATTGTGCTTCGTGAAACGGGTGATACAAAGCATTCCGACGGTAGGATTGGAATTCAAGCTCATTCTTATTTGCAGGAAGGAGCCTTTGTCCTCGGCACCGGTGTGGTGTATAATGCGTAACTTTGACGGCACGTCCTCCCTTGATGTCCCCTTATCCTCAACACTCGCTCGCCTAAGTTCCCAACCTTGGAATTTAATCAATTTTACCAACCGCCCTTTCTGTGCCACTTTGGAGGAGGTCACGGGTGATAATGATAATCTCAACAATCGGGAAATTGCTCGCCTTTGGAGCCATCAAGGGACATAGGGTTGGGGTTACAGGGCTTGGGCCTTCCCCGCGATTTAAAGGGTTCTGACGTCGTCGTGCTTGTGTTCTGATTTGGTTCTCGATTTGATTTGCTTTTGATGGTTCTTCTTTTTTTTTTATTTGTCTGACACCTTTTTTTTACTTTTTCATTAATTCCCAGGTTCTTTTTTTTTTCTGTTCGTTAGTGGTGGGGAATATTTCTGCCTTTTGTGAGCACCTATCGCATATACCTAATCGATTTGATCTATCCTGTTCACGACACATTAACATCCATGACAACTCCCAATCCTCCACGAGCAGCCCGCGCTCTAAGTCCGTTATCACGAACAACACCAATATCAATGTCTTCTTCTGTTCCCGCACCCTCTGTTTCTCCATCTGCTAGTTCATCTGTTTCACCGACTGCTACATCACCACCTTTAGTAGCCTCTCTCGAACGATCGTTTTCTACACATTCTACGCATAGCGCCACTTCCTCGCGGAGTCATAGGTCGGCGCGACCGGCGCGGAGGAGACCGGTAGGGTTGGGCGCTGCGGCGTCGGCTTCTACTAGTTTCTCGGCTACAAGTATGGATGCGGATAAGAGTTTGACTTCGTTTCCGTCGTTTGCTGGCGAGAGTCCACGATTGGATGGGGAGTTTGGATTTGGAAGTATTGAAGGCGAGTTGAGCGGGGTCGGTAAAGGGAAAGGAATTCCGATCAAGAATAGACCGGGCATGCCACCGAGAGCGCGCAGCTCGTTGAGTGTGGCTGGATCGCCGCATAAGAGGGGTTTGAGTCGTTCGTGTTCACGGGATCGGTTTGGTGTTAGTAATGGGTTTATTCCATCGGCTGTTGCGGCGGAACCGGTTACGACGGCCATGACATCGACGGTTACTAAGACGAATGCGACCACGGCGGCGGCGATTGTGGATAACCTGACGAGAAATGCGGCTGCACAGGCTGCTGCGGCGGCAATTGCTAGTGGGGTCGTCCCAGGAGTGAATAGAGGGGGGTTATTTGAAGATGATCCGATTGCTGTGCAGAAGATACCTGGGGCGCTACATTTGGCGGATAATGCGCATATTGAGAGGTTGATTGCACGACATGGAGCGGTGGGCTTGGTGAGACAGATTGCGGAGGATCTTGCTATGAGAGATTTACAAATGTCTGCTGCGCGGCGAAGAGCGGAGGAAAGAGAGAGGGCCTTACGGAGGATTTGCCGGGAGAGTGGATTGTCGAATCTGGAGTTGGAGAATCGCATTCGGGTTGTGGAGGCCGAGATGCGAGAAGGGGAAGGCGGTAAAAGAAGAAGAGAAGAAGAAGGACTGTCTAGTTTGCTGGGCGATGCCATGGAAAGTGGCGTTGCGGAGGAAGGGACAGAAGAGTTACAAGGGACTATACGGGCTTCGGCTGTGGGGGTGAGAGTTTCGGCGACGACAGCAACAGCGCCTAAAGGGGGTGCAAAGGGCTGGAAGGATTATATTTGGGGCGGCGGAACTAAGAAGTCCAGTTCGTCCAACCTTACAGCTCGGAAGACCCCTAAGCCAGCAGAGAGAAGGCCATTACAGGAAGACCTCTTTAGTCCGCCTGATGATCAGTTTGTGACGGTGGATGCTGACTCGAGTTCTATCCGGTCAGTTGCTAGCATCAAGACAGCGAATAGCGAGATTAGCCGGAAGTCATCACTTGCTAGCTTTGCCCTGAGATTGGTGGTGGGTAATGGGGCTGTCTCGAGAGAATCTGACTTGGGGCGCGGTAGATCCCGTGTTGAGGGTGGACATAAGAATCGACCTTCGTTAGCTACGAGAGCATTGTCAATGCAGCTGGCGCATAAGAGATCGTCTGCCTCGTTGGCTTCGAATAAGTCTACTGCTACTGCCGGTGGATCTCGTCGAGGAGCACCTGTCGCAGTGCCGGGGAGGAAGAAGTTGCCTGAACGGTGGGATACAATGAAGAATAGTCCCCCGGGTAGCTCTACAGATGCGGTGATTGCGTCGGAGAATTATGGCCCTGTTGAGATGGATACGATTCTCCCGCCAGATGAACAACCACCTACGCTTACGCATATCTACAATCGGTATGCGATTAGTGAGAATCTCTTGACAGACAAGTTTGGCTTTATCTATGATCAACGACGCAAGAAAAGACAGTCACAAGCTGCTGCGATTTCTCAACAAATTACTAAGACGGGAAATAAGGCTCAGGAAATGTTGACGAATAATAATGCGAGAGTCACTCCGGCTATGGTTTCTGAGGAGAATGAAGATAATGACGAAAGAGATGGGACCATCAGCCCGAATGAAGAGTGGGAGGAGTATCTTGAAGTTGCTACTTTCCCGACAGAGTTGTTGGCACATATGCCTGAGACAACGGGACAACCCAAGATTCAGGTCACCGAAGGTGATGCTCCCCCCTCTATTCCTACAACTGAGTCCCCTGGTACTAGCAAATCACCTGCCCCGACACCTTCTAGCGACAGCGACCAAGATGATGTGGCGCCTATTAAAGTCATGCTCAAGCAACTCTCCGATATGCACGATTCTCTCCAACGGGACCGCGAAACCCGTTGGAATGATTTCCTTCGGAAAGTCCGGGCAGAACGGAAACGTGAAGGTGAAGCGGCGGCGGCAGCAGCTGTTGCAAAGGCTGAAGCTAGATTCGAAGCACCAGAGGTCATTCTTCCCGAAGCGACGTTGACAGATGGTGAGATTGTTGGAATTGCTGGGTTGGGAAATAAAGGAAAGGTTGGACGAGCTAAGTGGAATGAGTTTAAGGGCTTGGTTTTGGGTGGTGTTCCGGTTGCGCTGAGAGCGAAGGTTTGGGCGGAGTGTTCTGGGGCTACGGGGTTGAGAGTTCCGGGATACTACGATGATGTTGTCGGCATGGGGACGGAAGGAGTTGATGAGGTCATTGTTGGACAGATTGACATGGATATTCGTCGGACTTTGACGGATAACATTTTCTTTCGGAGAGGTCCGGGGATTGAAAAGTTGAATGAGGTGCTTGTTGCATATGCCCATCGGAACCCTGAGGTGGGATATTGTCAGGGGATGAACCTCATTGCGGGAAATCTACTGCTGATCACGCCTACAGCTGAGGATGCATTCTGGATCTTTTGTGCGGTTGTGGAAGAGATTTTACCACAGGGTTACTATGATCACTGGCTTCTTGCATCTCGCGCCGATCAACATGTTCTCCGTGAGTACGTCACGACTGTCCTACCTAAGTTGTCTGCTCATCTTGATGCGCTGTCAATTGAACTTGAGGCTCTCACTTTCCAATGGTTCCTTTCCGTCTTTACTGATTGTCTCTCTGCCGAGGCTCTCTTCCGTGTCTGGGATGTGGTTCTTTGTACTCAAGATGGAAGTACATTCCTCTTCCAGGTGGCTCTCGCTCTACTCAAACTCAATGAGGAGAAACTCCTTGCTTGTGACGGGCCGGCTATGGTTTATACGTATATTAACCATCAAATGACCAACCACGCCATTAGTATTGACGGGTTAATCCAGGCCAGTGAGGGTTTGAGAAAGGTCGTTAAACGGGAAGATGTCCTTGTGAAGAGAGAGAGAGCCCAAGAACGGGAACGTGGTGTTCTGAGAGAACGGGAAGAACGACTGAAGACGATTGCCAAGGAAAGGGGTGATTAGATTTGTTTAGTTTGGTGTTCTTTTTTGCTTTTGCTGGTGATACCCAATATGTAGACATGATTTGATTTCATTCTTTACTTGTTACAACAACTCTGTGTCTCTAACTACTACTTACAATCTCGACTTAGGCGCCGCCAATCCGCGGGACGCATACTCCTTGTCCATCCGCTGGTTAAGTTGTCTCTCCCGTTCCTCCTCCCGTTCCCATCCTTGTTCTGTAGTCCACGGCAAGATCTCCCGGTACATTTCTCTCTTCATAAGACCATAAACTCCCGACTTGCCCTTTTCCAAGAGACGTCTGGTAGCAACCAATTCCAAAACTTCATTCAACCCTCCCAAAACATCCACAATCCCCAACTCTACCGCCTCCGACCCAGGTACTCTCCGCGCCTCAAGAAGTAGAGTCCGATATGTCTGGTACGGAAGCTTCAGGCGGAAAACCCCCGACATGACGGGTTTCAGGGGAACCCCGAAATCCAGCTCATTGACGCACAAGAATCCCCGTGACGGGTTCATGATGCGGTAATCATGGAACATGGCAAACATCAACCCGCCGGCAAACGCATGACCAGTAATCAACGCGATGGTCGGCATCGGATATGTAGCCAGGCGAGCCCACAGTTTATACAGCGCCCCTGTCCAGTACTCACGTCCATGGGCCACCGCATGGTTCAGGTCGAGACCGTTGGAGTAGAACTTGGGGATTCCGGAGGTGGTTATCACTACGCCGGGTGCATGGCGGGCTTCGAGGATGTTGAGGGCCTCGATGAAGGCGTGGCAGACGGGCGTTACGAAGCGATTGTCGGGCGCGTAGGTTAGCGTTAGGAGGTAGCATTGCGGAGCGGGCTCTGTGGCTGTTAGTGAGCCGCCGGGGTAGTCGCCTAATCCGGGGATTTTGATGTTGAAAAGATGGGCCATTTTGATGGATTGATGGGTTGGAAATAGGGAATCAAGGAAGGAAGACTGGGGAAGGTATGGGGTGGTTGCCCTTGGTTATGTATATGCGACAGGCTAGCCTTTCCTTCCCTTCCCAGCCGCCCTTGTCTCGCTCGCCTCACACTATGGACGTCTATTCGCCACAATCTCAATCCGCTGTAACTCTCCCACGTAACCTCGCAAAGCGCACGGGAACCTCGGTACCTACGCCCATTCTCCAACCTCTAACACGCTATGCTCCCATCAGCTGCCACCAGCTGCCGGCTGCTACCGCCACCTGTCTGTCGCAACTAACTTATAACTCAACTCGAGCTGTGAAACCCATCTACGAACGACACCTGTCTTAACGAAACAAACTGGCAAAAAATGCCCCCCAAGCCGAATCCCCCGCCGGGTGCTCCATCGCCGAACACCCGCCACTTCATATTCCTCCACCCCGACCTTGGAATCGGGGGCGCTGAGCGCCTTGTCGTCGATGCCGCCTTAGGTTTACAATCGCGCGGCCACCGAGTCACCATCTTTACGAGCTATCGGGACACAGAGCACTGTTTTGAGGAGACGCGCGATGGGACACTGGATGTACGGGTTCGTGGCGGCTGGCTTTTTCCGGCGTCAGTTTTGTCCCGGTTGACTATTATTTGTGCGGTGTTGAGACAGATTCACTTGTTGGTTCAGGTTTGGGCAAGTGGCGAGATGGATGGGTTGGCGCCGGATGTTTTTGTGGTGGATCAGTTGTCGGCGGGGTTGCCGCTTTTGGAGTTTTTGTGGCCGAAGCAGGGGATTCTTTTCTATTGTCATTTTCCCGATAAGTTGCTTGCGCGGGGTAGATCAGGGCCTCTCAAGGCGCTGTATCGCGCCCCATTCGATATCCTCGAAGAATGGTCCACTAGCTACGCCCACGCCATCGCCGTCAACTCCTCCTTCACCAAGACCACGGTACAAAAACATCTTCCGCTCCTCCGCGACCGTGATCTCCGCGTCGTATACCCCGCCATCGACTTCTCCGCCGCTTCCGACACGACCCCCACAGACTTCAAGTTGCCGTATCTCGACGATAAGATACTTCTCTCGATAAACCGCTTTGAACGGAAAAAGGACATTGGGCTTGCCATTCGCGCTTTTTCGTTGATTGACCCGGCTAAAAGAAAGGGGGCACGACTGGTTCTTGCTGGTGGATATGATCCGCGAGTTCCGGAGAATGTCCAGTATCATAAGGAACTTCAGGAGATTTGTGATGAGCTTTGTCTTTCCCACACGACGATTCAAAACCCCACTGCCACCGATATCCTTGCACTACCCCCGGTAACCGAACGGCCCGTCCTCTTCCTCTTATCCATCCCGACGCCTCTGAAAAACACACTCCTCCGTAACGCCCGACTACTCATCTACACGCCCAGCCACGAACACTTTGGAATTGTCCCGTTGGAAAGCATGTCCTTTGGTGTGCCCGTCCTAGCATGCAATAACGGTGGCCCTGTCGAAACAGTCCTTGATGGGACGACCGGGTGGCTACGTGACCCTGAGAAGGTCCAGGATTGGAGTGACGTCATGGTTGCGATTCTTCCAGATGAGGATAGAGTCATGATTCGACGGGATATGATGGCTGCGGCTGGAAAGAAGAGAGTTGAGGGATTCGGTATTGATACGTTAGCTTCAAGATTGGAACGTATTGCTTTTGACTTGGAAGATACACCTCGTCGGAAGACCCTTTTTGCCACCTTTATGAGTTGCTTGGGTATTATTTTGGTTTTCGTGTTCGGCCTGGGGCTGGGAAAGTTGCTGTTGTGAACTAGACACTTAGACATGTAATCATAGTATATATGTAGATTGTATATAGAAAGTAAGAGCAGATAATTTGAAATGTATTCATTAACAGTCTTCCAATATGTACCAGAGCAACCAACAGGTTGTTCACTTGAACCCAATCACAATCCAGTAAAACCCCTCACTTAACCACCAACATCAACACTGCCAACAAGTGGAAAATAGATATGAAAAAAAATCATGATAAAAGATGTAAACGTCATACATGAATATAAAAAACCCCATATAGAGCAAACAATGTCATCAAGAACGGGCAAAGCCCAACGAACGAAACAAAAGACCGGCCCATCGCTATAAACAGAACAGAAGGAATATCAACAAGTCATAAAAAGAGAATGAGAAAACGAAAAAAAGAAAACCAATCAGGCATAGTCAACCTTCTTGGCCGTGTCACTGCTGCAAACGCTAGCATTGGTGTCACGACGACGAGGTGGGAAGCGCGGGTTATGAACCCCCGACTCGGGCAATCTACTCCGGCGTCGGACAGTCATGGTAAGACCCTCGTCACTGTCAGAGTCGTCGGCATCATCATCCGAATCAGCCAGGTGGCTGCTAAGGGACGAAGCCTCGTTACCACTGGGCTGGAGCTCACCAGCAGATGTCTTGAGAGGGGCGTTCAGTGGTGAACTGATTGGGGAGCGGCGTGGAGAAACGTCGAGTTGGACGGGGATGATATTCTCCGATGGTTCCAGCTCAAGGAAGCCAGAGTCGAGACGGTCCATGCGGTCCTTGGCCAAAGCTGGAGGCGTCATCGAGTCAGTAGTCCGGTAGATCTTGCTTATGGCCTCGGTAGCGTTGGGGTCGTCACCTTCGGCATCGAGATCAGCAGACACCGAGCTCGCGCCGCTAAGAAGCGCTGGGAGAGACGGGTCAGACTGGTAAGCAATGACATTGTGCCCCGCAGTGGTAACCGAGTTGGGTCCGTTGATCTCATCAAAGACACCAACGTCACCAAAGGCAGATGGGACTGAGCTGAGGGAGCTGACACCCGTGGACGCCCGAGTACGAGACCCAACGGCTGAAGCCTGTTCAGCAAGTACATCAACTGGGGACTCAACAGGTTCAGCTGGGGAAGCAGCGGGAACAACTACACAGCTCTCACGAGTCTCGTGGATAACACCAACCCGGTGAGCAGTGATTGGCCGATCCTCGCCCTTAACAGACAACTCATTCTCAGCCTTCTTGTCTACCGCAGTCAGGCAAAGGAAGTTATTAATTCCCCGAGGCGAAGTAACTGGTGTGTAGTGGTTACGGGAACCCATATCCACCGACATGGCTGCCGCACGGTGTCCACGACGAGGACTCGATGGCGCTGTAACACTACCAAGAGATGTCAAGACAGGGCTAGTAGAAATCGTAATAGGCGACTTGGAACGCGGAATCGACATTTGACTGCGAGAGGCCCGGTGGCGAGACACTGAACGCATAGTCAAGCCCTCATCGGCAGCAGGGTGCATCGACGGCAGATCATCAGAGCTGTCAAACACCGGACGGTGAAGACCAGCCTCGCCAGAAATCATGGAAACTCTATCCAAGTTATGGCTGGTAGCTGAACGGGTGTGGGAATTGCGGTGAAGACGGAGAGAAGCAGAGTGACGCAAATCTGACATGCGACGCTTAGGAGGCTCTTCAAGAGACTTCTCCAATACCTGGTCACGAGTCAAACCTGCCGAAGAAGTCGACGCTGCTGTCTCCATACCGGCATGAATGGAGTTGTCAAAGTTGACGGCAGAATTTGGGCTAATAGGCGAGCTGATGGACATGCTAGTGCCCAGTGGGTGACGCTCGTCTGGACGCAAACTGCGTCTGCGAGAATCGCGAGGCAGTGCTGATGCTGGGAGAGCTGCGCGGGTTAGATCCGTCGAGGATCCCGCGTTGGAGCTGGGAGCCCGACGGCGTGACCGGCTGCCGTCGCGCTCTCCGCCTCCTAAAGGGTGCATCACCTTGCCAACTGCCTTCTTGACAGCTGAGCGAGCACGCTCTAAGAAAGTAAGAGGAACAACCGCATCGTCAAGTTCCTGGTCGTCAACCTGGATACGACGACCATCGCTGGGCCGTGAGGGATCTGTCTCCTCCAGCCAAGCCGGAACATTGGGAATGTTGTGTGTAACCCAAGGGTGGCGCTTGATTTCGCGAAGACGGATGCGCTTTTCAGGATCCTTCGTAAGCATGCGGCTCAAGAGATCCCGCAGGTCGGGTTCCACCTTTTCGTAAATCAACTCGTTGTCATCCCTGTACGGCGCGCGGTTGATACGCTGAAACAGAGAAGAAGTCTGTGGTGAAGTTGAAGGGTCCACAGGCGCAAGACGAACGTCGGACAAATACGGGTCCTCTGTGGCAATTTTCTTGAACATTTGATACTCGTCCTCCGCCAAGAAGGGGATACGGGCATAAATCAAGCAGTAGAGCGTCACACCAAGCGACCACACATCAATCTGTTCCGAGACTTTGTATTGCTCCACGTCAGGATCTGTGTAGCACAACTCAGGTGCAAAGAAGGCTGGTGTACCGACTGTCTTTGACAGCTCACGGTCATCGTCAAAATCCGTAGCTTCAGACTCTGTAACAATACTGTCATCTTCGCCCTCACGAATGGGACGGCCAAAGTATGATACACCAAAGTCTGAAATCTTGACCCGTTTATCACCCGTCCACAGCAGATTGGAAGGCTTAATGTCACGGTGAACAACACCCTGGTAGTGCAAGTACTCCAAACCTAGAACTGTGTCACGGAAAGTAGAGCGAGCCCGTTCATAGGTAAAGCAAGGGACGTACGAGAAATCATCGGCAAAGGGATCGTGGGTAACCAGTCCCGCCTCAAAATCGTTCTCTGAAAAGCGGGAAAGGACAGACCCGGCACGGCTCATGGTGCTATCACGGTAGGCGCGGGAAGATGCACAATCAGAACCACCATGGAGATCATAGATGACGCTCTTAGCCACTACGGGCTCCTCAGGAATTTGGGTCGTCTTCATAATGCCAGAGTCATAATGTTGTACGAGCGATGATGAAGAAGGCGCCCGAGACGGGGCACGAGAGGTCGCGCGGGAGGCAACAACAGAACTAGGAAAAGCATAACCACCGAGACTGATGCCATGTTCAAATGCAGCAAAATCGTTGATAGAAACGTTGCGTGACATTGGAATACTAGCAGTATCGTAGTTGTCGTCGATATCAGGCGCAATGAAATCCTCGTCTTGATCTGTTGATGGCTTATAAGGGCTCTGCCAAAAGTTGCCTTGATTGCCCTGATTCATCTGCACGATGCGATCCTCCTCCTGCTTGATCCTGGAAAGATCACCCATGTGCTCTTGCCTGCGCTGGATACGCAGAGCCTCATCATCATCCGTTTTATCCATGGCATTAACATAAGGACAAACTCGTTTGCGCTCATGGTCGCAAATATGTGGGAGACCCTTTTTACGCCAGCAGATTTCGCCAAGTTCGACGTATTCAAGCACCATGTAAATCTTCTGCAACTCGGGATCATCAATGACTTCCAAAAGAGTAACAACATTTGGGTGGCGGATTTTTTTGAGAATGGCAATCTCACGCATCGTCTTGGTGCTGTCGTTATTCTGAGCAGTGAGTTTTCCAAGGCGACGCTTCTTGCTGAATCGTGGGATAATTTTTATGGCGACCTCTTCGTTGGTCTGCGTGTTCAATGCACGCTTGACCTTTCCGTGGACACCGCGACCAAGTTCTTTCATCACATGGTATTCGTTGATCAGCTTGCGGCTGCCGTCATAGTACTTTTTGGCGTAATGAGTTCTGAAACACAAAGGGGGTGGTTAATGACTAGACTTGATGGTAGTTGGTTTTAATTTAGACTTACTCCTTGACGGTGCGGCGAGGTCCACTCGAGTACGGACTTGAAGCGCCCGAAGGCGAAGTAGACTCGGCAGGTGAAGTCAAGACACTTAATGGCAGCGCACTAGTGTTGGCTGTAGCATGGCGAGATACAGGCGGGCTGAACTGACTGCTCAAAGACGCAGGCGACGCAGCGGGTAGCGGCGATGACAGACCAGCGACATTAATATGTGAAGTCGAAGTGGTGACTCTTTGAGCAACAGGCGCCATAAGTGAGATGGATTGTTGAGATTTGTTGGTCTGGTTCAAAGACTCAGACGATGATTGAAGTTTAGCATTAAGAGAGGAAGCCCCTGGTGTTTCGAGAGGCTTGCCGGGCTTACGCAGCCGCAACGGCGGAGGGGGAAGTGGCTCCATGACGGCGGGAAGAACGGGTGCGGCCCTGGTCGTATGACGACGACATAATGTTTCGGAAGAAAAGGGAGCAGCTCCCTAAGGTGTGTTGGCGCGCAGTGGCAGCCGGGGTCCTGTTGCGAAAAAGGCCGATTTAGATGAACAGAAGGTGCAACAGACACTGATAGGAGGAAGGCCGGCGCGTTATCAAAAGTCGAAAAAAGATGAAGTTGTAAACGTGGAGCGAAATAGATTGTATATACGAAATCGGTCGCAGGATAAAAATCCGTCTAAGGAACTGACGTAGTGGCAAAGAAATTATTGCGAGGCAATAGCTAGTCTTGGTCAATTGTGTCACAAGTGCGAGCAAAAAGACAAAAGGGTATAGGCGTTTATATCAAAGTCTGAAAAATGACAGCTAGCACGGCAAATCGTAGTAACTGCGGTATTTAGGTATAACGGTTCGGGAGTTGATGGTGGGGCTAACCGGTCACGGAAGACTAGTAACAATTGACTATCAAGGCAGGAACGGAGATAAAAAGGCGGTGGCGAAAGTTGAGACGGAATGGATAGATATAGCTAGACAAAGAGCAAGAACAAGAGTCCTGGCTGAGGCAACAGCGGTAACCAATGGCAGGATGATGACTGGAACAAGGTCAAATGAAGAACGAAGAGCGTGCAGAATCGTAAGCAGGTAGAAGCGAGGGATGCAATCAAGATATATATTCACACGGAAAAAAGAACAGAGGCGTTCGATAATAAATAAAAAAAGAAAAGAAAAGAAAAAAGGCAGGTAAGATAAAACCACACCGTTATTATCGGCCAAAGAAAGTGCGAATCACAAAAACCAACACCACGGAAGGTTAACGCAGAATAATGTATAGGAGGAAGGAGGAAAAAAAAGAGCAATTGCGACAGAATCCGGAAAGAGGGCGGGCGCTCCTGCACCTAAAAAGCATCGCGGAGCCAAGCCAAGCGAAGGATGACAGAGGTTTGGGAGGAAGGAGCGCCGACTATGATTACCACAGAGGGCAAGGAGCGGGCGCGGACAGCTGGACCGACCGGGGTCGTTACTTTACTACTTTTTTTCTCTTGTTTTCTCTTGATTTTTCTGTCTGGGGGTCTATAACTGTGTGTGGGTTGATGAAGGAACGGTGGTGCTACATGCTATTGTATCCTCTTTTTTTCTCTAAACTACTTTTTGGCTATATCGAGATGGGCAGGGGAGAAGTAGGTACATTCATAGGTAGGAAGATAGTGTAGGAAGGACAGGATAGCTTACTTCCTCAGGCGAGTCAATATGGGCAGAAAGAGGAGGGGCGCCGCCCAGGAACAAGAAAGAGCAGGAGAAGTCTATGGCAGGGGGTGTTTAACGAGGGGAAGGGGCGTGAACAAAACCAGCAGGGTTGGCACATGTGGATTTTGAGATGACTTCTATTTCTATATTTGCGGTTTGTACTGACAACACCCAAGGGGAAGCAAATTTTTAAATCGAGGGCCTGATCGAACAGACATGGCAAAGTATACAAGAGTATTTCCTCTTATCGAGAGAAAAGGAAGAGAAAAGCTCCAAGGAAGGAATGACGACGATGGAGAAGGAATGGACGAGAGATCAAGCAAGTAGGGAGGGGCAAAGAAGCATTGTCGTAGCACAGGGTGTTGTTGACAAGAAAATCAGGCCAGTTTTGGCAAATTTTCAGAAGGGGGGAACGACTCTATGTCTACACACATACGACTATGGTGGGGAGACTGGCCACATATGGGAAGTAAATCTTGTTCATTCTATACTTGCGGATGCATTACAGGTTGCAACAACAAGTACAGCTAGGTGCCGGTCAAAATGCAGAACCAGAAGCAGTAACGGCAGTGCCAGTAGCACGGATGAACAAATGGCGTGACACTGTGCTTCTGAATAAGGGCCAGCGGCTTATCAAGCCACAGTGTGGCGTGCGAGAAACAATGTGACAAACTGTACGTGGACAAGTATGGAAGAGGGGTGATTATAGAAGACTACTCTATCGGCCGCCTCTCTTCCGAAAACCATAAACGGAGTGTAGGACCTCAAAATGGTTAAAAAGTATATCATCAAGCCACTAAAGACTGGATGAGGCGGCCGGAAACAACCAGGGGCCTGGAATACATACACGCAACAACCGGCGGACTGACTTTTGGTTAACGCAACATGACGGCTGGTTTAACCTCGGCCAGCTTCCTCCTTTACCAGCGATCACCCAGGACGAAAGGCGCCCCGGGAATCCCAGACGACCACAGGGCCCCCGTTGTGACACACCAACCCGCCGTGCAACGGGGCCGCATCGAAATTTCCAGCGTCAACGAGAGTCCCCCATCAGTCCTGGTCATTCCATCCATCAGGTTTCGCTCCTTCTCCCCGCGGCCCGGACCAAAAGTCACGATAGTGCCCTCGGCAACCACAAAGCTGCCAAGAATGGCCCCCTCTACACCGGGACAACCCCACATAACTGCATGGCCGAACGGACGATATGTAGGTCGAGAATAGGTCACGAGACTGGCCGTGACGGACCCTGCCGCAGAGTAGGGGATGACTGTACAGGCTTTGCTGTGCATAATGGGCGGTGGGGGGGTTACGGTGGTTGGCCCTAGACTGGGGGGACGACATGCGGACATGGCATGGTAGGGGTTAGCTGAGCGTAGATTCATAGATTCCCGTTCCCGTCGTCTCTAGTTGCTGCCAGAAATTCACAGTTGACAGGGTCCGTATGTGGGTTGTACATGTGTATGTATGTATGGACATGGCGTCCCGCAGGTTCCTGTGGGTGCTCGGAGTTTGGCCCTGGATCAGTCAAAGAATTAAAGTCATGTTTCTACTACTGGCTGCATCGATCCATGGAAGTCATCTGGTCTCAAACGAATTGCTAGGACAAAACCCAGCGGCACGACAGAAACACATTCATGTGTACATACATATGTACGTATGCAACAGTAAAGATAGAGGAAACACATATTATGTCGGTGTGAAAGATAACCCGGAGTTTTGGGGCTACTGGGCCACGTTGATCGTCCAACATTTCCTAGAATAGCGGAAAGCATAGGAAACATGTTAGGGCTATTTGACGCTTGGCTATAAACGGCACATGTGGCGAAGATGAAGCAACGAATACATTTGGTTATCCCAACGCCGCAGTTTGAGAAATGCAGTTTTTTTTTTTCAACGATTGAGTTTTAAATGACGTTGGTTAGCGGTTAAATTATGTAAAAAGTAAATTCATGGAATGCGGGTCGTCGGTTAACAGCGACAGACATAATCGTGGCAAAGAAGAGCCTCAACGTATGATGCATGACAAACAGAATTCGTTGCCATATGGATAACCCTTGCTGTGTTGTCATAACCCTACTATTCACGCAAATCTTTAACAGTCTCGCCGTCGGCGGACATGATCGACCTGGAACTGACAAAGTTCTGGATTATCCTCTTGATTACACTTCTGCATGATTCAGCTAGTTGCCACTTGGATCCTAAACCTAGAATGACACTATTCCTTCCGACCTTTTGTCGTTGATGGCATCTGATGTCTTGACGGAGTTTACAATACAAATCCGAAGTGAGCTTTTGCGATATAGGTTTATCCAAGTACATCCCATAGCAACCAAAAGGCTGGTCGGCAGAGCTTACTAGAAGAGTGAGCAAGACAAAAGGGATCACAAGCGAACTCTCACTGGAATGCAAGACTCGGAATAGATAGCTAGCGACACGGGGGCATGTGGATATCGGATTCTTCGTTGGGCTGTTCGGCAAAGGAAGGGGGAAAGGAGGTAGGGGAGCCCAATATGCGTTCCCTCTAAGCCTCACTTTTTCTTCGCACTTGCTATATTTCTTTGTTCAGATTACAGCGGTCTGACATTATAACAGACCAACAGACGATCCAATGGCAGGCGGCGCCTCGGATTACCTTTTGGTTGAGGACCAGGGTTCTTGGCAGGTTGAGGCGCTGGCTGGCTGCACGTATCGAAACAAGTTGCTGGTAAGCTGCTGCATGTCTTTGCATAGTAGAACAAGTTGGGCATCAATTGACGCTTCGTTGACTTTCTTTCGATTTCGGCGTCCGGGGATAGATGTATGACGTTGGTGGAAAACAACGCATACCTTAATGGGAAACTATGGACGGAATTCGCGTCACTAGTTTGATGTGGAATTTCAACCATGTAACCCTATTGCATATGTAATATAACCCCGCCCCACATAATACTCGGACGGGCGATATTAGACTTCTGATATCGGGATCGACGTTGTTCTGTTCGGCCAGATAGAGACAAACAAAGACATAGTCATTGTCAAAATGGATGTGTGTACACATGTACCTTAATACAGATAAACATACAATGTACATACAACATGCACACATGCATCAAGACTCCACAAATCCCACGATGCTATGATCCAACGAGCTGGCCCAAACCTAGCATTACAGTTATTATAGCCAATGAGCGCTTGGCCTTCTTGACCTGGCGTTCTGGGGAAGAGAAGGGAGGATTTGACTAACACGACCAGGGGAGGGTTGTTTCCGGCTAAATACATACATATCAAGCGCGAATTCTTGAATTTTTCGATGACGGCCTCGAAAGACAGGACGGCAACATGAGGGACAAACAAGTTCCATACGATCTGACTTGGCCAAGAGTTAATCAACCCACCAATGTCACCTTGTTATTAGAGACATATACAATAGCCGGCCCGGCACATACACAGAGACAAAATCTCACATGGCCCCAAAAAAAACAGAAAACTTCTGTATAGCCATCCATGACTAGTCAGCTTGTCGTCCTTCTTTCCACCCCTTGCATTCTGGGTTGTCCGCCCCAAGAAACGAGACCCCGCTATATGTTCAATACACCACATATACAATGTACTCGTAGTCACACCCACCTTTTCCTACTATTTCCCCAGACCAACAAGAAGAAGGCCTCACCGTTGTTTCTCGCCGCTTCATGACATGGTATGGATGTAGAGTATCATTGACCCGCACCCGTACGCACGCACGTCATAGTACCCGTAATGCGCCGAACACTGTCCGTTTTAACCTTCCGCTGTGTCATTGCATGGCGTAGCCTGTTACAGTAGTAGACTTGTCGTTAAAGACCTCACGACGAGCCGTCGCCGGGAACATGGGCTTTGGTTGTCGGTAGTGATTACGACTTTAGGTTGAGTGTTTGTTGATTGTCTCTCTACCTGGTGTATCGCATAGTGGCAAAGAGCGGGGCGAACTGGGGATGCACGTTGTTTCCTCTCGACGTCTTTTCTCTAGTATTCTCTTTTGAGAACATCTCCGTTCCCTTGATTGTCTCTTAAAGAAGAAGTCTCTCGTCTCGGCCCGTATACATGAAAACCACTGATCAAAAGAAGAAAGAACAAGAGAGATGAATGGATCTTGTTCATCTGTCGGGACCCTTTGTGAACTTGTTTGTCACGATCTACACAACAACCAGCGGTACCGGCATGGGGAAGAGGGTGTCTCAATGGTCTGTATACCAGAGGCGGAGAAGACTTGTCTCTTTTCTTCTTCTTCTTTTCTACTACATACAAGTACAACGGCGTTTTTGATCTGTTGTGTGACTGTGGAGGGATGGCTGCAGGTAGTTTGTCAGTAGAATTACCAGATGGCGGCCAGGTCCGACGGGTTAACGAACGGGAGGGACCCACTGAAAAGAGATGACGACCGGGCGACATGTTATCTCGGTGGTCATGTCCGTTGATAACACGCATGTTGATGGAAGTGCAGAAATATAGGGTACATATGTACATACATACATCCACATGTAGGAGCAACACATGGAAAACAAGAGAAAATTCTTCTATTTTCTTGTGCATCTCCAACTTTGCCAAAGCGTCCAAATCCCAGAGCGGAAAAAAAAAAAAAAAAACTTGAAAAATGTCATATTTTCCCCAGAATTGGAAGCGTTCGCCACGAACTGACCCGCCAAATTGCCTCCTCCACCAAAGCTTTGGGTTGACCGCCTGTACCCCAGATAATCCGCCAAAGTAATCCCAAAGTAACCCCATCTACCGCCAAGTAGACCGTTCGGTCCTGACCGCCGAGATGCCATGCATGTTGCCCGTTCCAAGTGTGTCGTTTCCTGTCGTCATTTTACTTTTACAAACTCTGGTGACTTGTGGCGACATCTTGAAACGCATGGCAAGATGGTGAGTTTTCTCTTCACGCACGACTCGTCATTTCTCTTGTTCAAAGTGTCCACAGCTGGAATAAGTGTTCATGGTCAGTTCGCTCGCCTGTCTGCGGCAAGGGTTCATCGGTTGTACTTGTCTAAATTAGGAAACTTGGAACCGGAGATTTCCCCACAATGGGATGATTGCCATGCCATGAGTGCGCAAACCCATATCGAACATGCATAAACCTTCGTCATTGACATCGGGATACACGTACCTTTCCGGATGTCTTTGTAGATGTACTTGGATATATGGGAATGGAAAAGGGCCGACGAACCCCGCATTACTACCGAGACAACAATGGATGTGATGTGACAAAAGACAGGGTTTGGGGACTTAAAATAAACCCTGGTTTAAAAGTGAAGGAGGGTTTAGGGAGAATGAGGGGTCATTAAAGGGAAAGGGAAGTAACAAGCGAGTAACCTTCCATGTGTGATTTCCCCGGATTCCTCATCATGATTCGGAACCCACGACATTGGATTGGCCCCCAAAACTACGGGTAAAAAGCAAAACTCATGGATATTTCCAAAGTTATTTTCCACTTATTTGCTCCGCTGATATCCGTCCCTCCATAAGGTATCACTCATATGAATATGTATCATACAGAATCAGTCCACGCGCATCAAGTGAATCCCCAAAATACCACCATTCCTTCCCTCGTTCCTTACAATTCCTTTTCAAGTTCCTCTAAGTTCCTTTAACAAGTCCCCTGTAAACTTCGGTATCCACCTCCACAGTCTCCACCATCCCGACCTTCTTTATTGCCACCTCATCTTCACGTTGCATGACTCTTTCCGTCCACAACCTATCCTTAAAGAGAAAGTCTCGGCTGACTTATGCTAGCTTATGCTAACCCAGTGCGGCTCAAGTCTTGCCCTTCATTCCGTCATCTTACACCTCCTCCAATTAGGAATGTGAACCCGCAGCCATTACCATCTCCATCAAACCCAGAAGTGGCCCCACCACCTGCACATCTCGGCCCAATCTCGCCGCTGCCGTCACTGCCGCCCCAAATGTCCGGTGTCTGGCTGTTGTCGGTCCGTCGTTCTTCTGCCGTTTGGTTATATCCGTCGGTATCCATGTCTCACCTAAGAAAGCCTCAATCCTGAATAATAGCCTCGTGGCACTCACTACCCAATGTTTGCCAGCTGTAAGAAAACTGAAACTCCCGTGCTGCCTAACCTGCTCCGGACACCGACCCGATCCGTCAATCACTCAGTTGCTAGTTTGTAGTGTAGGACTTTTCAACAGATGACCGACCGATTGGAAATGCTCTTGTCATTGAGACTTTATGCTTGGCAGACATCCTAAATAGGCTAACTGGAAATGGCTTTACCGAATTACCAAATACGGGAATTCTTTGAACTGCCTTTCTTGTCGGCTTTTGTCAGCGAGAGTTTGTGTGAAGTGATGACTTGACAGGTCACATGAAGACATGATTCTTGTGTCACTAGGGAAGTCTCTTGTTTGATATTATGTGTGTACATACTAACATATTCTACAGCTTTTCATTGTGCGAAAAACGACCGTTAGTCCAAGCACTTCCTAGTACTTGGTTCGTCCAATCACCAATACGACCTGCAGAATCTGAACTTAAGCCAAGAGATGCCAAGTAGTCCACCCAGTTTGGAATATCATATAGTTTTTGCTCTGTTGGAAGCTCCACAGATGTCTGGTTGATTTCCAAGGACTCAATCTTTCCATGGGCACACGAAAATGAAATAGACTCCTATAATAGCATTAGTATATAAACCGGAACGTGGCATACCGTCGGAAATGTCCGAGATGACGGGTTACTTACACCATCAGCGAGAGTATAGGTAGCTGCAGCATCTTTCTGTAGTTGTGAGTCAACCTTGAATCTTGGTGTTTGACCAAAAACCCAATCCGTGTTCTGTTGGCATCGTTAGAGTCACGATAACCCTGAGTATCATCATGTAGTTTCACTTACCATCAACTCTGACAAGCCCTTAGAAATGCTCTCTACTTGCCCTATAAGTTCATCACCAACACGTACAGCCTCCGTCTCGCCGTACATCTCTTTCCATTCTCTCAAGACAGCTTCTTTAAACTTCGCCATTCTCAAATCCACATTTTGTACAGGCGATCTCACACTTTCTACGCCTCTCGCCTCAATCCACGGTCTACCAGGACTACGTAACAACCCTGAGATACGTTTCAAATTAGGAGACTCCAACAAACACGTCCCGTGGTGCAACGACCGCAGCCGCGTCAGCTTATACGCACTTCCCGAAACCTTGAACGTCCCGGGGATACCCGCCTTACAAGCGCCCGACTCGGCCTTTGGCAACTCGACACCCTCGGGTGCCACAATAATGTCGTGACGACAGTTAACCTGCGCCGAGTTTACCCCGAGAGAATGCAAAGCGCGAACAACCATGTTGGCGTGACGGTCTCGGTCGAATCCCTCAGATGGGGCAATGACTGAGAAGTTGATGTTGCCGAAATCGTGGAAGACTGCGCCACCACCACTTCGGCGTCGGACGAGATGTACGGGGAAATCACCCTGTTCGTCGCCGTAGACCAATGGTGTGACTCCATCTTTCCCGCTGGACAAGGCCGCAAGTTGAGACATGTTGACTTCGACCCATGGGTTCTGATTCCGTCCTATCACAATGCAGGGACGGTTCGTGTACAGGAAGAGGACAGATGACGCAGCTGGGGTCTTTTGGAGAAGATGGTGCTCGATTGAGAGGTTGACGAATGGATTGTGGCTGTTTGAAATGTATAGTTGGACGAGATTATCTGGGTTTGCCACGCGTGTTGTAAATCTGCGATGGAGTGTACCGGAACGAGTGAGTGATACACGGCACATGGGCCGACCCGGCCGGAGGGATTGACGTAAGACTTGAAGGGACATTCTAAATAAGACTTCCGAGACAAGGAGAAATGAGAAAAGTCTGAGATATAGTGATGTATCCGTCTTGGCACTATCCATCTCATTCATTCATCATGACACTGATACCCACTTTCCCATTCCGGTCCATCTGAGGTAACACAAGCAAATTTCATAACCCTATTCGAGCATCACGTGTAACCGACATTTACTATGATTTTAAATAACCCTATCACAAACATGACAAGTGGAACCGGGATATCAACCAAAAGTCATTTGCGCTCAACAACTGTCAAATAGAAAAGGCAAATTGTCATGGTCATTTCATCTCATTTGAGTCTTGTTTCTTTCTTTTGCCTTTTCGCATTTTTTGTTTTGTCTCCCGTTGTAATATAGCGGTGAACTGGACGGCCCTGAACGACTGAGAGGAATCGTACAATCGTACAATTGTCCATTTGTATTTCTGGCGACGTGGAAGTTCGGGCTGGCCAGAACCATACAGACAGACGCTTCAGATATATAACATAGATTTACATCTGTGACTTACTTGCTTGATTTGTGGCTGAATCTCAAGAGAATTGCTGACAAAGAGTTTCATTGCCCACCATGTTTTGCCTTCGCAGGTTAGTAATCATAGTCTAGTCCGGAGACGACTCTCACGGGCCGGCGACAGTATCATCAAGAGCGAAGAACAAATCTCATTAACACGGCCAAAAATAGCTGGATTCCGCTCCTTTTCATCCCCACCAATGCGCCGCCCATCTTCATTTTCACCTTTTTCCTCCTCAACTTTTTGATTTCGCGGCCGTGCATGTACTGTTCACTGCTCCTCCTAGTAACATGCTTCACGTCATGCTACTGGGCCGACCACTGCTTCTTTGACTTTGGTGTGAATTGGTTTGTACCGCGGCCGGTGGTAGGTCCGGGTGGCTGTTTATATGGTTGTCCGGAGTCGGAGGCGGCTAAAGCTGGGTTGATGGGTGAGGAATGGACGGGCTTGGGCTTGGGCTGGATGAGAGAGATTCTTGGTAGGAGGGAATGGACGATTGAGTTTCTGGATGTTACGGTTAGGCTTTGAAATGGAGATGTATGGTATATGATGGTGGTTTTGTGCATATTTACAATGTCTTGAGGAGTTTCGGAGATTTAATGACAAACAAGGCATAGAAAGTGACAAGTATAGTTCATTCTGCGCGGTGACATTTGGAAGACCTCGTCTATGAAAGATTGTGTACTATTGCATTCCATTCCATTCCATTTAGCGACATGTCAGTTCCAGAAGACAGAGGCTGCATTGTTTCTTATCTCGCTGACTTAACCGATACAGGACTTTATAGTTATGTGAGTTTGTATTGATATTGCACTACTGCCACTTGTGGAGTGACTATAACAGTAAGTATTGAAGAAAGCTCAGAGGTTGGGCAATGTTTGCGCATAGGTCAAGGTGATGCCGAATATATCAAGAAGCTAAATCGAGAGTTGGCGAAAAGCTGCATACATAGTTAGAGTTTAGACCATACAAACCACATTAACCCGATGAGCTTGTGAGGTATATTGCAGGAGAATGTGGGTTTATTCCAACCCTGCACATGTTTGCGCAAACAGAGGGAGGATTGTCACTTCAAATAAGCTATTCGGGGCAGTGTCGGGCCAATGGTTTCTAAATCATATTAAGAGGGCAAGGCTATACAAAACAGACCAAAAGTCGAACTAACGATCAGGTCAAAAGTCTGATGTTGTTTAGTGTTGGGTCTAACAGATTAAGACAAAGACTGCCAAAAGGATGTTCGGGAACTATGTATTTAAAGAATCTCGTATATGATGCAAATATGTATGTAGTAAGCCCCACCACGGTTTGTTGTGGTGGCGATCATCTTATCCAACCCAAAATGGAATGTTGTCACGCAGACAGCTTGAGCGCCTGGGAAGTTTGAATTCCAGACAAGATAGTGTTTTCTACGGCCATTCCACAACCCCAGCCAAGATACAAATCACATACATAGTCCAACGCTAGATAAGTCCAGGGGAACGTTTTGGTCTGACGTGTATTCACATTTTAGGCCTAATATGTAATATGTAGTAGAAAAAACCGGTGCAAATAAAATAACTATATTTCCCTCGTGATCCAACAAGAACAACACCATCAGATACCAGACCGGAACTCTAGGTTTCCAGCTAGATTGACGTTGAAACGCGCCTATGTATGTATCCACACAGTACTGGTGGTTACGAACTCGGGAGGAATCCGGCTATTTCACTTTTGTCATCGCGGAAGACGTGGCATAAGAGGCGAAGTGGTGGTCTCAGATGGCGGCTAATCATTTGGCGGAGGGAGAGAACACAGGCCACGAATATAGGGAGCCGCAGTATAGGATACAGGGCATTAGCCGGACAAGGGGCGAGGCTGGGCTGTGGATAGTTCAAGACAATGCACATGCATGCTGGCAGGTTGTAAAGTTGAATTCCAAAGATTCAACGTCGGTCGTCCTGCATTTCAAGTGGAGTGATTTAGGATGACTACCTCGCCAATCGACCATCATCCTCAAAATCATATTTAAATCATCACGAGTAAATCACGTTGCCCACGAAAAGCCCAAAATTGCCACATTCCAAATTCTACCATCAGACTTCTACCATTACAACAACATATCCAAGTACCTGCCATTGGCCCCTCCCAATGGGGCAACAGGTCAACGTCACCTCTTCTTTGTTTGCTCACAAATCCCCAAGATTCTCGCACTTTTCTCTACATTCCTTCTGGCATGGCCGGCAAAAATCAGTAAAATTCCACAATCCTGTAGTGGATGAAGAAACGTGGAGTTTCCTAAACGGGATAAAATCCAAGACGCTTACGTTGCCAGGCCTGTCAATATTTAGGAATTAAGCTTTTGGTGATGAGAACGGGCGTCGTCATCGTTTGAGAAGTTCGTTGTTGCTTGGTGTCGGAGCGGGTGTCTATTGGGGAAAGAGGCTTTGTAGCTTGTTGACAGATGAATGGATGGGCGGGCGGCTGTTGCCCTTGAGGAAGAATTTCTCTTTGTGAGGTGCTGTGCTGTGAAATTACCCTGTGGCTTGGCCTGGTTCTTCTGCATGCTCGTTCACACCTCCTTCTTGGTTCACCAGCCGCTCTTTTATGTCTTGGCATTATAGAACGGAATGCCACACTGGCCCGTGGATGATCCCCCATCATCCGTTTTGGACGATTTGCGCTTGTGCCGTTAAAGGCCCACCTCCAGTAAAACTCTAAATCTGATTCTCTTTGACATTTTAGTATGTACATCCAGTAGTTACGCAATTGACAATTGGTTGGTTGGTCACATGAAGTACTTGCGGCAACAATTGGAAGTTGTATTTTAGATGATGGTGAGAACTCATCGTCACGAGAGACACTGACGATGTACAGTACGACCAGTCTCGCTTTGTAGTTCTTCTATTTTTATACCTCTTTTGGACGACATTTTTTCTCTACAATTTTGCCCTACTTGGCCCTGAATTTAATCCCTTCAGTACCTATTATAATTTTCTGGGTGCACGCGACCTCCTCCTGTATGCTGTCCGATCTAATTGTCTACAGAAGACTTGGTAAGCCGCATTCCATCACCGCATAACTTGGCATCCGACTCATCCGTCTCCCTTGAATAGCCTACATTCCGTGCACGACGCTGGTCGTCTCACCCTCATCCCAAAACCAACCATCGTCGGAACCAACATCTCCTCTAGGGTTTGATCCGTCCGACCTGTCCTGATCACTGCCGCCGCCAACCAAGCAAACTTGGCCCGTCGTCTTCAACACAGCCTGCCCTACCAACTGTCGGCCCAAAACACACCCGCTGGGCCCTGCGTTCTTGCTGTGCTTGGCCACCTGCTCTTCTATAGTGTAGCTGTATATACATTGATTGTACTGTACCTGTGCCCCGACTCGTCGGTTTTGCTCGCATTAAACCAAAGCTTGGACGGCGCAACCCGTCCGCTCCAAGCCCATCGAGATCGCCGGTGGCCCCTGTCGTGGCGCCAGCAAGACGCTTACGCACACACTCGACCCCATACCTAGTTTGGCAGTGGAGTTTACGCCCTCTCCCATGCCATTCCTCACTGCGTCAAGCCGGACCCACCCCAGTCTAAGCAGATCGCCTGTCTTTCTGGACCCCTCGCTTGTTAAGCTGACAAGAGCATTCCTTTTGTTGTCGGTTACTTAAGTATCTGGACGTCCGCTTTCCGAGGATTACTTGACAAAGACTTGATTATCACACAAACAGTCATCCTTATCTTCCTCTCTTGTTCAGGTTGATTCTTTCCTTATACACGTGTGTGTCTTCCCTTTTTTCCTTTCTTGTCCTCCTCGAGACGGGTTATCCTATTATCGACCAACCAACTCCTTCACATCGACAGCCACACATCTTCACCATGCGTTTCTTCTATCTTCTTTCGCTCCTCTTCGTGGCCACTCCTATCTCCGGCTGGAAGTACTTCCACGAGCCCGGTGGCAACCAGGAGCTTGGTCACTACGATGCTCGCTTCTTCAACGGCACTGTTAACTACGATGATCACCGCCTGGTCCTTCGCTACCTTATCCGCTCTTATCTTCAGACTTTCCGTGAGCACAACGTCGAGACCTGGATTGCCCACGGTTCTCTGCTCGGCTGGTGGTGGAACGGTCAGATCATGCCTTGGGATTACGATCTTGATGTTCAGGTATCCTCGTCTACTCTGCACTGGCTCGGTAAGAACATGAACCGCACCGAGCACACCTACATCTACGAAGAGAATGGCGAGCGTAAGGAGAAGAAGTACCTCCTCGACATTAATCCCTTCCACGGCGAGATCTACCGCGGAAACGGCCACAACATCATTGACGCGCGCTGGATCGATATGAGCAACGGCATGTTCATTGATATCACCGGTCTGGCTGAGCGTAACCCCCGTGGTAGCCCCGGTGTCTGGAGTTGCCGCAACGGTCACCGTTACCGCACTACCGACCTGTACCCTATGCGCCACTCTGAGTTTGAGGGCGTGCCGGTCATGATTCCTTACAACTTTGAGCGGGTGCTCATTGATGAGTACAACGTCAAGGCTTTAGTCACTACTGAATGGCTTGGGTAAGTTTTTTGTTTTCTCTTGTTTTGACTCAAGTCAGTTTACTAACATTGTTTTCTCAATCACAGCCACCGTTGGTCTCCTGAAGACAAGGAATGGTTCAAGATCCAGAAGTAGAAGCCCACTGGTAAAGGGCATTAAAAGCCTGTCTTGTCTTTTCTTTTGTTTTTGTTTTTTTTTCTTTTCTTTTGTACATATTATTTTCTTGGGTTTTCGCTTGGAGTTTGGGTTACGGTTCTCACGGTTTTGGGCATTTATACTTTAAACGGAACGGCGTTCTTGGTTGGCTTTGGTTTTTTCACCACATGGAATGTGGCTTTGCACTTTGATTTTTGGTTATACCTTTTCTGGATTATCATGTATCTTTCTTTATCAGAATGAACGGAAACGATGTTGACATCGTATCCATCAGTTCATCAAATCACGAATATAAAATTATATATCCAAACAATTGTTCTTAGCTTGTATCAAAACCCGGGTGACACAGTGGCGCGGACGTATGTACATACATATGTATGAGTACACACGTGCTCAGATACATCCAAGTTCATGAATTTCATCCGTCGTTTGTTCCTGACCGAAAATCGTGCATACTTGTCTATCTACATTTGGAAGTACTAGTGTTAATCACCACAGACCTCCCCGGGTGTTGCCAAAACCCCATTTCGGCCGTGTGTGAAACACCAAAGTAAATAGGGTCTGTCAGATTGCTACTTTCCCCGACGGATCGGTTAGTTGCCGGTTCCAAGGCCGATTCTAGGGCCGGGGAAGCGGCCGGCACGAAAACCGGGGAGATGCCGTAAGTGTTTCATGGTAAAATAGAGATTGTTTTTTTTTTGTCTTCTTTAGGTGCGAGGTTTCGGGGCAATTATTGGTAGATGGGGTAGTTTCATGGTGCGTCATATCATGAAGTTTAAATTTTTGACTTTTGTTTTAATGTTTGACGTGGGTGATGGGTGGAAACAAGGCTAATTTGTGTGTGTGTGGGTGGGACGCGTGAGAGACAGTTCATGAAACTGAGTGGGATATATTATGTTTATGAATATATGGGGTATCAATCTGATTAGCGCAATGTGTGTTACTGACTACCGACTCGGAACATGTTCCTCCGACAAGCTTAGCTTGTTCCATCCCGCATTCTCTTTTCTGCCGCTCGTGCTCTTGCTTCCCGGTCCGTATCACCCATCTGATAGTCCTCTCCATCCCCGAAGTCTACCCGGTCAACATCGGTAACGACGCCACGCGTACCGTCCAAGCGATGGAATGAATTTGCCTTTTCCACCTCCTTTTCAATTTCCTTGCAAAAGTCCCAGAAGTCTCGGTTGTGGTCACTGAAGTGGTTATGGGCAAGTTCGTGACATAGCGTGTTACGGATGGTTTTGAAATCGCGGAATCCAGCGTGGTTGTCGGTGCGGAGACGGAGGACGATTTTTAGACCGTTGCCGTAGTTTTTGCCTAGGATGCGGGAGATTCCTTCGGCGTCGACACTGGTGTTGCTAAGAGGTTCCATTTCACCGAGTTCTTGGACGGTGAGCTTGTGCTTTTGCATGGCTCGGATGATTCCATAGTCCTGACTGAGCTTCACAAGGAGGTCTCGCGCTTTGTCGGTGTTAGGGAGAAACTCGAGAGTGGTGATAGCCAGGAAGCGATATGGTGATTCTGGAACTGAAGGCTTGGTCGCTCCGAGGGTTTTGCCGCGAGTTTGTGGCCGGAGTGGAGGCGTGACTGGTCTAACCAAGGGAGCGGCATCGACTTTGGGACCGAAAACTATTGCCTTGAGACCGTTAAATGAAGAAAGAGGGAGTTCAGAGTCATTATCGGGCTTGTATTGTTTCCCTTTGATGATGAGTTTGGTCCTTTCAAGGTTGTGGTTGTAGACAGTGTGTAGATGGTTAAAGACATGTCCAAGTGTCCAAGTAGAATTTGTGATGATGATAGGAGCAGGATGTAAAGGTGACTTTAGAGTGAGACCTGGTGAATATGGAGTAGGAATAGAGTCTATCGGTGGAGTGGGCAATGAATCATTATTGTCTACAGGCATTTCTGAAGTACAGCAGCCTTCGGGATATTCCTCTGGAGCGGACATTATGAGAGATGATAAATATGCAACAAGAAATAAAGTCAAGACAGTTGAACAAGATGATCTCCTAGAACTCTAACTCTCACTATAACCTAAACACGCAAGTTATATCCAAGTTCCATCTTACATTGTTCGTGATTACCAACCATATCGAACCTACTAGACTCCTACAGTCTGTACCACACCAGACTTCGCACTAGCCAACCCTACCCCTAACTAGTCCCATCGCGGTATAATCCTGGCAAAACTAACCCCTTTCGGACAGCTTATTCTATTGACGAATTCATTGAGCTTTGGCCCACCAACACTGCCCCACTTATCCCGACACCAGCAACGGAAACCACATGCCCATTACGTCGCGGTCACTTGTTTGAGGTTGCAAAAGGACAGCTAAAGTGAGGCGTACAACGTGCAATGTTCATTGACATTTCCTTTGAAATTCCCAATTCGTGATTTGGAATACTGCCCCTCAATACCTGACAATAGCCTACTCTATTTTGAATTGTTTTTTTCTGTTTACTATCAGCCCTCTTTCTGCGGGGTGTCTTATATTCCTGGTTCTCTTTGCTACCGTCACGTTTTCATTGAGACTGAAGATATCCGATCTGGTCGATCTGGAGAGCACCAATTGCCTCTGCTATACACAACATCTCGAGACTTGTTAAGCGCTGGTCGCCTAGATATTGCCCGCCATGTTGAACCTTTTCCGTCTTGTGGCGGACTTTTCGCATTTCGCCTCGATTCTGATTCTGCTGCACAAGATGCGGGAGCTCAAGGTGGGTGGCTTATAATTGCTATAGTGATTGCACATGTTGCTAACTACCTTGTTTCCTCATAGAGCTGCTCCGGTATCAGCTTCAAGTCGCAGGCTTTGTATTTCCTCGTTTACATTACCAGATACCTTGGTAAGCTTGTCCTGGTCCGTACACCCCGCAACTATACATTCGGCTAACATCCGTCATAGATCTCTTCTGGACTCGTAGCCCGTACAACTTCATCTTCAAGTGTCTTTTCATCGGATGTCAGGGCTACATTGTCTATCTGATGACCAACGCGTACCGTCCCACCAACGATCCTAACCTCGACACTTTCCGCGTGCAGTACCTTCTTGGTGGCTCTCTCGTTCTCGCCATTTTGTTCCCCCACTTTTACTCGTTCTTTGAGATTATGTGGACCTTCTCTATTTGGCTTGAGAGTGTTGCTATTCTTCCCCAGCTGTTCATGTTGCAGCGCACCGGTGAGGCCGAGACTATCACTACACACTACCTGTTTGCCCTCGGTATCTACCGTGCTCTTTACATCCCCAACTGGATCTGGAGATACGCTACTGAGGACGTCTCCACCTACCACACCGACTGGATTGCTATCATTGCTGGTGTTGTACAGACTGTTCTGTACAGTGACTTCTTCTGGGTTTACTACACGCGTGTGCTCCAGGGCAAGAAGTTCAAGCTTCCTGTGTAAAGGGTTGCTAACTTGGCCCTATAAACGATCAAGTATGGGACGCGGTTGGCGGTTACATGTTGTCGTGGCTCTACTTGGCATGTGACGACCAGGACAATAATGTGGATTCATCTAGAGGGATACAGGCGTTTGGTATATTTGTATTTCTTAGTTACATACATAGTAGTGGGGATTTTGGTTATTGGCGTGGTGTTGTGACAGTCCTCAGTATCCCGAGACTGTCATACCAAACACTGCATTAGCTAAATTCTCGCATCTAATTCAGTTATGAAAATCATCAATTGACATTGAAATGACTTCTTCACTTGTGACATCATGATCTATACAAACAGCTTGTGTTTCCAGGCGCCACATCCCGGGTCAGCGCCACACGCCACACCCCTGCACATCTGGGTCAACGGGTTGCGCAGGTCACTGCTACCTATTGCTGGTTACTGGGATTATAGAGGGCGGGCAGGCTGAGCTACGGCCTTGCAGCTCGAGCTGTGGATTACATCTGCGACTGACGTTGACTACAACCCATCAATCATCACGACGTTATTGAAGCTCAATTGCTAGCTTCTATTTATTTACATAATTGCTGTTTCTGCACTGGCGTCTCATCTTAAAGGACTAACTAGTATTGTCTCTGATTGGTGTCTAGCCTAACCTGTGTAGTCTCTATTGTTATCACGGTTCTGGTTACCCCTCGTCGAATTTTACTCACGGCATCCATTGGGCGAATTGACTGTTTTCTACGGCCCAATCGCGTTTGATTTTCACGACCTTCACATATACAAATCACGACAACCATGGCTTCCACGGCGTCAAAGGGCCAGTCTTCCAAGACTGCGGCGAAGAAGACGGAGCCGGAATATAAGGCCATTTTGGCGCAGCCCCCCACGCTGAACTCTTCAGAGGCGGAGACGAAGGAGTATGAGGATGCTCTCATTGGTCTGGGTCAGATCTACCGTGATGCTCAGTAAGTTGGAGTTTGGGTGGCGATGGTGGGGTATTTGAGTTAACAATGGTTTAGCAAGACGGACCAGATCATAGAGCTCATCAACGAGAGTCGGGCAGTACTGTCTGACTTTGCCAAGGCCAAGACGGCCAAGCTGGGTAAGTTGGTAGAGATGCAGGTGTTGATATTACGAGACTAACATGATCCCGTCACAAACAGTCAAGGCCCTTCTTGATCTCTTTCAAGAAATTCCCGACACCACCGACCTCCAAATCAAAGTCACCAAGTCCTGCATAGAATGGGCTACCCAGAAGCGTCGGACTTTCCTCCGTCAATCGCTGGAGACTCGCCTGGTTGGCTTGTATATGGTTAAGCAATCATGGTATGAGGCTCTGCGGTTGTGCGAGAGTCTTCTGCGCGAGTTGAAGCGTCTTGACGACAAGCTCATGCTCGTTGAAGTTCAGCTCCTCGAATCCCGCACTCACCACGCCCTCGGCAATCTCTCAAAGGCCCGCGCCTCGCTCACCAGTGCCCGTACATCTGCGGCTTCTGTCTACACGCCGCCACGCATCCAGGCGGATCTCGACATGCAGTCTGGTATGCTCCACGCGGAGGACCGCGACTTTAACACGGGGTTCTCGTACTTCATTGAGGCTCTTGACGGCTACGGTCAGCAGGAGGAGACTGCCAAGGCGACGGCGGCTCTCCAGTACATGCTTCTTTGCAAGATTATGGTGAACCAGGTGGATGATGTCAACCAGATTATGGCCAGCAAGCCGGCACTCAAGTACGCTAGTTCCAGTCTTGAGGCGATGAAGGCCGTAGCCCGTGCACATGCCTCCCGGTCACTAGACGAGTATGAGAAGGCATTGGGCCTGTACAGAACGGAACTCGGTGGCGATCCATTTGTCCGCGGCCATCTGCGTAGACTCCACGATAACATGCTGGAGCAGAACCTTATCAAGGTGATTGAGCCGTTTTCTCGGGTGGAAATCGACCATGTGGCGCACATGCTGGGTCTGGACACGCAGACGGTGGAGCGCAAGTTGTCGCAGATGATTCTGGACAAGGTGATTATTGGTGTGTTGGATCAGGGTGCCGGGTGCCTTATTATCTTTGATGAGACGCATAGTGATGTGGCGTACGATGCGGCCTTGTCAACTATTGAGAAGTTGAACAATGTTGTGGACTTGTTGTATCAGAATCAGGCTATGCAGTTGGAGTAGATTGGTGTAATGGGCATGATAGAAAGAGTAATAGTACATGTTGACACGTTCATTTCATTGATTGAGTGAGAAGAATATGATTAAAGTGATTAAAACGTGACGTAAATTATTGTTATGTGAATGGGGAGGAGACGCATAAATGGGTATCCAGATCTATCTATATATCATCATGTCACATGACCAACCACCGACATACTAAAAAGAATGCCGCATGAAAAAAAAAAGGTCATATAAACAGAAAAAAGAGGCAGGCATCAAAAGAAGCATAAACCACTAGCACCAAAGATGTCCCAAACGACAAGCAACTTGAAAATGAAGAAGGCCAAATGAAAAGAAAAAAAAACCAATGGGATATCAATGCAGAGAACAAAACAAGCCAAGCCAAAAAAAAAATGCCGACGAAGAAACAAATAAACAAGCCATATAAAATCGTCAAAACAACAAACCACGATACATTAAAAGAACCCACCAACCAAGTTCCGTAACCAGCCCATCTTTCCCGTCCTCCGTTCTTCATCACCCTCCGCTGGTTCCTCAGCTTTTCTTTTGACTCCACGTTTCCGAGATCCTTCGATGATGCGTTGTTGGGCGGCGAGCCAGTCTGCTTGGCGTTGTTCCTCAGCCTTGACGATGGCGAAGACGCGGCGAGCTACGTCACTTACTGACCAGCCGGGACAGTCGGCTAGGAAGGCGTCGATGGCGTCGGCGTGTTCCGAGGTCATTATCATGCGGTGGCCGGCGCCGGCGAATTCGGTGCCGACGATGGGGATTTTGTGGGATGGGCGGATGTAGCTTGTGGGGAAGTAGAAGAGGCGGGAACGGCGGGTCAGGACGAGGGTTTTCAAGTGTGTCCAGTGGGCTGTTGTCCAGGTTGTAGTGGAGAGATTGATCTGTGGAGGTAACGTGACGATGGGCGATGGCGGCACAAACGGCGTTGGGGGGTGGGGAAGAGGAGAAGAAAATTGGTAGACGGATGGGGTTCGGGGAGTGTGATAGACCGTGGCGGGGGTTGCATACGGGTTATGTGGTGTGAAGATATCCGTCATGCGATGTTGGGGAACAGGAGTTTGCTGTTGCTGGGGTCTCTGTGGAACGGGTGGAACGGGAACAAGATCCGAAGGTCTCAAGGTAAGGTCTTCTTCATCAAGTTGTTCATCAGCCTGTTCCTCGGCCTCATCTTCCATCGCTTCGTCATCATCTTCTTCCTCCTCGGCGTCATCAGGAATATCTTCTCCATAACTCGGGTCCTCCTCTTCTCCGACATCCTCGTTTTCCAAATCACCTCCGACAAATCCGTCCCTTCTTAACTTAACCGGTGGAGCCATTCCGGTTGGGCTCTTACTCTTCCGCGCACTTCTCCTAACTTCGTCCTTCTCCTTGATAGCACCCTGATAAGCTTGCATTTCAAAAAGAGCCAACTCAGCCTCCTCCACATCAGCAATCGCATTCGCCAAACTCAATCTTCTTTCTGCCCTCGCAGCTTGTTGTTCCAAAGGAGATAACGCCGAACTGTTGAATTCGACCACCGGGCCGGGCGTATGAGGCTTCAGCGGTGATCTGATGCATGATTTGGCGGGAGACATAGCGCGGTGAGCGGGAATACTGACTTTCAATGGTGGTGTCCCAGGCGCCTTCGTCATTTCATCATCAGCTGTAAATGGGTGAGCGAAACCAGCAAGCGGCGACGGTCTCATCTCGTCAGGAGTAGTCTCCATAAGGTTTGACGTCTCTTGTGACCACTGAGCAATTTCCTCCCTAGAGCGCTTAAGGTTCGAAGGTGGTGTAGTCTGACCGGGGACATTCTGAAGAGCCGTTTTTCTAAGTGGAGTGGCTTGCGTACTAGGCTTGGCCATGAACTCAGGTAACTTAAATTTCGGCAGATCAGGAAGTCCATTATTGGGAGAAGAATGTTCGTCATTGTCACGCTCAGAAATCGTCGCGGCATCGCTAAGTGCCTCGGCGTTGGCAGGCGGCAAGTCTTCATCCCTCTCCTCGTCAACGGGTGCCTCAGTCTCAAGGAATGAAGGACCTTCAATATCCTCCTGTTCTGACGTAGAAGCAGGTTCAGTGTCGTCGGAAACAAGATGGCTCTGGTCGATAGTGTGAGCCACGCTGTGACTGAAAAAGGTATCATCACCAGAAGCAACCTCAACCGACTCGCGCGGCTTAGAACGTCTTGTTACACGAGTAGGCTCGGGGGATTCCGTGGGAGTTTCCGTCGAAGGAATTGGTGGTGTAGAACGTGGCGATTGTGGCATCCCTTTGAGAGCTTCGACATCTCCCTTCCTCTTGGAGCTCCGCGTAACGCGGCCATTCCGAACGTGGGGAAACATGGAGGTTGACAGAAGCGAATTCGGTGGTCTTGAAGGCGTGTCAATCGGCGTGAAATCAGAAGAAGGCCCAGCCTCACTCAGCAAAAAATAGTCGTCGATATTATCCTCGTCAAAATCGGTTTCAGTGTCAACCAGGACAGCTCGTTCTCTAGCAGCGGTGGCAGCAGCGGCCTTTTCGTTTTCGTCGGGCAGAGTATGCTTATTGCGGCGCGACGCAACTGCGGCAGCGGCAACTGCAGAGGCAGCTTTTCTTGCCGAATGGAAAGGCAACGACAAAGGCGACGAGAAAAAGGTCGAGAGGTCGACGCGGGATCTTAGGGCACTACCCGGTAAAGGTGGTCGTTGATATCTCGGGCGAGTAGCAGTGCGCGGGGCTCCGTCGTCGTTGTGACGGGTAATTGTAGAATCGGCAAGCGCAAAGTTGTCGCGACTGCCGTTGTCGCAGGGTTGGTCGACACGAGAAGGGTAATTATCAAGAGTGTTATGAGTGCGAAAAGTAGCAGCGTCAAAAGAAGCAGAAGCAGTAGGAGCAGAAAAGCCAGGATCGACGCCAAATGGCTGGGCTGACCCACGGGCCCCTGCTCTATTTGTAGTTTGGCGAGACGCAACGGTGTGGTGGTCGACAGTAGGAGCTGGCGGAAGAGCAAGGCCCCTGTCATTGGCAGTGTCATGCAGCCATTGTTTCTCTTGTTCTCGTGGCGCTTGATCGACCTGTGCGCGCTGAGCAAGACGCTCACGGAACATCGAAGTCTTCGACCCGGCACCCGTCCGGACTGTTGAAAGCCTCCCGTTGTCCCAGTTCGCCGCAATGTCGTCCTCGGCATCAAGATCAATGATATCGAGTCCGTTCCTGGCGTGCATATGCATCGGGGGAAACGACTTGGCCATGGCTGATGCACTGCTGGCACTACCCCTGTCGTCTGATTCCCTGAACGAGCTGACCCCTTGTGTCCGCCCAAAATGCCCAATGGACGCGCTGGCTTCGGGCCCTGCCACTATATTTTGAGACTGGTTCTTTGTTTCTTCAGACGCCCCCTGCTTATTAGAGCGTTGGGCTCGTCCAGAACCAACAGATCCCGGCGACCCAACGGCCCCACCAGCATCACTGTTGCGGCCCAATGGGCTTGAACGGGATTGTTGGGCGTCTAATCGGGCGGTCTTACTGCCCAAAGACTGAGCTGGAGAACTCCTGTCTACACTTGATCTAGAAACGGCTGCAGGGGCCGCCGGAGATGGTGGCAATCGTTTCTTGCTCGCAGAGTCTCGCGTGGACGAGCCATCTACGTCTATAAGAGACCGCTTGTTACGACCCTTGTCGGCGTCGGGTACACGGGGCTTAATGGATGCCGCACCAACAGGTGACCGATCAGCCTCAATAGCCCAAAGATCATCCTCATCGTCTTCATCATCGACCGCTTGGGTAGTAGCAGCCGGTGCACTCATAATCGAAGTGGCTAGTCTACTGCTACGAGTCGGCACGAACGAGCGGTTAGTCGCTGACGCCGAAAACTCCGTTGGTGGCCGATTAATCGATTTAGATGGATCCGTCGTCCACGATACGTCGGCCACGTGTTCCTCCTCTGCTGCCAACACCGGAACACCAGGAGCCCTAGCCGGCGTGGAGCCTGCAGGGGAAAGTGAGGCTGCATGACGCACGCGGCCACCCAACCGACGAAAAACTGCCGCCTTGTTCCTGCTGTTACTGAATCCGTTTGTGTTTGCGTTTGCCGAGTTCTTGAAGAGACTATCATCATGGTCTGACAGGATCAGCGGGCTCGTGGCGTCAGGCAACGTTGGTGCCAAATTGGGTGGTGCGGGGCTGGTGGCAACATGAGAAACTCTTTGCTTGGGGCCCACTTTGATCGGCGACAGAGGCTTAGGCGGTGAGACCTCGACTGAGGCTGCAACAGACGCTGCAACAGATGCCGCAAAAGAGGCCGCAATAGTTTGCGCACGACGAACCAGTGGGGAAGACTGTGTCCGAGATTTAGCAGCCGATGATTCTAGAAGCCGCGAGCCGGATCTTCGTGGCGTTGAATCTTCAATTTCCGTGGCTTCCATAATAGTAGACAGCTGGAATGGCTCTGGGGAGTCCACGTTAGGAGGGTGTTCGTCCTATATTATAGTGTTTGTTAGTATCAATCTATATCCTGGCCTATATGTGCCCACTATATGCATGTCTAGACCGGGATATAACACCCAGACATTGCAAGCAAAATAGAGAAAAACGTACCTGTTCATCGTCGTTGTATGTCGTATGGCGAATGCGTGGATACACTGATACGGGCTGTGGCGTAGGCTGCGCAACTGTCTCAAATGCGGAGGACACGGAAGCGGCGTCGGAAGAGATATTGATGACATCACGCTTGGCAGGGGACTGTTGCTGTTCAGGCACTTCCTCTTGGTAATACTCCTCGGGGTTTTCCTCGACAGCTTCTTGATCCTGGTACTCTGCCCCTTCTTCGTAGTATTCTTCGGCATGTTGATCATCGGGTTGCTCTTCGTAGTACTCTTCTGGGTTTTCACCCTCTTGATCTTGGTCGTAGTACTCGTCAACTGGCTCTTCAACAGGTTCCTGATCACCTGGCTGTTCCTCGTAGTACTCTTCTAGGTTTTCACCTTCTTGGGCTTCATCATAGTACTCTTCGGCTAGCTCTTCAACAGGCTCCTGATCATCCGGCTGTTCCTCGTAGTACTCTTCAACTTGTTCTTCAATGGGCTCCAAGTCATCAAGCTGTTCCTCATGGTACTCCTCAATCTGCTGGTCCTCTTCAACAAGATTCTGTTTCTCAGCCTCTACCACCTTTTCCCTCTCAAGCTCTTCATGCTCGTCCTCTTCCTCTATCCTCGCTCTAAGCCAATCATCCCGCTTCTCTCTCAACGGTTCCCTACTATACTGCTTCAACGGGCTAGATCTCCCCCAGTTCCGCCCAGGTGCCACTGCCGGTGTAGTAGACTCGCCTTCATAAGCTAACTGAGTAACGGGAATTTGCATCGTCTGTTGTCGTCTTTTTATCTCCGCCTCTACTTCTTCCACCCGCACTCTCTGAGCATCCTCCTGTCTCCGCTTTTCCAGTTGCTCCTCTTCGGCTCGCTCAATAGCCTCCATGCTCTTCCGACCTCGTCTCTTGGCGCCTGAAGAAAGTAATCCCAGGGGAGTCTTTTCCACGCCGTTGACTGTTACGATTACCGCCGGTCGTGGGGGGGTCTTATGAGCTTTCAAAGCAGTGCGGGTAAGCAACATCTTACTCAAGGGAATCTCTCTACGCATAGGTGTTTTCATAGCCATGGAACCGTCGCCCGTTCTAGAGATAGCGAGGGCAGTAGCATTTTTCGTAGCAGACTTGAGAAGCGGCGAGTTACCAAAGCGAATACCAGGTGAACTCCATTTTGGCGTAGTCGAAGGAATATGAAGAGTGGCATTACGTCCCGGTGTCTTGGAAGAGGCACCATTAAGCGCAGGGGATTTACCAAGACGCATGGCTGCCATTGTACGACTGATCGCCAAAGACGTAGTCTTACCAAAATCAGATGGCGAAATGGGGCCCAGGGAACTGTCGATGTGAATAGAGTCGGGGAAGATCATGCTGATATCTTCATCACGGTGCATGCGGGAGGTACTAGACCCAGTATCGGACATGGGCTCATGTGGGGACCTGGATAAGCGCCTGTGAACTGGTTTGGTAATCAAAGATCGATTTGGCGGCGGACCAGCAGGAGTGGCACTAAACTCATAAACATCCGACAACTGTCTTGGGGATTGTTGATGTTCCTGGTGGTATTGGTCTTCTTGGTACTCAACTTGATGTGTCTCACCATACTGGTCATCCGGAACGTCTGCGTGTGGCACCTCCGCAGCCCCTTCATCATCAGGGCCTGGAGCATCAGAATCAACTGCATACGACTGTTCATAAAGTGCCGCATAATCGCCAACCCCGTCGCTCTCAACCGTAGCCTCATTGCCACCCTCTGAGCCAGAAACCTGCCGGTCAGCCTCACTCCCAAAAGACATAACAGATTGCGCATCCTCCGGAATAAGAACGTCCTGAGCTCTTGAATTCTGGGAACGCTTCCAGGAGATAGCAGATCTACGGAAATCAGGCTGTTCCTCTTGCCCTGATAACTCAGCCTCTGGCTTCGTAGCTACTGGTTCATCGACTTCCACGGGCTGGGCAGCCTCACTACCGAAGGACATGACAGACTGCGCATCTTCCGGTATAAGGACATCCTTTGCACGTGAATTTGTCGAACGCTTCCAAGAAATTGCAGACCTCCGAAAATCAGGCTGTTCCTCTTCCTGCGCAAGGTCTTCGTCCACCTGGATGATACTCTCCTGCTCCGTCACAGTCGGGTCCTCAAACTCCGTTACCCTAGGGTCCTCACTTCTAAATGACGAGCCACCTTCCGGTTGCAAAACATCCTGATGCCGTGAGTGTTGTGACCGGCGCCAAGAAATAGCAGAACGTCGAAAGTCGGGTTGTTCCTCGGGTTCTGGGGAAACTGGTGGTGGTTCGTGGAATTCGCCGTTGGTTATTGGGATTTCAGCTTCACTACCAAAGGACATAACTGACGGTGCATCCTCCGGTTGCAAAACATCCTGATGCCGTGAATTCTGTGATCTACGCCAGGAAATAGCTGATCTCCGGAAATCAGGCTGCTCCTCTGGTTCTGGAGACACTGGTGGTAAATCGTGAGACTCCCCATTAACAACAGGCACGTCCGCCTCGCTCCCAAATGATATAACCGAAGGCGCATCCTCAGGGACCAAAACATCTGCCGGGACCCTCGAATTTTGAGACCTGCGCCATGAATGAGCAGACCTCCTAAAATCAGGCCGTTCATCAACCTGCTCTTCCGGCTCCTTCCAAAGACCATCCAACCACAGGTCGCCCTCGTCGTCATTATCGTGAAATGTCTCTGCTGGTGCTGGTGCTGGGGGCTCTTCGGGCTGAGCCTTTTCAACCTCGGCTAGTCTACTGCGACGTAATGAGGATCTCTTGAAGACACGTTCAGCTGGCGAAGAAGAATCAACTTGTACCGGGACTGGAGATAATTTCGCTGGCGTGGATTTTCGTAACGGCTTTTTACGGAGCGCGGGGGATGATGACCCAGCTATCGGTACAATGGTTGTCGTGACATTCGCAGTAAGATTCGTATGGTTCGCTTCACTGTCCGTTCGCGCACTAGAGCGCATGGTTGCCGGTGGTATTGAGCGTCGTAATCCACTAGTGGAAGGCGTATATGTCGGGAGTGAGTCTGGTTCGGACTCTGCGTCAGAGCTGATATAAACCGGTGCATTCGCAGGCGTAGATCGTCGAACAGCGGGTCTCCGTGGCGTTGGCGTGACCCCAAAATCCATATCAATCTTCCGACTTAACGAAGCCCTAGGCGTCTCTCCGTCCTCAGGTCTCTCATTTTCTCTCCCGTTCTCACCTCTCCCTCTAACAGGCGTCCCCGCGTACCTCCTACCGCGGCTATTCCCATTCTTAACAGGAACTTTAACCCCATCCTGAGTCTCCGGTCTAGTGAGCGTCCTACCCCTCCCTAATATCCTCGGGCCCGGTGTATCCAAATCGCCGGCGAAACTCTTGCGCCTTGGCGACCCCGTCTCCCCATCAGCAAATCTCGATCGCGACTGCGCTCTCCGTACACTCCTACCGCCTCCCGGTTCGCGCGGGGTTTGCGACGAGCGTGGTGGTGTTGATGTTAGCGGGACGGCGGCAGGCCGAGCGCGTCGGGCACTGCCGTAGAAGGATGGTGGTGGTGACGATTCGAGAGGATCAGGCGAGGAGAGTCGGGAAGGAGTGGGAGATATTCGGGTGTTCATTGTGTGGCGGGTGTCGAGTGTGAATGCATTTGTTGCGTTTGATGCGTAACTTGGTGTATGGGTGTATGTAGAAACAATAGGTGTGTCCGTCGCGTTACTATATGGAATCGCGGTATGAATGAAAATAACAAAATGCTCGTAGCCTCGTCGGCCAACGTCAATGCTATCAATGAATGTAGCACGTTGCAAGCAAGCCAAGCAAATCCAATGGCGTAGTAAAGAAACTTGTCTAGGAAAAAAAAAAATCAAAATAGCAACTGTTGCTGGCGGGCTAGCTAACGCCAAACAGGCCAATTACTTTCTTCGGTGACTTGGTTCCTGAATGTGCATTGGGCCCCTGTATCTACTGGTTTTAGGCCTGTTCGGTACTCCTTGTCAGGGCTCGCGACAGACGTCTGAAGAATTGATAGATTCTAAATGTATGATGGCACCGGGTGAAGAGCGCCCTTGCGTGGATTCACAGACATATAACCTAAAGACAAGGGATAAATAGGTTTGCAACTATTCATGAGTCAAGATATATTGACTTAGAAGCGCGTCGTCGTGTCAATGCCAGTAGCCACTTGAACCATCTATCGTGCAAAAATTCCTATTTGGGTTTAACTAGAATCCGCTGTAGAAACAAAGGTAACCCTACGGTACCCTACCATCGGCTCTACGAGAAGTACCCTGGCATCACATGTCGGAATTCATCTCCAACTTACTCGAACTTATATTCAATTACTACCCACCTTGGATTCAAATATGTACATACGCTACTCCAATCTGGTCATCTATCAAACCAACGACCTCGGCATCCAATTCAATGCGATAAAATTGGCAATAAACACACCCAAAACATCCTAGCGTCAGTCTATACTCATCGATAAAAGCGGTAGATCAAAGTAAAACATCCGTAACGCCACCGTTATCGCATCAACTATAAGAAGCCCATCTTATCCTTCCCGAACCTTGCTGTCCCAGAACTATTTTATACCCCTTCCCCCACCAAAACGCACATGCATAACCCCATTTCTTTTGTCCCATAAATACATACATTCCGCCGTCAAAATGGTCGCCGCATCAAAGCCGTCTCTTCCGCCCGTCCCGCCCAATGACAATGTCGCCCATGCCCTCGCAGGCTCCGGAGGTGGTCTCCTCTCCATGGCCTTAACGTAAGCCGCGCTGATACTCCGCCCCTCCGTCCCATGACATCCCCGCAAACTAACCAAATCCACCTAAAGCTACCCACTGGTAACCCTATCGACCCGCGCCCAAGTTGACTCCGCCAAATCCGCCACTCCTTTCCTCGCCACCGCGCGCTCCATCATTGCCCGGGAAGGTCTCTCGGGGCTCTACAGAGGCTTGAACAGCGCGTTGTTCGGGATTAGTGTGACCAATTTTGTTTACTACTTTTGGTATGAATGGTGCAAGACGTTTTTCGAGAACCGTGCTGTCCGGTTGGGGCGGACAAGTCGTCGGTTGAGTACAGCTGAGGCGATGGCAGCGGGCGCATTTGCGGGGGCTGCGACTGTCATTGTGACGAATCCTATTTGGGTTGTCAACACCCGCGTGACTACCGGTGCTAAGCCTTCTTTAGCGACTGCTTCACCTACAACTGCCACTATGCCAAAGAAACCTCATGGTGCTATCCCCACATTGATTTCTCTTCTTAAAAACGAAGGTCCTTCGGCTCTCTTCTCCGGTGTCGTCCCGGCTCTTATCCTTGTCGTCAACCCTATTCTCCAATATACTCTCTTTGAGCAATTGAAGAATGCCCTTGAACGTCGCAAGCATAAGGTTTCACCAACTCTTGCCTTCCTTCTGGGAGCTCTCACTAAACTTGTAGCTACGGCTACTACGTATCCCTACATCACTCTTAAGACCCAGATGCACGTGTCTAAGTCGGAAGAAGGCATGATGGCTACTATGAAGAAGCTTATCAAGACAGAAGGGTGGGGAAGAATGTACCAAGGCATTGGTGCCAAGCTGCTTCACAGTGTATTGACTGCCGCCTTTTTGTTTGCCTTCAAGGACGTCTTGTACGAGCGTATTGCCCGGTCCCGCATGAAGCGTGCCGTTCGGGCTTGAACCGTTTATATGAATTGTCACCTTGTTAAGAACTTTCTCGGTTTCCAGCCCATTAGTAACAGTCTAATTAATTTCATCTCATCTACACAAAATGTACCGTAGGAACCACCCACGTCCCGTCAAAGTGATTACTCTCTTCAATGTTTTCCACCTTGAGCTTAGCTCCCGTCTTGATAGCCTGCTCGATTATGTCCAGGACCTTTTCTGCTGCTTCGCCAGCCTGTTTAGCCATCTCTAGTCCTTGATTATGACTCTTTTCTGAACCTACAAGGAACAAGCTTTCCCCATCCGCTAGTTCCTTGACCTCTTGCACTGCTGTCTTGACTTTTTCCAGACTCGCTTTGGAAACCTGCATCAACACTTCAGTCTCGACCCCTCTAGACTCTTCTTGTTCTTGGAATTCCGTGAGACTTGGTGGCTTCATTGTTGTGAGGGTATATGGCCGCATTCTGACTTGATGTCTGTTTTCCTCACTGCCATAAGGATCTCGTGGTGGCCGGATGGCACCCATGCGTGTAAGAACGGTGAGTATGTTACGGAGACCAAGGGCAAGATGGCTCTTGAGCTGGAGGGTAGCTATAGAGAGAGCATGGTAGTGTGTGTGCTTCCGTTTATATATGGGAGTGAGAGGATCTGGCTGTTGTTCTGAGCCGATGGAACTTGAAATAACGTTGTGATGCGCCACCAAGTGAGAAACCACGACACCATAGTACCAATACATTCCAGCCAAACCATATAGAAGATGCATATCCAGTTCAAAGTCCATCTCCGCCATCAAAACCATGGTTCTAAGTTTATACAACTTGGCCCATCCTGACATGAAACCTGCAGTCTTCCCATTCAGACCAATCTTATCCGGATGTGGTCCTTCGTTATGCTCTTCAGCCACCATCCGCATAGTGAAATCCATGTCCTTAGATTCATACTCCAAGAAATCCCAATCTCTGACTGTGTGGAAAAGTGTTCTGCGCACACGACACCGGTTCTGGCAAATACTGCGGTACACGTCGAGATAACACTGGGCTGAGCGTTGACGGAAGGTCTCCATACTTCGGGCAATCCTGTAACGTGGATCCGAAGTTTCGCGGACCTCGTCAAATATGGGGTCCAGAAGACCTGTGTGTGGGTCAATTGTGATGCGAATGTCGTCGTCCATTAGAGTACGGAGTGAAGTGACCCCGAGGACCATGAAGTCTTTAAAGAGGTAATGCTGAAGTAGACTTCGGACGTAAACGAATGGCGTGGGCTTCCGTGACTGGAAATAGACGACAAAGTTCTGCGCATACGTTAGATTTGTCACGGCTTGTTTAGTCAAATTGAACGTACTTGTATCGTGATGGGGTCGTGGTATTCCAAGACATCCGTGACCTCAAGTGAATCCGTAACAAGAGTCTTCAACATGTCAAGACCTCGAGAGATTTCAATCTGAACAATTTGCCTCGGGGGCATATTTGTAGAGAGCTTCTTTTGCAACTCAGCACTGAAAGCCTCCGGGACCTCCACACCAACAGGGGCAGTCTCGGCGACAATCCCTAGTAACCTCACACAATCCCTCCACGCGCCCGAAACCATAGACCTCTCAGCTCGGAACTGTGCCATTTCAATGGCATTTAAAAAGTGCATACGGAACGATAACCGCGCATTTAGAGCAGCAAAGGCTGCATCTGACAATGCCCCGGTTTCATGTAAGACTTTAATTTCTTCCTCTGCTAGAGACAGGTCTTGGAGAGCATGTTCAACGGGGATGTAATCGAGTAGGCCGCGGTCAAATGTGTTAGTGACGAAGTCTTCCTCTTCGTAGTAATGCTCTTGCGTGACATGGTCTACTACAAGAGAACATGAGCGTAGAAGACCGATGATGTAGGTCCGGAGAATCCACAGAAGACTCCCAGGTACGAGGGGGCCGGCGCCGAAGTTGGCGTTTGATAGTGAACCGCCGAGGTTACTGTACAGTCGGTCTATGTAATGGCTAGTGAATATAGTAAGAGATAGTGGTGATCCAGTGTGCCATGCCATCTATACATATCGTTAGCCCTACATACCCACATGGGAGCACGAGTAAGCTTACCTCTAGGGCGACTAGCTTGTCGATGATTCCCACCAATTCTTCTCCCGTCAATTGCCTGTCATTATCAAATGCCTCCTCTGGCTCCCTTTGTGCCTCTGCACAGTAGATATCCATCTTAGGATCCATGATCTACACCTGTCAGCAATAGTATCTTGTCCTTGGCATCGCCATGTCTCACCTCTAACGCCGGTACAGCGTCAAACAAGGAAAAGGCAATATCCTTGACCATCTCTCCCGGTTTCATTTCTACGGATTGTTAGAAGAGCCTTGATGAATTCACCTTGAAAGACATACCTGCTACGGCCTGACGAAACTGTTCCGTAATATCAGTGTATACCAGCCCTGAGGCCGGTACATTTTTCTTCAACGATGACATGTCTGTGGTCTAATTAGCACACACCTTTAAACCCAACGAAATATAAAGACATCTAGACAGAGAAACCTAAAATCATCATACATTCTCTCCCCCTTTTTCGATGATCAATCCCAATACCACGTTAAGACTTACCAAACGCCATATTATACGGTCCTTATCATTCCATCAGCCAATCGCAGCGAACTCCGGTGTAACAATGAGGGGGAACCACGTCAGATATGAGGCAAGTTGTTGGGTAACGAGAACTTTACCACGAAGCTATTTTATCTGTGTATTTATTGAAGGGCAATTTTGACTAATAATGAGCTCTCTATACAAAGGAAGTACTACATAAATACAGAACGTGATTTTCAAGTCATCAATCCACCATATCCAAATCGGTCGTCGGGTTAGGGTTATTCGGGTTCTTGCCGATGGATGTGTCCGTTCCCGATCGACAGGCTAGTTGGATCCAGGAACGTTCTTCGGTCTAGACAGGGCAAATGGGGTATGGTTATCGGAATAGGTTAAGATAGTTGAGCGTAGATACACTTTGTCGATTGTGCTCTTGGACTCAAACGAGTCGTCATCTATATAGATATTTAAGGCGGGTTTTTTAATCTGAAACTGTTTGCCAGAGTGTTGTTCTTGGCTAAATGTCACCAACAACACATCACATCCATCACCAAATCCATATTCGATAATTGGGAGAGAAAAAATAGAGAATTTGTTGAGTACAATATCTAAATTACAGAACACCTACGCCTTACGACTTCTGGGTGTAGATCTTGGCGTCACCAGCCTTGCCGTTCTATGCAACCAAACCTCGTTAGCAATGCGCTCTGTAACCATAACCTCGGCATATCAACTTACAGTCCACTGGGAGATCTTGAGCTCGAACTCAGTGCGACGCTCAGCAGCAATCTTCTTGTCCTCCTTCAGGGCGTTGCGGACCGCGCGCGAGGCGACGGCGAGGTAGCGGTTGTAGCTGTATATCGATGGTTAGCGGGGTTCCGAGTCGGACATCGGTGATGAGGCGAGAGGCGAGGACGAGGCATTGACGACGAGAGAATTGTATAGGGTGATATAGTGTTGAATTCCGGAGCCAATTGGCTTTATTCGAGGCGGGATTTCTTCGGGGCCGTCATGTCGGGTGTCTTCGGGTAAAGCCGCTCCGGCGTCGCAAACGGGCCATCGGAGGTACGGATATCGTTGTCTCAGATACATTCCTCATCGTCCATCACGTCCCGCCAATTCAGCACGCAATATGCCAAAGAAAAAAAAAAGGGGGCCAAACACACCTGATGCCAGCGGCCTTCCACGCGAAAACCATTGTGATGTTTGTATGGGGGATTTAGTTGCAAATGACGCAAAAGAGGCCAAACAAAAAGTGAGAAAGTCAGAAACAAGGGAAAATTCACGACAGCTTGTTCCAGGGCAGAGACAGCTACTGTTGGCACAGGCGCTACCGCGGGGCAGCGTAGCCTGGAGAAGCGAGTGACCGGGGTCGGGTCCTTTCAAAGGAAGAAATGCCTTAGGCGATAGTCACGTGCACGGTCACGTGCTGCAGAGGGATTTATTACTACATCGGGATTTAGAGGTATGAGAGTCACGATGATTATGGGTGGACATGGAGAGTTATTTGAAAGGTGACATCATTTTCATTCATTAAACCGGGTATAAAACGTTTACCAGAAACCAACAACATGAACCCGCAACGCCAAAAAGCACAAAAGAGAGAAAACTAGAAAGACAATATAGAAGAGAAACCCACAGATCTAGCCCAGACACGGCACAAAGAACGCACCGACCCCAAGCGTAGTTCCAATCAACACGGCCCAGATACATGCGCCAAGAACCACACTGCTTTGCATTTCCCGAATGTACGGGTTGCATCTGGAGGTGGTGCGGTCGAAGATCCGTCTGTGACGAGGTAACTTTGAGTATGTCTCAACCCAGAGTTCATCGTCAAAGTCGTTACGGCCACCGAGGGGATCACAGCGGGTAGAACGGGTAGGCTCGTCGAGAGGGATTGAGGAGATATTTGATTCGAGGTCCTTTTCTGGGGCGCTGGGCTCGCTTATGACGGTGTCGGCGGTGGTTTCCCAAGGGCGAACTTGTCTGATCTTTTGGAGGTAGAGAATAATACTGATACCCTTGGCTGTGGTGATGATCATAAGGAAACCCAAGAACCAGAGTGGGATAAGAACCAAGCGAACATACTTGCTAAATGATGAAGACAGGAAGACACCAGTCAAGATACCAGCAAGAATGAGGACCGAAAATGCGAGGCAACGGAGGAGAAAGAGACGCTCGGTGTTGACGTTGGCCACACTGTAGGCGATGAAGTTAGGGTGGCAGTGACCACGGAGCACAGACTCAGCGACGGTGAAGGCGGGAAGGAGAGCTGAAGGGTGGGTTGTATGTTCAACGGCTTGCATGACTTCGGTACGTTGTTGGTGAGTGAGATGGAGTTGGCGAGGGGCACCGAGAACGATGTACTGGAGAATGATCATGTTGACTTCTTCACGGAATGGTTGGGCAGCGTCTGTTATGAATGTTAGTATGTGAGCTCAAGTAAGTTGGTGTGTGTTGTTGGAAGTACTTACAACTCCAGGTATCTTCACTCAAGACAGCAGGTTCTGGTCTCCTGGGACCGCCACGAGAGCGCTTAGTTCTGCTTTCACGGCCCATATTGACAATAGCTTCAAGACGAACGCGTTCGGTGGTTGAGCCAGCTCTCCGGATTCTACCGGCAACTATACGGCCAGTTTCTGGATCCCACTTGGAAGCAGCAAGTTTTGTTTTACCCGGGAGTGCTTCCCAGCGACGAACATAACTGCAGTACCAGTTGAAAAACTGGACATACTCAAGGTTTCCCTCAACATAGGTAAGGTAGTCTTCAAAGTCGTTTTGGGCGCAAGGAGGAAGAGGACGACTCTTAAGGATCTCGTCAAGGCGGAGACGTGGGTTGATACGCTTTTGGGTAGCGGCGCAACGTTCTTCAAGGTCGGCGGGAGTAAGACGGGAGATTGGTGCCTTTGAAGATTTAGGGCTAGTGCCCTGATAGAGATAAAGAGACATAGTGAAGGTGGAAAATAGTGAAGACAAAAGGAAGAATCAGGCGGGATCTTGAACTAAATAAAGGATTGATTCCGAGGAAGTCGGATAAGACAGCCTGAATAAGAAAGAAGGCTAAAACAAACAAAACACCGGGATGAAGATCGCCGTAAAGCCTAAGGTTGACTTAAGGTAGACTATTGTGAAAAAATGAGAAGCGAGAAACAAGAAGATTTCCTGTTTAGTACAAGCGATTCATGCAACGATGTCGGTGAGTTTAGAGTAAGGCGATCTTTAATGTGCAAGTGAGGGGAAAAAAAAAAAAAAAAAAAAAA
>MJMS01000003.1:281147-389245 GCA_002018275.1 Huntiella bhutanensis | reverse complement strand
AAAAAAAAAAAAAAAAAAAAAAAAAACCCCGAAACTATGTATTCTCCGACATTGATTCCGCACCACATGGAAATAACTAGTCCCCCCGAATTCCGGTTCGCCGCTCCTCCATCATGGACTAGATTGGCGATCTACACTAAACTTTAGATAAACCCACGATGAGTTTCTCAAAAAACCTCAACCCATTGGCCAACCTAGTTTCAAAGCAACCCCTCTCTGATGAATAAATGATTTTTTATGTATTTGGTCTTTGTGCCGCTTGCGCTTTGGGCGTTTTCATCTTGAATAAACACTAGGGGTGCATGTTTTGTTTGGACAACGAGGAGTACGATGTGAGTGAATGGATCTTTTGTGGACGTGTGTCATACTGTGAGATTCTTTTACAGCTAGAGTTGTGCATTCCATTCAAAAAGAAAAAAAGTTGTGCAGGAATAGTACAAATGAGAAGCTTCTTTTTTTCAACTTTCCTCGTGCGTAGCTGCGACACTCCCCAGTCATTACGGAACTTATCAGATTTCTGTTTATTCCGGTATCTCTCCGACGGACAAAATCTGGTTCTGGATCTTCTGGTACGGTACGCACGGAATTTGTTTACGCGAATGATTCGACTATAGAAAAATGAGAAAACACAGCAAAAGCAAAAATGAAGGCTTCGTAACCTCCTTGTCGTTCACTTACATACGTTGTGACACAAGATATTGATAGATGTATCAAAAGTATGTACAGTGTATCAAGGTTAGGAACTAACGTAGGTTAATCACAAACCTAACCAAAAAAGGAAAGTTTAACATCGACATCAGCTCGAAGATATCAAAGACATCCCGATCGTCTGTATGAGTGGGTTTTGCACACCTACTATCTCGCTTCATTACCAATGCCGTCTGATCACACGGGAAGGGCCCCTGAGTGGCAAAATTCTTATTCGCAGATACCTGCCGAGGTCACGAGATATTAGTGACAGATCCCAAGGAAGGGCGTGTATCTTTCTGTCTCGACACAGGTGGTCTTGGACGTCAATCTACTCGCTCGGTTATGCAAGCTCTTTGCACATGTCAAATCCTATCTATCACCAGCGCCCTCGGGCGTTCGTTATCCTCCCAATATATGTATCATCATCATTCCTTTCGTCTCTACTTTGTCTCTTCATCAGCAAACGCGGCTTTTAAGTCACTTGTCCATCTAATCCCCCGTTTCACTCGTCCCATCTCCATCCTTCAAGTCACTTTGGTCATAGTCCTTTTTTCTTTGTGCCCCTTCTTCGACTTCATCACGGTCCCTGTCTGATGTGCCGACAACGCAAATTGGCATCTTGGGACGCCCCGTGTGTCAAAAGAACAGCCAAGACTTCATCGTGTCAAGGTGAAAGACGGCTCGGGTCCGTCGGCGCAGGGGCCCCGGGTTATCAAAACCCTACCAATGTTACCTTGTGTTTCTTGAAAATCACAAACGCAAAAGCCCGCACTATACAACGTCTACATCAATGTTTATTTTTGGCTTTTGCTTGGCTGAAAACCCATGTTCTTTACAAGACTTTGTGATACATGTCGCCACAAAGTAACCCTTAGAAACACTTTACACTCGTCTGAACTACCCACCCCGTCACATCCAAACGAGGCCAGTCGCAACAAACATCCCCGCAAGACTCATCAAAATCACTCTCCCGTCATCTTTAATGCACCTCACACCCGAAGATTCCCCCACGGACCGAGAGAAGTCAGAGCCGCCATCCGTCTCTTGGCTAGCATCTGTAATGCTGCTCGTTGCCGTTAACAGCGTTTCTCCGCTTGTAGAACTTGGGGTTTCGGCAATTGAAGACCCGCTTAATGTTGCTGATGCTGTTGCACTGGCTCTGTTGGTGAGTGATTCACCTAGAGTTGGCAAGGGGACATCTCCGTCGACGAGCCAGCCGCCTGGAGTAGAGGAGGGGCATGCACGTGTGGATACGCTGGATTTATCGTAGCCTGAGCGGGGAGTGCCCGTGGGAGTGAGAGTTGCCCAGCGGCTCTTGAGGTTGTCGAAGTCTGGTTGAACGGGTGTTGGGGTGCCTTTGCGGAGGAAACCATCGTAGACGTCAGGGTTAGAATTATCACTTGAGTCCCCGTAAGTGATTAGGCCATAATGGTTTTGTTCTTGGATCCACTCATAAGCAATAGCACCACTCCAGTCGTTCACCATGGGATCAGAGAAGATAGCATTCATATCCTCCCATTCACGGGCTTCACCAACGTTACAACCAGTCTCAGAGAAGAAAATAGGCACAGGGAACCCTGAAGCCATTTCTTGCAACGCATTGTAGCCGGAGCCTTCGTAGGTGTTGGGAGTGCACCATTCATATGCGTTGATGCCAAAGAAATCAATAATGTTGGCATCATCACCACCACATGTTAGGTAGTCCTGCAACATAGGACGAAGTTCCACAATATCTGTAGCACTGTACCCGATAAGAACGGGGCGATACCCTTGTTGATCACGGTAGGCTTTAATATCCCGAACAGCCGCCTTGATAAACGGGGCGGCGGGCGATTGATCGGGCTTGGCGATGATTTCGTTTCCGACGTAAAACCCAAGGACATTGTCATACTTGATGAACGCATCAAGTGTAGCTGTGTATGCGTCATATTGAGTATGATTCCAGTATGTGTCATATGGAAGGATATAAGAATCGAAATCGTCAAGGTCGATGGTAACGTAGATACCGGCATCTTCAAAGACTTTCATGCAGCCGTCATGGTCGGCGGTTTGGTCGACGTGGTAGACTCGGAGGGTATTGAGACCGAGATCTTTCATTACCTCGACATCACGAGTGCATTGATCTGTGTCGACGAGGGGATCATCAGGACGGAGTTGATAGGCGACACCTACGGAGTTGGGTTAGTCATTTTAGTCACAGTGATACACAAGAAAAGTATACTTACCCTTGATAAAGAACTGGTTTCCATCCTCGTCGTAGATTTTATTCCCATACTGGCTCAACTTAGAAATCGCCGAAGCCGAGGAAATAAGCGAAAGCGCAACAGAGAGATATCCAAGAGATAACATCATAGAAAACAAAGTCACAATGGCATACTCTTCAAATCCCGAGCAAACCATCTAAATCTCTCGGAATGAACCACTCTTTATACCCACCAAACCTTCTTAAACCACATCAGCCGCCAAATCCATTAACATGGGACGAAAGGCCACCTGCATCCGCTACAAACACCCGGTGTCGGCGATCGTCTCTAGTACCACGCCACAAAGTCATACATGCATACACAAGAAGTTTCCAGGGGGTAATACGTCACTAAGATAGAGTTCTCCCATGCCGATCAACGCCATTGTACCAACGGTATGCATCCCTTCAAACGACTATGTAAGCCCCTTCATTCACAAGGCTTCTGTATTGTCGTATCTGCCGGATGGGAAACGTCAGCGCTGCAACGGCCCGTGGGACGGCACCACGCCGATTGTGCGGAATAACCGTGTAACAGGGTCGTGGACTTTTGGCTCCGAATGGTCGGAATGTCGGAGATATATGCTGTCGGAAAATAGGACTTACTTACTTAGAAGGCCCTGGTATGGGTTGAGGAGACCCAATAAAGTCCCTTGACGCCCGTCATTCGTTAAAACTTCTTGGCTGGGCCTTGGCACTTGGCATTGAAGCAACAGATTTAGGTATCACAAACTAACTACAAACTTGTATTTGAAACAAGTCGCTATAAACAAATCTGGATATTCAAATAGAAAATAATCCATCTACTTCTGGAAACACTCCATCAGCTGGCCATAGGTGCCAACCAAAACGTCCTTGTGGAAATCCTTGCGTTTCGGGGGATCAATAGCGTAGACAAGCGGTGTCTCCTCAATATCCTCACATGCCTCCTCACTTACAGCACAGGAAAAGTCCGAGTAAGCAAAAGCCAAACCCTCCTGACCACGAATATCAAACTCGAACTCAGTAGCACCCCACTTATCCCCCTTGTTACGACGACCCGCCGCAAGCAGACTAGCCCGCTTGTGGTGATCCCTATGAGCCTTATCATCCATATCCCTCCGAACCCGGGGAACCCAGCTCCCCTCAGTAGACTCAGCAGCCGCCTCAATGTTTGCATTAAACTTCTTAAGCGGGACACTGATAGCTTCGAATTCTTTGTCATAAACAAAGTATACTTCCCCTAGGAAAAGCGACATGGCGGCTAAATCACGACCTGGACCCGGAGGCTTGACGGACCCGACGAATTCAAGACTGTTTCTGTCTTCGGCGATCTCAAAGATGAAGACCCGAGCATCACTTTGGCGACCGGCAGCAAGACGGTCCCGACCACCTTCTGAGACGGGAGGGAGGAAGACGAGGGCTTCTAGGCCGCTGTTTCCGGGTTTCTTCCGCGCGAGCTTTTTCAGCTCGGTGGGGGAGAGATCTAGTGATTTGGTGTCAAAGTATTCTTGGACGTTCCACCAGTTTTGGGTGGCGCCGGATGTCACGTTGAAAGGGACGATCTGGGCGGGTGATTCCACGCCGAGATATACTATTTCCGGATAACGATGGTCCACAGCACAACCTTCCATATCGCCCTCTTCAGATACAGTCCACACTTTGACGTCAGTAGAAGAACTCATGAGGACTTCCTGATCGGTATTACCCGAGGTGGCGTCTGTCAGGTGATGACCGGGGATGGCAGCCAAACGACCATTGTCGTCAATGACATAGAGAATCTTGGACTTGGCGTCCCAGGAGGCATCTGACGGCTCGAACCCAGAAGCGGGGATGACATCAAATATGGAGCGGGAGTTGCAGGATTCAATGGGATGTTGTTGGGATAACTGTGTGATGAGCTGGGCTGATGAAAATGTGGCTGTGGCAAAGACGGCCGTGGTAAGCTTAGAAATGACCTGCATGTTGAAGCTATGAATGAAAATTATTAAATATGATGACGATAATGAAGATATCAACAAAATGATAAAGTTACAAAATAACAAAGGAAAGTCTTGCTTCTCCTCATTTGTTAAGAGCGCAGATTAGCTTCTGGCCAATCCACCCAGCATCACATCAGCTTGACCTGACAGGTCCGACCCGGGACTAGCGTGTGCCCATTCCGGATTTAGAACGCACATTCCGCGCGGAGCTATTCAATACTGGAAACTAGGGTTATACCTACATTATAAACATTATAAACATCGTGATGTTCTATTGATATTAACACTGTAATAGAAGTTGTCGTTTTCGAGATACACATGGACCAAAGTACTTCCATGCATGACCGCTTACATGCATTTCCAAATCCATCCTAACGGTACACAAAAATTCCTCCCGCGGTCACACCCTTTGCTCAATCCTGCACAAACCCTGAAAACTAATCAAGCCCTAATCGCATGCACCATCCCTGCACGCGAGCGCACACAACTCCCAACCTATTTTACTAAACGTGACGCCAAAAATTCCTATGTTCCAACCGTGCCCCGTTCAATTGACCCCCGACTTTCGTTCACATCACCACCACACCAAACAGTCGACTTACACCGATTCAGCAATTTGACGACCACCCCGAGGATCATAGGTTGCCATTGAGAGTTGACATTTATTATTGTTTCAATCTATTATACCACTTTTCAACCGACTTTTACTCGCGACAGCCTTGTGGACATAGCCTTTTCATTTTTGGTTTTTAGTGACAATGGATCCGCCGACTGCTGAAGAAATTGACTTGGCTTTGGCTAATCATCAGCAAAGTATTGCTCATGAGGTGTCCGTTAGTCAGCCCCCCGAGTTATTGTTAACTTTGCCGAATCAACATCAAGTCAAGGCTGAAATCGGCGTTTCTCTGTCTCTCCCTGCTCATACGACTCCTACCGTTCCCGCTCCAGTTGGCTTAACAGATGGATTGGTGCCTACTTCTGTCGGGGCAGCCCCTACTGCTATGATGGGTGCTTCTCTTGTTACTCCGGATCTCCAGCACTATGCCCAGCACATGGCTGACCCTAAACAGTTTGTTACAGATGTTTCTCAGACATCGGTTCCCCAAGGGCAGCCCGAAGTTGAGGTTATTGGCCAGGAGCAGACACAGGACCAGCAACATCAAGATACAGCCGACCAAAACATGCTTCGTGAACATCTAGAACAGGCTCAGGCACAAGTTCAAGCCCAGGCTCATGCACATGCCCAGGCGGCTCTTGTTCAGGCTCGAGCTCAAGCTGCCCACGTACATGCCCACTTGCAAGCTCATCAGGCTCAGCAACAGGCTCAGCAAGTTCAGCAGCAAACCCAACAAAACCAACGAAACATGCTGGTTCCCGCTCCCGCCCACCCCTACCTACCCAATGACCCTACCGGTCGGTCGGTACCCGCCAACCCTTATCATCCGTTGATCGGCCATAGTTTTGAAAACATTTCAGATGCCCGGGCTGCTTTGGATGCGCATGCCGAAGCCTCGGGGTACAAGTTATGTGTCATGAAGACACTTCCGGCTGCGGTCGTTTGGCGCTGCAGTCAGTCAGGTCGTCGTAAGACTCGTGCGAAGGATATTCAGACGCCTCCTTCCAAGCAGCGAAAGCATAAACTTAAGGAACGGTCAGGTTGTCGGTGGAAAATCCGTGCAGTCAAGAGACCACGTCTTGTGGAGGATGGTAATGCGCCTGCTACAGTACAGTGGATTTGGACTATCCGTGAAAGTGATAATCCGGAGGCTAGAGCGCATAACCATGATATGCTTGACCCTGCTTCATTTGCCTCATATCGGATGAAGGCGGCTATTGGTATTCGTGACCTCATCTTTACGATGGTTGATGCTGGTGTTAAACCTGTTCACATTGTCAATGAGTTGCAACAGCGTGCTCGCACCATGGACCGGCCAGATATCGCGGCTATCAAGAGTCGTGATATCCACAACCTTGTTCATGCTAGAAAGGCTAGAGCTGAAGCCCAAGCCAAGGCAGCTATAGCTGGAACTCCTTTAGAGGGTACAGCTGAAGATTTAGATCTCCAGGCTATCATGGAGGGAGCAAGACAAGGTCGTGGCGGAGACATTGATAGTGATGATGAAGAGACAAACCTGGAACAATTGGGGGCTGCGGCTGAAGCCATGATGCAGGGAACTCATCCGGGCTTGGTGACGGATGAAACGACGCATGTGGAGGATATGGCTACGATGGGAGTTCATTTAACGGAGTAGAAAGCCCTCTTAAATGAGCTCAGCTACTTTGAGTTTGTAAAAGGCCGAGTTCCAGTCTCGCATGGTTTTTGTAGTAGTAGAAAAGGTGGCTTTTATTCAACTGTATTTTGAAGATTCTGCGAACTGTACTTATGATGTCATGGGCGGACTATTTGGGTGATATGGGTAGTGAGGACTGATACTGTGGAACGACCCGGCTACTGGTGATTGAATTGGGGTTTGCTTGTGTGACGGGGCCCATTCTGGTGTTTGAGAGAAGTCGTCATCAAAGTGGAACCGACCAGAATCAGCACTTGGTGAATGACCATCAATGGTAGGGAACTGCATATGATTGATGCCAAAAACGAGGTCATCCACCGGAGACCGTAACTCATACCGATTAACACAATGTGGCTCAGCAATCTGACAAACCCCCGTAACGACCCTATAAATCTCCTCTTGTGCTTCGACAGCCGTCAGGCGTTCTCGTGGGTCACTAGCCAACATCCTTTTAATAACATGAAGTAACGGGACAAACCCACGATACACATGATTTCCATCTTTCCGGCCAACTTTCTTGGTAGAGTCCCGGGCTAACTCGCCCATCCAGGATTCTACCTGGCCAAGATTCCGGTGGAATGAGGCGTCAAGGACGGCGCCACCACGGCCGGCTGTCTTATGTTTTGCGGCACGGTGGGTGGGGAATTTGGCGGTTTTCTTGAGGAGGTGGGTTAGTAAGTCGAGGATTATACAGGCTAATGAGAAGATATCTGTGGCTGTGGATTTTGAATGACTGGCTGAAGGTGTTGGTGTTGGTGGAGTGTTAAGGAAGTCAGGACGGGAAATGGAAAAGTCAGTAGGGTTTTGGGGAAGAGGAGATGAGGCGTGTGGTCGGTGGAAGATCTCTGGGGCTCCGTAGTCGTAGCTTTCACGGTCGAATGAGGCATGATGAGATAGATGGGGTTCAGGACCCCATGGGGATGTATCGGAGAGAAATATGTGCATATCACGGGATATGTGAACAGTGGATGGTCGGATACAACCGTGAGTTTTCCCATGGGTGTGAAGATAGGCTATTGTGTCAACCAGACAAAGGATCCAGTTGATTATAAGTTCCTTTCGTTGTGGTTTTGGAAGGTTCTTATATGCGGGAGTTGGAGCGGCAAGGAATGCTTTCAGAGTGGTTTCACTGGCTGGTGTATATAAGATATAGCCAGTAGATTGGTGTGTATACGACGCATGATAAGAAATGAGATGTTCATGACGTGCGGGACCAAGATTGGATACAAGATTATGGAATGCGGAGATTGTAGGGCCGTTGACACCATGGATATCCAATGGGACCCTTCGACGCCAAAAGGTGTTTTCGTGGTCGTTACCGATAAGTACCCGTTCACTTCCTAGTGGTTTCTTCTCAAGACTTTCCACTGGGACTACAGCATGTTCACTGTAATCAACACATTCACCCACAGCGACTTCTGAAACCAGATATACAAACTGACGAGTCCAAAAGCGACGTTCCAGCCTCTCATCTCTTGTCGGCGTTAACCTCAACCCCGAAATCTGATCCATCTCCAACGGCAAATCGCCATCTTCCCATCCATCATCAACCAAGCCAAAAATCTGATCTGGTCGTCCAACATCCACCAAAATCATAAACAATCTCTGTGCCCTGCGTAATATCCAATCCAAATAAGTCGACGAAGTCAACGTGCCAAGCCGTGGTGGTTCTCCCAATTGTGGAATCTCAGAAGGGAGTAGATGTCCGTGGATGAAGGAGGGTGTTAGTGTCGCTTCGATGAGCTTGGGCGTCCACCACGTTGTATGCATTTTGTCGGTGTGTCGTGAGGATCTGAGGGTTCAACTAAGGAACAAAGCAAGCAAGTGCGGAAATAGGGCCGCGGGCGAGTAACGATGTAAAGCAAATGAAGAAGAAATTATAACATTTCAGAGTCCCAAGTGAATATATATAACTCTCCAAGACCGAAGAAAAGGTTCCCCGCGCGCATTTTCTCACCTGCCCTTCCCATGGTACCCAACCTCGCAGGACAACGCCCGCCGTATAGACCCAAACCGGGCTCTGATTTGGGGGGCCGCCCACAAAAAGGGTGGGTTGAAGGAGTCTTGCGGGCGCAACTGTGTCGTGGTGGCGAACGGGCTTTACAATATATCGTGGGGGGGACCATGCATGAATTCCGCAAAAAGTAGACGAGAACCGAGGATGCAATGACTGGTTGAGGAACTTTGTTACGACTGTATGGGTCATTACAAACGGTCCATACGTTTCGGGTTTCCCTAATTATATATGTACATAGGTCTATATGTTCATGGATTTGAACTCCCCCATCATGGTCGCAACTACTCTAAATAGCGCCCGCAAAATAAAACTTGGCACTTTCTCAACGTTACATGGCATCTCATAGATGTTGCATTATATAACCCTACATATACAAACTAACCCTATAAATCATTACAAGTCCTTCTTACCCTGTCTGCCAACATAGCCAGTCATGGCTCTATCAACACCCGCCAACTTCCGTGCAAGACACTGCAGAGAGACAGGCAAGACACCATACCAGTTAATCCAGCGCGCATAAAGTGGCGTAGCGACATGTCCAGCCTTACCACCATCAATAGCCGCAATGATCTCCCTCGCCACATCAACCGGCTCAACCACCGGCGCCAGGAACCTATTAGGAGTCTCCACTCCGTTAAACATAGGTGTACTCAATTGACCAGGCTCAACCAGAAGCATGCGTACTTCAGGATGCGACACTGCAAGTTCCGCGGCAAGAGAGTTGTGGAGGGCGGTCACACCGGCTTTGGCGGCGGCGTAGTCTGATAACTGGCGGGCGCCGAGACGACCGATTACTGAGGTGAGAGTGACGATTGTGGCGCCATTGGGGGCAAGTGTTAATGTGGGAAGGAAGGTCTTGAGGGTGTAGAAGTGGGCGAGAAGGTTGGTGGTTATGCTGCGGTTGATTTCGGCGATGGAGAGGTTGAGGAGGGACTTTCCGATGACGATGCCGGCGTTGTTGATTAGCACGGTGGGTGGGCCGAGCTAGTGGGATATGTTAGTTTAGGTCGATACCGCTTTTGTCATGTGGATACTTACATCGCGTTCGATCTGCTTGGCAACTTCAGCTAACTGCTCGGTGTCTGTAACGTCGCACTTATAGTAAGTGACACCTCTCGCCTCACCGGACTCCATCTCAACGACATCTAAAACCGCCACAGTCGCTCCGCGCATTCCATAAACCTCCGCAACAAGCAACCCCAAACCACTAGCACCACCGGTAATAACGATAACCTCCTCACTCAAATCTACCTCACGCGGCATACCATATGCTATCCGCGTGTTAATCAACGACAGCATCCACAGCAGCGTGATAAACGAAGCCCACACAATGGCGCTCACCATGCGCGGGTTCTCATATGACATAGCTTGCGCACGTAGACAGAGGGGAACCAGCCAGCAGATAAACGGGTGAACAATCGTCACCTTAGCAACCTTTGCCACCATGTCAATCGATACAGGCGCGAACCATGAGTCGTCACCCTCCATGTTGCGTTGAGGGACTGAAGCCATTTTGGAAAAAACTTAGGACCTTCAAAAGTGAAGAGTTGGCAATATCACAAAGGGATAGATAGTTGGTCTATATAAAGGTAGTGACGCAATACTGTAAGCGCCAAAGTAGCACAAGGATTCAAAAACGACCAGCGTTGAAATAGAAATTTGACAGAGTGCAGTAAGCAACAGAAAGAAAGAAAAACAAAACAAGAAGTGAAGCTTGAAAAGAAAAAAAAAGAAAAAAGAAAAAAAGAGAACACGCTTGGAAATATCGTGAATTCACTGTCGCCCATTTCACTCCACACAGACAATAATATCCTGACAACATCGTGTCTAGTAACCCTGACACCGACCTATAAAACCCTGGCATGTCTGTCCAACTATCGCCGTGTTTAACCTTGACGGGGCCCCTGTAGAGCTCCGCTGTTTCTGTTTCTCTAGGACTTCCTGAAACAGTCCGAGCGCTTGGACGCCGGTGCTTATGAGCGAATCGACATGTGAGTGGACTGATTTTGAAGCTTGATAAGTGAACAGAAAGAAATAAGTCTTGTTGTATATAAGGAACCATCAGACTATAATATTGTATGTATATCCCATCCCCTCAACGCCAGAACAGAAAAAGAACCAATGCGATGTAGCGCAACAACACAAAAACAAAGACTAAAAACACATGATATCCCAATGCCCTTTTCACCACCTGTCGAAACTACTCCACCTTGGCCAGAATCATCTTCTCGCGCTCACTTGTGCGCTTGGTAAACTGCTTCTTGCTGTGCTTGCGCTCGTTCTCCTCGCGTCTCTTGATGGCGTTGAGTTCCTCGCGCTTGATCTTGCCGGCCTTCTTGATCACATGAGGAACGTGTCTGTGCTTGTGGATTCTGCGGATCTCCGGCATGTGTGCGTACTTTTGAATCAAGCTGTCGTTGTACTCGAGAGCCTGTCTTTGTTTGGTGTTGGTCATGCCTTCGCGCTTGGAAGCGTTTGCTCTCCACACACGGATGTTACCATCGTCAGAACCGGACAGAAGGAACTTGGAGTCTGGAGTCCATTCGGCTGATAGGACACGCTGCATGCGCTTGGTGTGGTACACATCTCTGCTGTGTCCCTTATCACGGTTCCACACACGAACCGTACGATCCCAAGAGGCAGAGACAAGTTCTTGACCGGTGGGACTGAACGACACATCCATGACAGCGGCAACGTGATCCTGGAGCACGTTCAGTGCCCGATCCCACATGCGCGTGTCAAAAATGTAAATGTTGTGATCCTCAGAGGCAACAGCCATGTTGTACGACTCCATAGGGTTCCAAGAAACAGCGTTCGACGCAAACTTGAGGATAAACTTGCGGGACAGCTGGCCCGTCCGTAGATCACCCATGATAACGGACCGGTCGGTACCGCAAGCCGCAAGAACACTAGTCTCCGTGGGGTTGAACGAAACGCTGGTAATAGTATCCTCCCGGTTAGGCCACTTGAGAATCTCTGGCGCTGATGATTGTCTGTTCAGGTCGTAAATCGCAATAGTCGATGAAGCAGCCGCAAAAGAGTTCTTGCTACCGTGGTGCGAAATAGAGTTGAAAGCCTGGTCGCCCAGCCAAGTCGAAATGGGAGCGGCTCCAGACTGGGTGTTGTATGGGTCCCACAGCTTAATTGAGCGGTCGGCACTACAAGACAGGAGCTTCTGGTCGGTAGTCCAAGCGACGGACTTGACGATGTGGTCGTGTGCGGTGGAGTTCCAGACGTGCGAGCGGCTGGTGATGTCCCAAACCTTGACGACACCATCACCGGAACCGGAGGCGGCGCGGTCCAGAGAGTTAGGGTCCATCTTCATGGAGTAGACACCTTCGACGTGACCCTCGCCGAGCTGGCCGAGGAAGGGCGCGGCGAACCTGAGGTTGGGTTAGTTTAGTGCGTGGCGAGTATTGACGATTGTAGTGGTACGAACATTCTCTCGAGCTTGACGGCAGTGAGCGCACGGGTGTACTCTCTCGCCCTATAAATTTACGTTAGTTATTGTCTTTAGAGCCCCGCATCGTCGTTGATATATCGTACTTGGCAAATGGATGGACAGAGGGATCGAGGTTTCGCGACACCTTCACCTCGGTAGAGCCAGGCTTGTAAGCCGCTCGGGACATCGTCTTGATCTTCATGATGTATTAAAAATTAATGCGCCTGCCGTAAAAACACAAGCAACAGGTACAAACGAGATGCTATCTACGGTACTATCAAGCTCAATCATCATCACCACCCAAATAGGCCTTTCGAAAAATTACTTCACCGCCCACGGCAGAATAGTAACTCTTATCTTATCGGTAAATAATGTGGGGGCACATCCATCTCTATCCCCTGTCTCCTCTGTATTTTTTGCTGACAACCGCCTGGGATCCGCCGCGTTAGGGGCCAGCCTTGAACCGTGGATTTCTAGAGCTAGGCGCGAGGCTGGCGACCGGATGCTTGTTAACATTTTAGAGCTTGAGTTCTGGGCTGTCTGTCTCCCAGCATACACAAATTGCTTGCGCTTGTTAGTTCATTGTCGCAATACATTGGCATTCTCGACTTCGACTCCTATTTGTCCATTGTTTTGTCAGATCTACGGTGATCTTTCTTTCTTCTTTCCTCTTGCTTCAACTAGAGACGAGTTCCTTTGCTGGGAATTTAACGATACACAATGGATTACGAATTGATGAATGATGCCGAGGCCGCGGGCCCCACGGTCAAGATCAGCTCCGTATGTTGCGGGTCGCACATCCCTTCTTGCTACCCGAGGCTCCGACTAACATGTCTTGTGCATGCTGCAGGCTGACGACATCCACGTTGACTTTACTATGACGCAATGCGATATCTCCTTCGCCAATTCCATCCGCAGAGTTATTCACGCCGAGATCCCCACTCTCGCCATCGACATTGTTGAGATTGAAGCCAATTCCTCTGTTCTGGCTGATGAGTTTCTTGCCCACCGTCTGGGTATGATTCCTTTGATTTGCCAGGACATTGAGGACTTGGCTTACTCCCGTGAATGCGACTGCGACCAGTACTGCGACCTTTGCTCCGTCAAGTACTCCCTGCACGCCAAGTGCACTTCAGACGATATCCTGAAGGTGTACTCCAGAGACCTTGTCATTATCAGCCAGCGCAAGAGTCAGGTCCTTGGTGACCCCGTCATCCGCGACCCCCAAGGTCACGGTGTGCTGCTGGCCAAGTTACGAAAGGGCCAGGAGCTGAAGATGAACTGCATTGCCAAGAAGGGTATCGCCAAGGAGCACGCCAAGTGGATGCCAGTATCTGCTGTGGGCTTCGAGTACGACCCTCACAACAAGCTCCACCACATGGACATGTGGTACGAGCAAGATGCCGAGAAGGAGTGGTAAGTAATGATGTGAAGTTTTCAACCAGTATTCCTGAGGCTAACGGGTTGTTTTACATAATAGGCCTAAGACCAAATACGCCGATTGGGAAGAAGCCCCCAACCCCGACGAGCCCTTTGACTATGACGCAGTCCCCGACAAGTTCTACTTTGAAGTTGAAGGCATTGGCTCCATTGAGCCAAACGACATCATCCAGGGCGGTATCAAGGTTCTCCAGAGCAAGCTCGCTGAGCTCCTCCACTCTCTCAGCGGCAAGGATAATGAGCACGATGATGACGACATGGCTGGTGGTTACGAGACCGGTCCTCGCAGCCCAGACATGAACATGGAGGGAGGTAACAACTGGCAAGACAACGGCTACACCACTCCCTACGGTGGTGGCAACAATGGCTGGGGCGACAGCTCCACGACGCCATATCAGTCATCGGCGCCGTACGGCCAGTCCAGCAATATGGGCTGGAACTAGAGGGACATGAGTGGGTAATCGGATGACGGTTTGGTCCGATTTTTCTTTGGCTTTTGCGTTACCTTGCTTGTGATGTTTGCGTTTTGTTTTTCCCTTTTTCATGTTTATGGGTTCATATTATAACGGGGTCCTAAAGGAATTTCTCTTTTTGTTGTCTTGTTCTGTTTTTTTTTATTGTTTAACATTTCCTCTGGCGTTTAGGGAAGTCGAAAGTTTGGCGTTGGATGTATTCGTCTAGTAATAGAGTCCATGGAATATGGTAGTGCATCACATATGGTAGCAGACAAAAGTGTGTGTTTACATAATGATGTACAGGGTTTAGTTAACAAGAAGAGAATAGATCGACACTCCGTGCTCCGAATAACTACCTAGCCATGGGGTATCCAACATAAAATCAAATCAATCTCTTAGTTCTCTGGAGCACCGGTGAGCTTCCGGTACACCGTTCGGTGGCCCTCAAGGAAGATGAAGGTGCAAATAGTTTGCCTATGTATACTTGTTAGTCCCTGCGATGCTTTCATGAGATGACCTAAAAAAAACTTACGGTCCGAGACGAAGGAACGAAGGGGTCCATCCCTTGAACATCCATTTCATGCCATCGGCTTTGTGAAGATCCCGCAACAGATGGAGGATGTTGTGATCAGTCGTAGATGTCATGATGCGTGTCTTGATAACATCTATAGGACTGCAGACAGTAGCAGCAACAACACCAGCCAAGAACGACGCAGAGAAGTGGGTCGTTAAGTTGTCACCCAAAGGTGTGTAAGCCAACAATAGGCGCTTGAAGATATCATATGAAGCCAGTTGCGATGACGTCATAAACATGGCACGGGTGGAGTTTGGCCACACACCACGGAACCAACTCTTGATTCCCTCTTCACGGGCCATACGAACCATCCCGTCAACAGCATGCTTGTAGTTACGGCGTTGTGCTGGGGGGAGAGCGGTATCATGCTGCATGCGAACGTTGAGGACGTCGGCAACGTTGCCGGAAATTCCACCGCAGAAACCGGCAAAGGAGGACAGAGCGATGAGCATGGGGAATGATGGGGGCTTGCCGTCGATGGTGTATCGGGACTTGAGCTCTTCATAGACACCGAAGCGCACGGTGGAGTAGGACATTTGGCGGAGGAGAGAGGCGGAGAGACCGCTGTATACGGCGAGCGGGCCATTGTTTTTTACAATGTGCATAAAGGTTCCACTCATGGTCTTGGGGGCATCACCCGCCCGCATTTGCAGGCGCACCTATCATTTAGTGCGTTAGTACCGGATATCAAAAAGTTCATGAACGTGTTGGTGATATCTCCAGGGTTTGGGGTTAACATTTCCCCAACTTGCATGTGATAGTGACATATCAGGTCATGCAAGTGAACAGTGGGAGGCTCTGTCGAGGCTCTGTGGGTGAATTGCAACCAGTATCTCAGATGAGTGGCGACTTGGGGTAAAAAGACGGGAGGTTCGAGGTAATGTCACCTCATTTGGTAGTACACACCTTGACTGTTTCGGTGTGTTAGTCTCATACTTTGGAGATTCGTGGTTGAGTGAGGCAAACGGAACAAAACTTACCGAGATCTAGTGGATGGGTCACACATGCAGCCATACTGCTGGCACTACCTCCCAGCCAAAAAGGATATTTGATCGCATTTACCGTGGATTCCTTCTTGACAGTCGCCGGCATAGGGACAGTCGCCGGGGCAGCAGGGGCGGATTTAGCGGACTCCATTGCTTCCAGGTTATGAAATTCAATGTGTAGAAAGTGATGGATAACGTTGGCGACGATTTCGCTATAGATTTTGCGGTATCAAGGTAGTTGGAGTAGTGGCTACTGGGATCGCAAAGCCGAATGGTTGGAGTCGGGATAAGACGGTTTGACGTATGATGGTGGTCGATGCGATAGAAGAAGGATTCCGACGGCTATTGAGTCAAAAATGCTACAACGATTTAAGCGAAGTTCTAGACGGCCGATCGGTTGGTGTGGCTTGCGATAATCGGGTTTTTTGGAGGTGCTGGTGGTTTATTCGCCGACGGGTCAATAGAGCAGGGTTGAGCACCGGCACGGTTCCGGGATTATGGAGATGTGGAATTGAATAAAGAGCGGGTGATGAGTTTCTTGTGATTTATAGAATTACCGGACAAGAGGAAATTTTCGCGGGGATGGTAGAGAGATGGCGAGTTTTAAGAAGGTAACCAATTATATTTTCAGAGAAAAAAATCTTGACGGTTCCTGGCTCTGGCAGCTAATCTAAATACCGATTAGGAAAGAACAATCCAACACGGCCAGAGAGACACCATTTAGTTAGTAGCTCTACGCATGTGATATTTGTGTTGGCACTTGGAGGTTGACACTGGCTAATGATTTCTGCATGAACTCCTTGCCATGATCCCAATATTACTATGTATGTATCATGTTTAAAATTAGTCGCCAGTTTGAACTTCAACCGCCCTCAATGCATTACAACTTGCGTTACGTCGTGATCCCATATGGCGGGTAACAACCTGCCGGGTCCTGAATCCACTGAATTTTCCAGAAACATTTGCCCTGAATACGCATTTTCTTCCGTGCGATTGATACCAACCTCTCGGCGGAGGTCCAACTCCTGCTCTTACACCAAGTTTCCTAGAAAAGCAGGACCACCCCACCTTAAAGCAATCAATATCTCTATTTGGTTAATCCATAACCCTTGCACTATTTTTTGGTGGAACTACAAGTTGACGATTTGGACCCTGCCGGTGATAATCGATCCCATCTTTTAGGGTTATTGAGAGGCAAAATGCACATCAATCAATAACCTGGACTGGCACTGAACAGTCTTAGTTTGGATCACCTACCAAAATGAGCATGCTCCGGGTCGTCACGAGGCGGCAGCTTGGCTCATTTGCGCTTCCCTTGCGTCAGTTGCCGCGCTTGGCGCATTGCCGGTTTAGTTCTTCAGGTACCGCGGTTTGTTCCGTTGATAAATTCTTAGGCCACGCCACTTACACCTTTGTATTTCCATAGTCACCAAGCCACCAGCTGATATCACCATCGCTGGGAAGAGTTTTAAGCCCGATGGACTGTTCAACGTTACCCCGGCTGTTGCCGCTGCCGCTTCACGTAGCTTGCATTTGACTAAGGACCACCCTGTATACATCACTCGTCAGATCATCGAAACGCATTTCCCCGCGCCAACATATACCCACCATAATACCTTCCATCCGGTTGTCAGCACCGCACAAAACTTTGATAGCTTGGGGTTCCCTCTCGACCATCCCGGCCGTAAGCCAACAGATACTTACTATATCAACGAAAAGACTTTATTGCGCACCCACACGTCGGCACATCAAACAGAGCTATTCGCTAAAGAGTCTTCACCTGGTTTCCTTATCTCGGCGGATGTGTATAGACGAGATGCCGTAGACCACAGCCACTACCCCGTCTTTCACCAAATGGAGGGTGCCCGTATGTGGGATCGTAAGAAGGTGCCAGGGGGTGACATCGCCGCAGCTGTATGGAAAGACATTGACAAGTTGCCAACCCATGATATCGAGGTTGAGGACGCTACCCCAAAACCACATGCAGGGAACCCACTCCAGCCAGAACATTCAGATGCAGAGGCTGAGGCTATTGCCGCGCATTTGAAGCGCTCGTTGGAACTCATGGTAGTTGATGTCTTCACCAGAGCGCGCAAGGCTGCTCAGAAGCAGAACCCCAATGCCGTTAGCGAGCCTTTGAAGATGCGTTGGGTTGAGTCGTACTTTCCTTTCACATCCCCTTCATGGGAACTGGAGGTGTTCTATGACGGCGACTGGCTGGAGGTTCTGGGGTCAGGTGTTGTCAAGCACTCTATTGTCCAAAATGCCGGTGTGCCAGATCAAGTTGGATGGGCTTTTGGCATTGGTCTGGAGCGTATCGCTATGCTTCTGTTCCAAATTCCTGATATCCGTCTGTTTTGGTCACAAGATCGTCGCTTCCTGGACCAGTTCGTTGGCGTGTCCGACAACCTTGACACTCTTCCCAAGTTCACTTCCTTCTCTAAACACCCTGAGTGCTACAAAGACGTTTCATTCTGGCTGCCCGAGGGCGCCAAGGTAGCAACTGAGGATAAGCCAGCTGATGATGCCCTATTCCACGAGAATGATCTTATGGAGTTGGTACGCCATGTAGCTGGTGATGTTGTTGAGGACGTTAGATTGGCGGACGAGTTTATTCATCCGAAGACTAAGCGGACTAGCTTATGTTACCGTATCATGTACCGTAGCTTCGAGAGGACTTTGACGAACTCAGAAACCAATGCTTTGCACGATGGTGTTTGCAAGGGTCTGACGGAGAAGTATGGTGTTACTATCCGGTAAAGTGCAGGATAATTTGTACGATATGGTGTTTTTGTAATATAATGCATGAGAGAGTTGTTTTAATTTGAGATGCTTTGAACTTTGCTCTTTTCCCACGCCTATGTATAAGGTGACATGGACCTGTGTAACTTTTGTTGTTGTTGTTTTGATTAACGTCTACCTAACTAGTTCTAACTGTTAATACGACGGCTCTCCAGGCAACGTCGGGCCAAAATGAAGTCGGCATCCCAGTATCCTTCGTTGAGTGGTCGGCAATTGCGAGGACCTGTGTAACTTTTGCTGTTGTATTCTTTAACGTCTACCTGAACAGCGCGAACTATCAATACGACGGCGAAGACCTGTGTAACGCCGAACATTTTTCAGATCACGGCCGTATAATTTTGGATACGGCTTAGGCCATCAACAAGTAATCCGATATGGTCTAGGGGCTAGGATATCTCGCTCTCATCTTCTAAAGAAGTTGATCCGAGAAGGCCGGGGTTCGATTCCCCGTATCGGAGTTCATTCTCTTTTTTGGCTCTTCCGATGTGGGGCGCTTGCAGTAGTTTTTTGTGTGACGATGCAAACTTGACCGTCAAATGTAGTTTCCTTTTTGATGTATTGATTGAAATGATCTCTCAAACGTGGGTATCGTGACGACTTGCTTTGTTACACAGCGTTGGAAGTTATAATAAATGTTGGTGCTGCGGAAGACGCCTCTGTGATTCCTGTTAACTTCACAGCCACCCCAATTTCATCCATTGAAATGGATTTACTATTAATAGCTAGATGGAATCAGAGAAACTCGGTTTCACCAGAATTTGTCTTGTCTGGATATTAGTTTTCTAGAGCATGTCTATCAATAGTCACACGTAAAACTCTATATCATCGTTTGAAGGTTCTCACCCCATATACATCAAGCCAAGTCTCGTAATTCCCTTCCACCCTTTTTAAAGTTACTTTGGGTGTCTTCGTAATATTAAACAGAATGCTGCTCTGATGTATGTATTCACACTACGGTTGATGGGGCCATATGGGGAGACCAAGATATGACAACTTAGTTTTGACATTAGGGAAGCAGACCAGTGGTGGTGACTAGATACACTGCGGTGTTTAAAAAACCAATGAATTTAGCGGTATATTCATTAATATCTTGACAACTCACAGATTTAGAATCTATCGCCTTATTTCGTATAGATACACGGAACTCTATGACACTGTCACCAATGTCTGTGATTACTATCAGGGAATTACCATGTCCAAAAGACTCTAAACAAACGTTGAACGACGTGAAATCAATGCCGCACAGTGTTCGAGTTAACGAGGGTGGAATCCAATTACCCTGAAGTTGGATTGTTTCGGTGGCGATACTACAAGCTACATATCCATTGACCGTCGATATTTACACCGGCACCTGTGCATATATGTAAGTAGTTGGCGATGTCATGAGTGATCAGGCCCCAGCCTCGTACAGTGCGGAGTTCACACTGTATCGTACTCCAGAGTCAGGTCTTGATACAAGCAAGTGTGCATGAATATAATTGAATAGAACTACGTACACTTATAGTAGACTCAAGCGTAGAACTTAACAGTTCGCATTGTCGTGAACATCACAAGCCAAGTGTACCTGTTGACTGTGAAAATGGATAACAGGATATATATACTTATACCGTGCGCCGCACAGTGTTAAACGGTTCAGCTCATCGGTCAGATGGCCCTCTGTATTTGGAAACTCCACAGTGACTAGGGATATTCAAAGCACATTATAGAACATCTTCAACCACTTTACGACGTGTAATCCGTTCTATCTTTGAAGAAACGGCTATTTATATGCCACACAGTGCGAATATCTAGAGCAATATCTGGTGACATTCACCCTATACTTTGTCTAGGAGCGAGATAACTTGATATATAGATAGACCTCGGTCCAGAGGTGTCAAAGGCCAAGTCACAAGTCGTCAGGCCATTCACCAGTCGCTGTATGCTCGTAGACCTGCGGGTTGCGCACAGTGTGGCGTTATTCGCACTCTGATACGCACTGTGAGTTGGGTGTACAGTGCGGATTAGGGTGCGAATAACTTTACCTGTTTTTTTGAGCCGTGTTAGACAATAGCTAAGTGGGGTCAGGGCGGAGTAACTATCACGAGTGGAAAGTTGCAATCGCGGAGAATCTGGGGATGATTTTCGTTTTTACTCTGTTTTTATAAGCACGCCATGAACCGGCTTCGAAGGAAATGGGTACAGTGTTCCGCACTGTATAGACACGTTGTTGATTTGAGAGCGCTATGTAGGTGGGTTTCCTACGAGGACTTCCGCATTGTATTCTCCTGTAGGTATGTGATACAGTTGGGGGGAAGCGAGGTGATTTATACGGCCACAACACTTGTAGAAGACACTTGAAGTGAGCCTAAGTTTTCAAGTCACTGTAAATCGTATCCCCAACTGAGCGGGGCACGTTATTCGTGCCCATCAATGACAGAAGTGTAGGCCTTGTAATGAGGAATCTATAGATACGTCGTTAACTTCTTAGTTCCTAATAAAGGCTCAGGGAGAGGGAAATTAGCGACGGATATACGAATTTTGGGTATATATCGGACCACAGATGCTGCATTCATAGCTGGGGAAGGACGCTGACGGAACATGGTATGTAGCACATCGAAGCAAAGCTACCAAGATATAATTCATGCTCCCAGAACGTAACCTCCTCGGCAACGGGCGTATAAACGCTTGCACAGTGTGAATAATGAACGAGGACTGTAGACTTATTTTTCAAATAAAACACAATGACGAAAGAAAAACAATGTCGTGTGAAGATAATCGCTACGCAATGTCTACAATAGATTCACGGTTCACAAGAGCCAAAGTTGAGCGGTGTCACTGGTATCAAATACCCGCTGCCGTACTGTGCGTACATACTGTTCGAATAACTATTCGCACCGTGATATTAATACACAGTGCGAATTTGGGGTGCGAATAATTCTCGCCATTTTCTTGAGACTCGCGACCTATGCTCTATCAGCAGCGAATTGCCAATTCTTTGGTTGTTATGGAAACTCCTGAAGTTGTTGTATCAATCCATGTTAACCGGGTCATGTTTGGCCCACCACTTCATGTGCAATCTGAATGTGAAGTTAGTAGATACAGTGCGACGCACTGTGTGATTAGCCGAGCCAACGGAACCTTGCGGTTTCTCTCTCAGTAGCCATGGCAGCGCCATTATAATGGCGTACATAGCTTCACATCTTTGTCCTTTGTTGTGGTTACAACTTGTTTTTTCGGAATTCTTTGTATTTGGTGCGTTTATAACTCAATTTACGGCTAGCTGACTTTCTTGGCTTTTGGCTGTGCCAATACACCCTCGCGTTCTTTGGTCTCTAAGTGAAAGAGCGTACCTGTACCGATGTCCAGTACTACAAGGCCAACATCTACTCCATACCCAAGGGATTTGACCTGTCATAACCAGAGAAAATTGATTGTAAGTCGTAGTAGAATAAGGGCCGGCTCTATTGTGTAACCAATCCAAATTTAGTCGCTAGATTCCTATCCTCTAGCATTTTGATTCGTACCCAACACACACGATAATTCAATCCATCTAAGTAACAGCGGGAAGTCGTTTAAAATGGAAATAATGGTGTATCATTTGAACGTGCACCGGGTCTTACTAACAGACGTCCGTCGTGTAACTCCCAACAAGGTAATTTCCCACAAGGCATCGATATGCCACTGAGCATTGTCAGCAACGACGCCTCACGCTGTCTAATACCAATATCACAAGTCTCACTCATTGAAACTGCCCATGTCCATGAATCAGGCTACGGTTTACTTTTTACTGTCGCAAGTAGCAGAGCGAGATTGTCTGTGTTAAGTATGCGATGCCTTTGACTACAAACGTACATAAGAGAAGACCTACGTAAAAGATGAGATAAAGGATGTACAGCTGAAATGATAGTACCCCTAGAGTAGATTTATAAGGGTCTTCCGTATCGAAAAGGTGAACCATCCCCTATTGAAGAACTCCCTAAAATTCCTCTCTCCATTTACGCCTCAACACTTCATCTGTTGCTTTTGACTTGACGTGTACATCAAGAAAGTGAGCTATCAACATGACGACGTCACCCCATGAAGCGTAATCACAAATATATTGTTCTTTGGGCCAACTTCGAGTAGAGAAGAAATGCTGCTGTTGTATTCTTTATCGTCTACCTGAACAGCACGAACAATCAATACTACGACACGATGAACTCTTTTTTGTTGTTGTTGTTCTATTTATTGTCTACCTGAACAGAGCTAACTATCAATACAACGACCTCACCCGGCGCATCTGATCACAAAGGTATCGTCCTTTCGGTCAGTCCTGAGAGGTGAGGAGATGCGAGTGCATTTCGCCAAGAAACCCTCCTATGACCAACTTAGGGCCCGGTGACGAACACCAGAAGGGGCTTGGCGATGCATGTACTGTAAAACCTTCCCGCAAAATTTTGACATCTATCTTCGTGGGTGTCGAAATAAATCAACCTTTTCCAGAGGGTGTCGGCTTGCGGCATGAATCCCGTTAAGGGGCGGCGTACAACACTCTTGTCCTCTTCCTGTGCTTCGTTGTCGATGTTGTTTTTGTAACCATCGCGATACCGGTAATTGAACATTTTTCTTTGTTCCTCCATATCAGAAAATATCCCCCTTCGACGAAACCAGTATCGACCGGTAAAGAGCACACAGAAGCGAGGCACATCCGGCGCGGAACCCTCTTCCAAGAAACGCGACGGAGTGCTGGCGGAGGGCTTGAATGTGTCCTTAAATGTTTTTATCTAGTGAAGAATGCTCTTTAGGGGGTCGAGAGATGCCAGCGTGGCAGCAATCGATCAGGCTGGCTCCAAGAGGAGGTGAAATGAGCTGAATGAAAGGAAAAAAAGGTGGAATGTGTGGTCTAATACAACCAACAACGAATTTGGGGCGAATTCATTATGTGTTCGATGGAAATGGCGACTCCAGACCTCAAAGGTACCAGTGGCCTCATGGTTATGAGGAGCTTGGTCACCAACTTCTGATATGGATGAAACCCAAAGGTCGTGAGTTCGACTCTCACTCGAAGCGTTCTTTTTGCCGATCTACCCCGCGCAGTGCCCGGCACACTCCGCTTCCGTCGGAGGGATCATAACCGGTCATGCGTCGGTAACTTTTTGTTCATTCGGGGCATTAAATGTCAGTCACATGCGCATATAATGCGCATAGATGGCCATAGCTCAGTAAACCTCTCAAGGCTTTTCGGTTCGTGGGAAAGGTTGTGTTTCATCGGTCTGGTTTGGGAGGAAAAGCTGGCGGCGCGGTTCAAATGAGGGGGAGGCAAAGACCCGCAAATCGTGTGTGAACTGGTCAGATATGGAAACATGCACATGAGGGACGCATTCTATATGATTGGGAGACATAAAATTCAAAGTAGCAGAAAAGAAAAAAAGGCAAATTAATTCCGAATTATGGAGATTAATTGGGGTAATTCCCAACAAACAGCCTGCGGACAAACATCGTGGTATCAACAACATCAACTAGCTTACTCAAACACCTCTTTACTTGCTTCGTTTGCTTATTACACATCACGTTCCCGTCTGTCAACTGGTAACTCGACGACACCGCCTTGGTATGGTGGAAGACTACCCATCATTTCAACTGGTTCCATAATGGGTGCGGAGTCAAGTTCCATGGGTGGTTCGAAGGCGCCGCGGTATTCACCGTAGGGGTCTGCTGACTTGGTTCCGTTGGCATTGTAGGCGGGTGCTGGCGTGGTGATTTCCGAGACAGTGTGCTGGTGCATAGACATAGACTTAGCGCCGACGGCCATTGACATACCCATTTCCCGGTCATCACTAGCAGGAGAAGACCCATCGAGCTCCGAAACACCACCACTCATGATAGCGCGACGACGACGCATCATGAAACCGATGAAAGCAGCAAGGCCAAGGACAACGATAGAAACACCCAAAGCGATACCGACGGCAGCACCGGTAGAAAGACCAGTGTGCGTAGTGGAGGTAGAGTTGCTATCGAGAGAAGAGGCGGCGGAAGTGGCGGTGGCGGTAGAAGTGGCTTCGGTCTCGCCGCGATCAACGGCACGCCAGTTGATCTGGATCATGGGGGCGAAGGCGGTGACGATGCTGTCACCGGTCAAGACGGTGGAACTGGTCACGGTGCTACCGGCGGAGCAGGAACCGAGGTTGACGGTTCCCAGGGTGTTGTACTGCACACAGGTCTGGGCGACACCGTTGGAGAGATCAGCCATGCAGGTGAATCCACTACAGATGAGGTTAGTTGGGGGTTCTGTGTTGGGTATGTAGTACTTGATGTCGTGTAACTTTTTTCCAGGGCGGAAGGATCATTGATTACAGCGATATAATTACCGCTTCGGGAAATTATCAAAAGCCGTTCTTAGTGACCTTGAGGGAAGAGTCTAGGACAAAATAGTGATGAATAAAACTTACGTGGGGCAGCAACCAACGGCAGTCTCGCCAGCAGTCATAGAGTACTCAACCTCCCATCCACTTGTAGATCCAGCAGTCGCGGTACACGCCGAGAAGTGGCCAGCAGGACACAAGATGGCAGGTGAATAGAAACCCCAGCCCTGAAGAGGCTGAGTTGGTTCAGGAGCGCCGGAAGAAGTATCGGGCCAGCACTTCGTGTTTTCTTGCTGGTTGGTAGCTCCACATGATTGGGCACGGTAGGCCGTGAGGGCGTCAATGAATCCAGTAGAACAAGCATCAGGAGCGGTGAAAGTGGTGGTCAAAGGACCAAGAACGGTACGCTCGCGGATGCCGGTGAGGACCATTTTGAATTGGCGGTAGCGGTAACTTTTGACTTGGATATAGTTTTTTTTGTGTTGACTAGTTCTGGGAAACGAGGGCGTGAAGTTCAAAAATGTGGTTGACTGAAGTTCGTAGATCAATAAAGATGGAAAATGAGTAGTTGGAACTGCTATTCGATCGACGATATAGTAGATGATGAGAATTGAAAAAGATGGTCGTTGGGAATTAATAAGAAATAGGTACTAGAGTCGTCACAATGAGCTGTATCAACCAGGCTCAATAAAAGAAAAAGCAAAAAAAGAAAAATATGAAAAAAGTAATAAAAAAAGAAGTGAAGACCGATAGTCAGACTATATGCTGCCCACGGTGGTATGATAAAGACAGAAGGGAAGAGATGACGACTATCAAGCAAGAGAAAACCGGACAGAACATGAGACTCGGCGGACCACCCGCATTATAACATGTCCAAATTCTCCGAAAGTAGGAAACAGGGCAGAGTGATCCATCAACCATCAACAAGAAACAGCCCGTTCGAGAAGTCCAGGCTCTGGTGATGATCAAACGCCATGATAAATTCCTGTCAGTATTATCGGGAGGGGTCCCGGCACCACGCTTTCCCGTCGGTTATAGCCATGGTTTGCTGTCCAGGCGAGCGAGAGTTTTTTTTTGTTTTTTTTGAGTTGACTGGGGAGTCAGATTCTTTAGTGGCGGTTGTTGACCCTTGTTTTCTCTCTTCTATATATAACCGAGATCGTGAGACTTGGGCGCAATATCGGAAGAATTGCCATGGGCTTCTGTGAGTGGTTTATCGGGAGGATTGTAGAAAACGTGACTTGTCTTTGAGGCTCTTTGGACTGTCAATGTACAAACCGAGACATCAAGATATCTAACCCAACAAGACGCCTCCTCCTTACAAACATATTACCGTCCTAAACATGCCCTATGACCATCCGAAGCATCACCGCCGATCCCACACATCCGGTACCTGGTGACCACAAAGAGAAAGGAAATCCGGCCATCTCATAGTGTCTTACAAACTACATACAAAATTCTATCAGAGAATACAACATCAACTCACTGGCCTTACAGGACCCTTGTCAACGTGGTCTAGCCACCGCTGCCAAATTATTCCCCGTGCGGCCATGTCGAGTGTCGCGGGTTCCGTGCCTGCTGTGCCGTCTACACTAGTGAATGCGATGTGGGAGAGGGGCCTTATCACTTTTACGTCAGGAATGTTTGGTGTTGGGCTGTGGATTTATTTCGAGACTTAGATATGTATGTACATAGTCAGTATGACCATGTGAAGATATCTCAGCCACAAAAGTCTTGTATGTGTGTGTCAACGTATACTACAGTGCAACACACCATTAGATGACAAGATAACTACTCAATGATCCACGCCATATCATCTTACCTTGCCGGTGAAAAGCTTTCTCAAACTCTTCAAAACACAATGAACAGTAACTTATCCGTCCATCTAGACTCCTCGTCTCCCGGAGCCCAGGCCACCCTCAAGTCCCAGCCCGCTGACAAACAGCCTTTTCGTCCAGAACAACCATTTCTGTCAAAAGGTCCCAGCGGACGTTGCATCTAGATACCTACGTACAATGTATGTATGTGTGTACATATGTATGTACGCTCTTACCTTGCGGCGAAGAATCTCCTTGTACGGCTATTTGGTTTCCGAGCTGTCACAACTATAAACTTCACAGGAGGCGGCGTTGTCAACGAGAGCCGTAAAGGACTTCATCTGAAGTTTGCTACCACATGTTTAACCCTAGATCCAACAAACGTGCTAGGATACTTGAATCGAGATTTCATCGTGAATCCACCAAAGTAAGTTGTCCGATCCCGATCACGGCTCCTTTATCCTCCTTTACCTCGCATGTACTTGAGCTAACCAACTTTAGACAAACAGACATGACTATAATCACTAATCCGTATTTTCTGTCTCCGCCACTGACTCACATGATAACCCCTCCAAGATCCAGACTCACCGTATGTACTCATTCATGCCAACTCAAGCCACCTGCCAAAAAATCACACATCTCTTCAAAGCGATGCCCAGGCTCAAAGGAGGCGGCACAACTCCATGAAACACAACCCCCGTTTTATTCTATCACCAGGATATCCCGCTCCGACCATCAAAGCTCCGACCTCCCCAAACTTCCAATAAGGCTAGCCCATAGTAAAGAGAGCCCTACACCGTCTTGTTCCCGAGTGTCTTGCTCACCGTGGTTACCATAAGTATCATCTCGTTTCTATGGCCTCTATTTGCCCGTGTTTTCCTATTATCCTAGGGCAGGGTAGAAGTAGAGACGACAAGTTCCCTGGTTACAGTTACATTCTAATACAACATGGACAACACTAAACTCAAATTGAGCTTAGACTTAGTATAAACCCTGCATATAATTATCGTCATAGTTCAAATATCACCTAACCCTACTACTCTGACTCAGGATTTTGTGGATTTGTAGAACGGTGATCTAAACAGCTGATGAATCTATCACTCAAGATGACGTGGAATATTTCTATTGATTGAAGAACCCTACTCATATTCGAGGAGTGTAAAACGCCACGTAACTTCGGTACTTCTTGCCTATGATACAAGAACCCGGGGTTGACATGATTTCCATAACATAGACGCATAAATTCCTGCGTAAATTCCTTCAACATCCTGCTAACACGCCATTTTCTTCCCCCGCTTTTATCTACCGAGTCCCACAATCCTACTATAGTAAGTCACGACATTGTCTGTTCTTGAGCCAATCTTTGTGCTGCCATTAATACATGACTGACATATTAGGACACGTGAAAATATCAATGCAGACAAAGCAATAAGGAAAATTCGAACAAATATTAAAATATATTAAACAAGAAAATCAATCGTACAAAACGCGATAGCTCGCAATTTTTCTAAACAGTAATAGTAGCAGAAGCCTTGAAGTCTCTGCTAGAAGCACCAAAGAAGAAGGTATATTCACCATCCTCAATCTTCCACTCCTGAGCCTCAACATCCCAGATGGAAAGGTCACGTCTCTGCACGTTGAAGGTAACATCCTGCTGCTCACCAGCAGTCAGAGACACCTTCTCGAAACCACGAAGTTGTCTAACGGGGGCATCGGCAGCATCGGGGAACTGGATGTACAGCTGGGCAGCCTCCTTACCGTCGATCGAACCGGTGTTCTTGATCTGACCAGTAACAGTGGCAACGGTATCCCACAGATCAGCACGACCACCGACGGAGCGGGTACCCTTGGCATACTCGTAGGAAATAGCAGTGTCGTTGGTGTTCACAGTGATGGAAGAAGAGTACTCAAAGGTGGTGTACGAAAGACCGTAACCGAACTCGTAGCGGGGAGTAATGTTCTTCTGGTCAAAGTACTTGTAGTCAATGTAGTTACCCTCGGTAAAGGATAGCTCAAGTTCCTGAGAGACCTTGGTGTTGGGGTCGTAGTCAGACTCATTCTTGCCAATAGTGTGGACAAGCTTGCCAGAGGGGTTAACATCACCGAAGAGGACATCGTCAAGAGACTCGGCGGAAGCCTGACCAAGAGGACCACCGTAGATGACACCAGTGACGTTCTCATGGTCGATCCAGGCGTCCACTAGACGAGGACCAATAGTGTTGACCACAACAATGGTGTTGTTGCAAAGGTCGGCAACAACGTTGACAAGGTTGTCTTGAGAGCTGTTAGTGAGCTCAGTGCGGTCACCACCTTCACCAGCCCAGGCGTTCAGGTACACGACGCAGGCCTGAGAGTTGCGGGCAATACCGGCAGTAGTCTCCGAGATGAGAGCGCCACCACGGTTGTCGTTATCGCTGGCATCGGCAGTATCATTCAACCACCAACGTACAGCAAAGCCCTTGCTGGCAGCGCGGACGTTCCATAGGTCCACTGGCGAGCGCATGTAGTTGGGATTAGCCATGGCTGAGCCACCGACACCGAACATGTGACCCTGGTAAGTGGGATCGACACCGTCGTACACCGCAAGAGAGCCAATGGGACCGGAAGAATGGTAACCTGCGTGGGCACCAAAGATGGAGAAGGAGCGGAGGTCATTGCTCAATGGAAGGGCACCGTTGGTGTTCTTGAGCAGAGCGATTGAGTCACCAGCGTATGTGCGGGCCAGAGAAGCGTGGTCACCACGGTTGTCAATGTAGTCAGTAAAAGCAGCATACTCAGGGTAGTCAGAGTCCTGGCCAAGCTTGAAGTAACCAATGGTGTTACGGATAACCATGTCGTCAAGACGAGCCTCGGTCAATGAGCCGTTATTCAAAGCAGCGCGGATAGTGTCGTTGGTCCAGTAGCGACCGGAGGACAGATCCATACCGGCATTAGCAGAGTTAATGGCAGTCTTTTGAGCCTGGACATCAGCAACAACCTGGCCAGGGAAACCCAACTCGTGCTTAAGGTAAGTACCAAGTAGGTTCTGGTCCTCACAGGCGTGAGTGGAGTTAACTCTGTTCATGGCACACATAGCACCCGAAGCACCGCGCTTGACGGACTCGTAGAAGGGGAAGAGGTAGGTCTCATGGAAGGCCTTATCGTCGATTTCGATGCTGACAGAGTCTGATGTGGTGGTAGCATCTCTGTGGCCGTTGCTACTACCAAGACGGTTGGTTTCGTACTCGTTCATGATGAAGTGCTTAACCGAAGCTTGAACACCACCGGCGTTAAGACCGGCAACAAACTGGCCGGCAATGGCACCGGCGGCGTAAGAGTCAGTACCGTAGGCCTCACCGGTACGACCGCACCACGCGGAGCGACCAAGAGGTTGCAGAGTAGGAGCCAAAGCAGTGTGAAGACCCTTGCCCTTGAACTCAGCACCTAAGGCCTTAGCCTGCTCGTAGGAGTGGTTGCGGTCCCAGGTCATGGCCATGGCCAGACCAGCGGGCCAGGTGGTAGTGTAGTAGAAGCCAAGAGGGTTGACGGAAGAGTCAAGCTGTTTCAGGGCAGTGAAGTTGCCGCCATCACCAGTATTAATGATGGTGATCTTCTCATCAGTAGAGAGAGTTTTGACCAGAGCTACGGCCTTCTCGTAGGCTGGTGTCCATTCGCTACCAAGGTCGACTAGTTTGGACGTTAGTATATGTTTGGAACTTGCAATTATCATGTGTGATGTAACTTACTAGCTCCAGAGCTAAGAAGCATGTCAGTGTAGTTGCTGGAAGCATCGCCATTGACACCATGGACGAGCTGGAGGACGGCGAGAACACCGATGAGAGCGTCCTTCATAACCATGATGGACAAATGTGATGTACTTAAATGAATGTAAAAAAGAAATGTACCCAGGTGCTATTCCAAAACAGACAATGGACAGTACCGGATTATGCAAGGGAGAATATAAGTGATGAGTGACAAGAGACAAAACTAAACAGGTAACGGGGCGGTCCGCCGGGTATTTATCTTGACATAAGAGGCTTAGTTACATTCGAGTTTTAGCCGCCTGAGAACCACATCCCGAATGATATAACTAGTGGCTCTCAGTGCTGATCATTGTCCATCATGGGGTGTAGGAACCCACTGCCTCAACAATGACGAAGTGCTGGCCAGGTTTAGAGCATCCCACACAGACCAGGGAGGGTGTGTATCCCGGAGGAGCGTAGCCCGGAGGAGTGTAACAAGGTTAGGGCCTAGGCCAGAAGGTCCCTTCTGTGCAGACCACACGGAGCTGTTCACAGCGCATTCCCGATCCTCAAAAGAGCAGAGATTTCAACCCGATGTGGCGTAATAGCTTCCTCGAGGTCCATTTAAGGTGCTTATTATCTACTTCAGGTACACACAGGCACCTATATGCCACCCGCCAACAGTTGTTCGAAATTCCTTCCCGGAAAAACGCCCCATAAGTTAGTTTAGCGAACACTCGGGGCAAGTTGACTGCCGTTGGATGAGTAGAGATCATAGGGGGTGGATATCCAACTAAGCGCCAAGACATGAAGGATCTACTACACCGCAAATTCCGACAGCTCATCGAGGAAGAAGTGCCCTTAGTTGACGTGTACTCATGTATCAAGTTTTTAGTTGAGACTGTTCAGTAATTGACTAGAGGTTGGTAAAAGCTCGTGATTGCTAACCCCATGTTATTACATGTGTGTATATATGTACGCAGAAAACAAACCTTGATTGTGTACGACCCCGGCAAAGTCCTTCAGCACGTTTTGGTAGCACCCAACATCCCATTGGACATTAGGCATTATGGAGAAGGTAGTATGCAGCGTCAAAGCTACCAAGTCACCCGGTATGTCAACGGAATTCCCCTATTCGCTTGATTGTCCGGGTGCTCGTGACCGCCCTGTAGTTGCATCTCTCCACCTTCCAAAAATCGCCCCACAAAGGGAAGTAAACACGGCAGATGCGGAAGGCATGTAAGTTGTCACAGATGTCATCACACTCTACATAAAGTGCCAAGTCCGAAATAGAAGGCTCTAATGCCTGATTACCGGTACTCGCAATGGGAAGGCCGCGTCATGTCCCGCCATCGTCAATCGTCGACAGGGATTGGCGAACACCTAAAACGGCAGTTGACATCAGTGCTTTATTCGGAGTACAACCCTGAAGTACGGATCCCGGTCCTAGACTTCAGCTGCTTTTTGATAAGTTGAATATTTAATGTCCTTTGCGGAATATTGCACCAATCTTATACGAGTTGACAACCAACATGAAGATTTGAATTTCTGCAAGCCATGATTGTTCGGATAACGACATACTCGTTTACTCCATGTGGTGTGGGGACAGACCATGCGGACATGAGCGACTCCAACTATCAAACAATTCTGCCTGAATACCGGGTATTCATGCACGGATGTAGGAGCTGACCGGTAAAACTTTACCAAAATCCGATGTTGGCCCGCCCAATGGATTTATACTGGGGCTACTCCGCCTTAGAAACCCGACAGACCACGGCCGTTTATGATTCTGGGGTCTGCATGTGATTTATGTTTGCATGTGTATTGTACATATATATATACCGGGATGCTATCCCACAGGAAAAAACCTCATAGCTAACTAAATATTTTCCGACGCCTCCGGCTCCTGGCCCACTTGGGTGCATTTTCTCCCGAGGTTATCGGAAAAAACAGACCATGTGCTCCGGGGCCGGAGAAAACAATGGCCGTTGATTTCAGCCCTTTTGTATATTATATGTGTCAAGCAACAGGCTTAGCTGCGTAAGCTGTCTATTTTAATTACTGGGGTTCTTTACAAACAAAACACAGATCGACAGTTCGGCGCTCGGACCGGATCCAGAGAACAACGGCTGGATTGCTTCTGGAAAAAGATTTGGAACTTCAAACGCGTTCATGTGCGCATATGGTACTGTTTCCGTCGTAACAATTTGACGATCAGAATGACTGACTTGTGTCAAAGGTGCAACTGACGGCGTGGCATGGAATGCTGCTCCACAATGACTACGTATGTACATATGTGGGTATTCACATCCATAGATCTATACAAACATGCATACAGACATCTATATATACCGCATATACATACATATATGTCTGTATGCACGTTTACCTGTGGATCACCATGTATGTATCCCAAGATAAAGAAAGAAAGGGGGACGACGTGCCATTGGAACAAGTTCTTGACATGGAGTTACAATTCACAATTTCCAAATCCGGCAAGTAGTTAACATATAAGGCACTTATTTTACAGCTTAGACACAACCATGACAACAATAGGGCCACGGATATTGTATTGTATGTATGTGGTTGTCAAATAGTCAGTGAATTTCACGACAAAGTACATTTTCACTCCCGTGATCTAAGCTCTGTGCAAACATTTAGACCAGCTTCTAGAATAAGTATAATATATGCAGCATGATTTATCCTTTATCTACCCCAATTGCACGCCCGTTAGCTCACGATCCTTGGTATGCACGGATATTTCGCCATGTTGAATTGACCCTGACGGCTCATAACCCTACACATGTACCATTCAGGCTTCAGGTTTCAGCTAATTGTTGTTTGTTTTAAAGCTGGAACTGAGTTGCTTGTTATTTTTAATAGAAGTTATGAATAGCATTGCCCTCCTTAGAGTGCATGAAAAGAAGCATCTACGTAGTAAAGATGATTCTATCTTCTTGGCGTTGTAGAAGGTACCATTGGATATGCACACAGATGTATGTAGTATGGCCATAGCATTGAGCAAGTATACGTCAGCTCTCCTATTCCGCCTAACAAAAAACCCACTCATAACTAGTTATATGCATGTAGGAGATATTCGGTCCCGAACACATGGACGAATGTTTCTGGCTCGGCGCCCGCAAGTACCGACTTAGTGACGGTTGACGGGACGCCTAGACCAACTTTAGACATGTCAGTTCACCTCATCGTGACGGTGAATTAAATATCCGAATATAGATGTCACATAGTTCTGATAAGATTCGCATAAGTGCCTATATGGAACCAGTAGAGATTTCTATGTTGAACGGGAACGGAACGCTATATACCCGTGACATAGCCTTACTAGTAGCGTGTACATAGGTCATCACCAGTGAACACTAAGTTCAAGGCTGCACCTAGCGACTGCACCTTTGTACCTTAGTGTGAGCTGGAACTAACTGTCCGGTCTGTGGAGGGTCTTCTAACTTGGGGACGGGTTGGGGTGCCAGGATTCGGGTTGCTATATACTGGGTTGGAGGATATGAGGTGTCTGCAGATTAGATTAGTGACTAGCATAGGTTGAACTTAGATGTCCTGCAATACAGAAAGTCTATCCATAGGCCAAGCCTGCGTGAAAGTAATGATTAAAAATAAAAAAAACATAGGTCATCGAGAGAACTTTGGGTATTTCATACCCTTGCGTAACTATAGACGTACGGTGGAAGTAAATACATGTACACATACACACACGTATGCGAATTCGGTTTCTAAGCCTCGATGATCCTCTAGCACGTAGCTCAATCAACATGTATGTACAATGGGTGCCCATTTGCGGCTCTTCGGAGGGATCGATGGGACCACGCGGGAGTGTCACTTTGAACCAAAAGTAACCGTGCAAATGTAGTAATCGTATCACACCGAACCTAGGTATCGTTGTTAGCCTAATTGACAAAGTGGAACGATCTATCTCCTGTCGGGAGGTGAAACATTAGTGTCACACAAGTGACAGAAGGGTTAGACAGAATATATATAACGCGAGCTTACCAACGTACCATGGACGGGTAAGATCTTCAAAAGTATATGGACGAAACTAACAACACTTCGGATCATGCAGGTGTTGTCCGGCAGTACGGTTAAAACTCCACTAACATCACCCGATATGGTAACCTATTATCGACCTCCTTTCACTGAAAAAAGCTACCACGAAGATGACATACTCAAGCAATACCACGCTTACTGCAACACAGACACAACAGGCATACGATTCTCTTCAGCGACAGAACACCAAAACTTGAGCTGACGTTCAAGACCGAGAACACATAGCTGAGACATAGCAAATAGATCCTAGTGCCACTTCCAGTAATGTATACATGTATAATGTCATGCAAGGCAACTACCTAACTACTTCTCTGACACATAATAGATGGTCTAGACCGCTAACCTCATGTTACACAGTAATCTACAGATTACGAAGTGCGAAACTCGAGGGTATGTATATCCGAGACATATAATGTGAGCTACGAGTTGTGTCCAGTCGGGTGTTAGATGTAATCACAAAGCCAGTAGCAGTTGTGCGATCCCGAGGCTGTAAAGCTGTGTCTTGGCATTCAGCCTTGACTTTTGGGTGAAAAGAACCTGATGTCAGCTGAGTGCCGAAGCCTCATAATTATCTGACTATTGAATAGTGCGCAGAACTGCATAACTGTGCCTTGTCTAGCCGGATTCCTGTAAGACCGGATAATCATGGTTTAATCTGGGGTGTCACTCATAGTGACCTGGCGACTCAGTTATCTCGGCGACCTCTTATTGCTGTTTTGCGGTCACTTTTTCCCCGAGCAGGTGTGCAATCCCTTCCATCTTTTTATGTGACGCCGGTTGTGGCCTCAGTGGTTATTTGCCGCACATAATCCGACGTTCCGATCCGATAGGGTGACATCTTGAAGATTCTATGCATAAACGTCTTCATGGGAACTCTCCCTGCTTGGAGGCGCGGAGATACGGACATAAAAACTTTGTATAAAAACCCCCCGATCCGCCGTCCTGTGGTGTAAGTGGACCACAACAACACATATTTCTAACAGCGTCCTTGCTGAACGGGCGGTGAAATATACCCCCGGCCGGAATATGCGTGCTTGAGACACGGAACCGAATGTGAAATGCACTGAGTCAAGAAGATACATAGCTGCACCTCGGAAAGGAGTGATGCATATCTACATGTAGGGATGTATGTACACACACACACACATGCATACACATTTCAGCTCTAAGGAAAATTGCCACTTCGAGGGACACAGTTGAGGCTCCAAGCGGATTATCCTTCGAAGAGCATGAAGAATGTGGTGTCAACTACCACAGTGCCGCATTTTTGAGACACCGGTTACTAGGTTCTGTTAGTATATGCAAAGGTATTTGGTTTGGGTTGAGGGGTTACACTCGATTAACATGTCCATATTAAGTGAAATCATGTTTTGGTTAAGAGTGACACTCCCGTATAGTTCTGTTGATTATAACAAAGTACATATGTACATACCCCAGATTATGATTACTTTTACACTTGTATGTGAAGATTCCGAAAAGCCCATTCTCGCCAAGTCGAGCTGAGGGATAGGCGGGACGAGGTTCACTGACGTAGTGATCAGTAATCACTCGTCATCTGGGGAACACGCGAGTCATGAGCCGACAAGGACGTGGGATGGATCAGCCCTGGGTGAATCTTTTACAACCACGAACCCCGCTTCGTCATGCAAACATGGAAATAAAGTTACTAGATAGCTCAATAAAACATGCATTGTACATAGACACAATGCTAAAGCAACAGAATTATCAGCTATCAAATGCGCAGGGGTACTTCGGATGTTTGACAATAGCTAACAAGCGAGACACTAGGCCAAAGAACTAAATCATGGGTTTAGTGGCATCTCGTTGTACAGCAGATGAGGCGATTTTTTTGCCGTGCTTGTGCCGATGTGGCGGCGCGACTCCCTGTCATGAGGCTGTTTTTACGGAAAGTTGGCCGAAGTGGCTGGATCCATGGTGTCCCTTTCAAGATAGCGGGGCTTCAGTAATAGCGAGGCTTAAGCAATAGAGGATCAAGCAGTAGCCGAGCTTTAGTGGTAGCGGAGTTTATGGAACCTGCAAAACGTGATATAGCCGTTGGCACAGATGTTGATGGTTATCTTATCTGAATAACCTAGTTATGGAGGATGAACAGAATCGTTGCAAGGCAAACTCCTGGCAGCTCCCAGTTGCCACAAGTGAAGCGGGGGGGCACGGCAAAGAAGGGAGTTTCATGACTCAGTCCACACGAATATTGGAATGGAAAGATTTCTTTAGACAAGAAGAATGTTCAATTGACAAAAGTGAACAGCAAGGCTTGAAGGAACAGATGACTGTAGGTGCATATGCAGATGATGCGCATTAGAGCGTAGACTGTTCTAGATTTGGCCGATGATCATGATCAAGGGTAGTATTTGTGACGGTGACAAGCCCCCCCGGCTGCAAAATGGTAGGTTGGTGGCTACAAATTATCCGGCCGGTGCAACTTTGTCAACCCAACGTGTGGTGTCGTGCATAATTCGTCACTCATGGCACATTCCAGAGGTTTGAACGGGGATATCTAGACTTGGCTAGAATTTACTGGCATCTCCCCCGTTCTTGATGTTAACTCGGCCGGTGAAAAGACTTATGCATGGGTCATTGTTGCAATTGTGATGATGAAAAAGTGGACATGTGAACATAAGGCTAAAGTCTGTGGCATTTGGCATCTTGAATCAAAGCGTCGGGCTATCAGGCGTGAAGTGTAAAACAGGGATTGAGTAGCAACCAAGTTCACAAAGTCGCTTGGGATAGTTGTGGTCCGAATGATAGGTTAAGAACAGCCAATTGGTGACGGACGAACCATCAAGGAAAGATATTCCTACATTTGGACATATGGAAACAAGAAACCGTCACATTGAATGTGATATCTTTCAGCGCCGGTGTTTTTGTGAGAATTGATTTTGGACGGTTCTGGTTAGCGTTCTACGGGAACTGTTGGAGCCGTCTCGCTTAGTCCAGGGCGCAAAAAACAGGCCGATCGGGGGAGTAATAGGGTCCGATGGTGGTGGTGACATTGGAAACTCCGCAAGAGCCACATGTATAGGTTTATCGTTGATATTGATCGTTCGATCTCTTGAATCTAAGTGCGTAGGATGAGCTTTTTTCTGTACATATGCTATGTACATATGTAAATGGGGAATAATCTCTACTCATCAAATGGGTCGGTGCTCATGTAACAGCGGGACGATTGTGGAGAAGGTGGTCAAAGGGTCCCGTCAGATGGTTGATAGATGGACGAGACAACATTTACAATTTTGGTTATTGTTTTGTAGATGTTCGACTGAGTGACTCTATACATAGTTGATATGTGTCTACAAGTTTATCTTACTCAGTGTTGTTGAACAAACCATGCACATACACTGTAGCCTGGTACTCGCACACTTTCTCTTGCCTTTTCTTGCCTTTCTTACATAACCTGTATATATATGCATGTACAATTCTGCAGCCTACACCGAGTTTGCATCTAACAACTAGCAAATTCGTCCTTTGTTCTAGACTGGGCCCGTGGCACGACACTCGCTGCTTTAGGCTGGCGGGGGTTCTAAGCGGCGGTAGCGGTCTGGCCAAGAAAAAGGGTTGTGGGAAGAGACAAGATCTTTTGCGGTGATTCGTTGTCCATAGTTTTTGTGTTTTCGTTTCTCTTTTCTTTTCGCTAGTCTGACACTTATGAGGCCAGCGAGCTAAGGTAAGACTCGCATGGTGCCTGGCTGGAGAATACTATGGCTCAAGGGGTATTCCGTCTTTGACTCTGATTCGCCACCCAACAGCAGGCCTCAGGGAGAACAACCGGATTGGTAGACAAAGACTTCGGAAACATGAACAGAATGCAAATATCCGACATCATAGAATCCCAATGGTACATAGGTATTTGGACGGCGTGGATATTCGAGAGAAGAGAAAACTCGGGCGTGTCAAATCGGTGCAAAGTTGCACAGTCGGCATCTGATTCGGCATCATTTTTCACGTTGAGAAAACAAAGGTAACCAACCCATAAGAAGGCCGTTGTAGAAGATTCTCCTTCTCAGCCTTTTGTTGGCCTTCTTTTCTCTGCCAGCACCGGGTTTCCTCTATAGAAGTAGCCGTTGGATATGACGGTTTTGCGCTATACTGCGTTTTCCACTTGGCTGCATTGTTGTCTCTAGCTCCGCTCTGACTCGGGGTCGGGACCCGGGTCTTCTTTCATGCAATACCCAATGTTGTCTCCTCAGCCCGATTCTGGACGATCACGGGACTTTCCAGTGGTTACTAGTCTGATAAACTTTTTTCAGGCATCGTAGCTTTGGAGCTGATATTTATATTTGTATATCCCTTGATAAGTAGAAGAATCCACGCGACCAATCATTATGTGCCGGTTTCTCCTACCGTGTTGGGATCCAAATACAATGATGTATGGAATCATGGAGATCTTGTTCCCTCACGCCATGTCCAGGTAAATACAAAAATATACAGGCGTGTATAAACCCCGCACGCATGCTACGCCAGTTGAACCAACCACCCAATTACTACACAACCATAAACGCATTTGCGATGGAGAGTAAATCTTCCAACAGTACGGATATTCTGGACAATCATAACCCTTGTAATCTTTAACCCCACGATTTCCAAAGATCTAACATGTTTGAATTTGACTTTTCCGCGCATCTAAACAAGTCAAGTCCAATGAGAAAGATTCTAACAACATGTTATGGACGGCAAGTAAAAAACTCGCTCAACTGTGTCCTGCCAAAACCGAATGCCTCTAGTTTTGTGTCTTGGATTAAAAAAATTAGCGGCAGACACTACAGCTTCTGGATGAGGGGTCATAGTTTTAGCGGGGTATTTGCGTGACTTGTGGTAGCGATGGATTCAATTGTGCGTGCAATAGCAGCTGCAGTGACGATTTGCGAGATTTCTATAGTCAGGGGGCGATTTAGGCCATCGAGATAGAGAAATACATAACAGAAATGGGAATTAGACTCGGATTTATTGCGACTTTTTGTTGGTCTGCAGTACGTAGTATTGAACTTGGTAACGAGTCAATATGCGCGAGGCGACATTGAAAATTGGTCAGCAAGTATGATGTGCTCCGTGTGATTCCGGGAATATAATCCAAGCTAGCTTAATCTGTGAATATCGTATGGACATGTATAGCACATAATTAAGCTTGTAGTTCCCGTATTGCCCCTCTATGGTGTCTCTTTTTATGATACCTGGTCATCTGTCTAATCCCTCCAAAACCTCGTATACATGATAGACTTGACCGCTCAGATTCACAAATGACATGAGGATCTAAATGTCATGACCGTGACAGCGACCAAGTTTAAGGTACAATACAGTGAATAACACATTTGTACAAGACATGCCAAGTCAGTAGCTGTACATAGATATGGTTCCGATCCCTTGCAATTCCAGACTAATCACAAGCAACGTTGCCACCGTTGTTTCTCCCACGCAAGCTTCGTTACGGGCCCCCCTAGTTCAAAATCCAGTCCAACCTTCAATTCAGCCCTTGTGGACAAGACCTAGGCCGTCCCAAAAGTTGAACAGGATGGTCCTTGCTTGGCGTTCTGGAACAGACCGACTTACAGAGAGTACAAGCGGGTCTAGACCAGCCGAAGCAGAAAGTGGGCGGAAAACAGACTTTGATCAGGAAAGAAAAGAAAAGAAAAAAAAAAGAAAACAGAAAAAAAGGGCTGTGCTACCAAGAACAAAAGAAAATATAATAAAAACGCGGAGAATTGAATCCGATGGAATACTCAGAATTCCCTAGAAATTACCATTGACCAACTGAAGAACAAAACAAAAACTCGCCTGGGGATTCCCCTTGTAGAAAGGTTAGAGAGCATACAGAAGCGTCGTGCATAGTGAAACGCAGACGTTGAACTTGTTGTCGATTAAACGATTCTAGCCCAAAGTCTAGACTATTTCTATTCCGCGTGGCACTTTCTAGTCATGGCCCTTATGTTGTTGCCAAACTTCTTTCCATGAGACCGTGACTGGCGTGTCGTTATCCTCTTACAGTCACTCCTTACCTTGTAAACCAACCACCTGGACTCTTCAAAAACTATGTCTGGCCACTGTCTTTGTCTAGAATTTCTGGCCTTTTTCAACTACGACATAAACTACTACCATATACACCCCTTGACGTTCCTTACTTCCCGGGCGGGTCTTTGCTCTGTTTAACACACTACCACAAATAGCAATTTGTATCTTTGGTCTCTTGCATCTCGCCCTGCAAAACGAAATCCACTACTGCGTCAAGGATCACTTACTCTTTCTCTTCTCTTCTCGTACATACCTGCACACTTTCTATTCTCTTTCTTCTTTTTCTTAACCATATATTCCCACAAATCCCCAGAAAACCGGGAATCTACTCTACCTTGGTTTTTGTTCCTTCTTGTGAAAACCAAAACCACGTTCCTTTCCTTTCCTTTCCGCCACACTTTGTTCGCTTCATTTTTCATATCACGGCTTCCGAAGATACGTTAATATCTGTATATAACCTCACACAAACATCAGGCTATCCGACACCCCTCTCTCGATCACTATAACATTACACGCTACACCCCGCACACCCCCAATATCCACTTTTGATCTCGTTTTCGATTTCCCTTAAATACATGGCTTATCCCCTCGGCGTCAGATTTCGCACCACATAAGAAAAAGGTTCCGGTTTTGTGGTCTTTCTTCGATTCACCGACTATTCCGTTATTACTTGCTTCGCCACTATTCGTTTCTTCCGTTGTATTTAATAACATTACCATCCGTCTTCGCCACTTTATTTTTCATTCGACCTATTGTTCATCATATCGAAATATCACTGTACTTCATCAACGTCCGATCTATACTCCGCCTTTCATTCACAGTCTTTCGTCGGCTTTTGGCGACTTAGAACGCCACCTCACAACAAAGTTATATTACGACCCTATCAGATCGACAATGTACATTAGACTCTCCGACTCCGCTCCTCTACGGAGAGATAACATCACCGCTTCTCAATTCACTAAGCCTAGCCTGAAAGTTCTTTGCCTTGGTGATAGTCTATCAGCAGGGACTTGTCTTTATGGCCAAGAACAACATCCATACACAGGAAATGTCTATTTGATGCTTAGTGACGGTCTTCCTCGTTTCGACATCTATGTCGACACCGATGCTATCGATGATGATTGCGTGCATGGTGGCAAATTCGCCAACCGTTTGGCACACAGATGTAAGTTTACTCGCTGCCATAGTCTGGGCGTTTTTTCGGCTTTACCTTGGTTTTTCCCTGCCATGTTTCATTCCATTGTTCAACTGTCCAATAAAAACAAATGATGGTGTCAAAAATATTATCAGGTTCCTAAACATCCCCTTTATGGAACCTAATTATGTCGCCAAAATATTTCATTCGTAACTGGACGTTTTGAATACATTCTTCTGGTTCATTGTCAGAGGCAGCCAACAACATCACCCCGGCAGCCCAAGGTTGAAGCCTTTGGTTGAGCTTTGGCCAACGGGAGTCTTGTGGGAAACCACCTGTTCCGCTTTAGGATGTCAGAAGTCTGGATTCCGTGCTATAGAACTGTGGATCGTCATATACCCTCCGTGCGTGTTGTTAGTTACATTGATTTGCCACCCACAAGAACCCGCCCGCGCCGCTGTTGAACCGCAAGCATAACATATCAGTTGACTAACACCACTTTTGTAATAGGCAGAGAAGAAAAGTACGATTGGGCAATTATTCTTGGAGGAACAAAGTAAGTCGTGTTGTTCGTCATACGATGCATGTCACATTTGTTAACAATTTTGTCTTTTTAGTGACTTATTGGAAGGACAGACGCCTCAAACCATTTTTCAATCCTTGAAGAACCTATGGGACTTTGCCAGGTCAAAAGGCCTTCAGGTCATGGCTCTTACTATTCCCGATTGCGCTCAAATGGATATTGAAATGGACCAAGCTCGTTTGGAGCTCAACGTCATGATTATGCAGTACACCGAGACCAAGTTGTAAGTTTAATATGTGCGCCTCTAACTTGATATCGGAATCTAATATTATAACAATCAGTCATCCTTTTGATATTGCATCTAAAATTCCCTACCATTCTCTCAGCCCAGAATATCGCGCACACTACTGGGGTGATGGGATCCATCTCACTGAAGATGGTTACGACTGGATGGGTGGATTCATTGCTCAAGAACTTATCGGTCTTGTTCGTGGCCACTCCATTTCTACCACTGACTTCCGCAAAGAAGATGTCATCAACAAATCACCTCCCCGCATTACAAGAATATCCCTACCAACAGTATCAGTAATAGCTGCAAACGACATCAACACACGCAACCCCTACGAAGTACCGGTCGTGGCGTCTTTCTTCTCCAACCCTTTCGGCTTTCAGGACGCAAGCTCTTTTGCCTCCAAATTCCCACAGCCCGCCCTTCCGCTCACACCAGAATCCACCATCTCAAATGACTCGCCCATTCTCAACCGTCGGACCAGTCGGGCATCCGAAACTGGCCTTAGCTCTTCCGAAAGCACTAGCCGTGGCTCTGGTAGTCCTGTCTATTCCTTTGCTGCTACTGCCACCACCGAAACTACTGCCTTAGCACCACTCACTCCACCAACACCTGGTTGTAGTTCTTTCGCTCCCCGCTTTACACACAGTAACAAATCATCACCCGAGCGTGAAAACCCCCGAAGATCTTTCGGAAGCCCACGCCCCAGAAACGATACCCTCAAGTTGCAGAGCTCAAGTGGCGGATCCCCGGTCGGTCTTCGCAGGGCCGAGCGTCAAAAACATCGCAATGCTCGGCGCTCTCGGGATATGTCTTGTCAATCAGACGAATTCTATAAACATAAAAGTGCTAGTCCAGCCTTGTCGGAGTATGTTGTAGGTACTCAAAAGGATCTGTCATAAACTTCTGGCGGTTCTATTTCCTTGCGTTCTTTCCTTGGTTTCTCTTTTTTTTTCTTTTGGCGTTTTTGATCGCTAGATTATGTCGTTTTGACGACTTCATTTGTTTTGCTCTTTCATTTGGTTTCATCTCCGGTTCTTGGAAATTAAGAACTGGTGTATATACCTACAGTTTTTTCCTGTTGGTTGCATCTGTCTCATTCATCTGGAGTTGGAATTGGGATACATGGCGTCTTTCATTTTTGCTTTTTGGGTTTGCCTTTTGGATACTTTGATAGTTTTACCATGGGACGTTTTGATGGTCATGCTTTGTTATGTGAAATGATTCATAAATACACATATCTTGTTAAAAATAGTTCTTGTCATTATTTCGTTACGTGTTCTGTAGTTGCTAAGTATACCCTACCCCATGACATTATTGCGTCATGATATGTTCCCCAATTAAGCTGCCGTCCTGTTCACCATCTTGTCATACCTGTTAATCATGTCACCCAACTTAGTGATATGACTATCCCACTCCTTAATCAACACCGCACTCTGTATACTCGCGCGACCACGTTCCTCATTCGTATCCTCAAACGAGTTATGTTTCCCCTTGATAATCTCCCCTTTCTCAAAGAATACCCGTCCATCAACCCCATCAACGTTCGCCAAGATACGTTCCTGGCGGATCATCTGGATCACGCTGCTCTCCACCTCCTCGTCCGTCACCTTGAGCTTCCGAGCCAATGAGGTACACGTGGTGTTCTTGAAGACCTTGCTAAGGGCAATAATGTTGTGTTCTAAGAAGGCTGTATGGATGGCTTCCTCGGTGATTCGTTCGCGGTCTTCAGAGGGGAGACTACCAGCGAAGGAAATTCGTTCGTCTTCGGATACCCACTTGTGCCACATCATTTGCTGGAAGAGAGGAAATTCTATGACCTCGGTTGTACGGCTTTGTTGTCGGAGTTGCTGCATGATCTTGTCTTTTTCCGGTCCCGCGGGCGTGAGGATAGCGCATCGGAGGGCGGCTGAGGTGTATGCGATTGTCTTATCGTCGGTGAGAGGAACACAGCCGAGAGCCTTGTTATACAGAGTTGCGGCCTCGAGAAAACGCCCTTTATAGTCGAGAATTCGGGCGTTACAGAGGGCCCAATAGTCTTTGAGCTGTCGGTCATAGACACCGTGGAGGACATAGCGAAGCTTAAGGAGCCAAGGCTCAGCTTTCGCTGGGTTGCCTGATTCCAAGTGACCTGAGATGATACCAAGGTATACCTCCGCTTCCTCCGTATGCGAGAATTGGTGAGCGGGGCTTTCTACGATTACCCTTTCAAGAAGAGCCGTCATGTCGTTCCATAACCCATTTGTCCGGTAGAAGGCAGCCATGTTCACGGCAAGTTGCCTAGCGGCTATCAAAACAGCGGCATAATTCCGGTCGGCGGCGAACGAGACGTCAAATGCCTTTTGGAGGAGGGGGGTGTAGAAAAAGAAGTCGTCGACAATCTTGATAATGTGGTTGGCGACCAGTGCGTATTTCTCGGGTGCGGCGGGATGGCCCTCTTGTAGGTCGGATTGAAGCTTGTCGAAGATGAAGGTATAATCTTCTAAGCAAGTATCAGGGGTGGCGTCTTTCCTCAAGTGCATGGCTGGTATTTCGGCGACCATTTCTTCGAACTTGGCCACGTCGGTTGCAAGATTGCCATCGCCGAAGAAGGACACCACCGTGTTGACTATTTCGGTTGTCGTCATTTTTCCGCCCTTGTAATGCAATTGGTATAAAGAGATTAGAATGATTGTGGGATATTCGCTCCGGGCGATGAATTATTGTTTGTCGTGATGGCCGTCAACGTCTACAAATGATCTTGTCCGTAAGCTTCCAGGGCAACTATAATGCGATCCTTATCGATAAACAGTGGGGTTTGCCTATGACGTTGAGCTTGTGTAACCCTTCTGTTCGAGTATAGGGTTGTATGGACGTTAACTATCAGCGTATTAACAGAGAGAAACAGATATATTATACACAAGATATTGATTTATATCTTACTATCGTGAAAGCACGACCTAATGGTTGAAGCTGGAGACCTTACCAGGTTCCCAGTTGTGAATGCTATCCCTTATGTTGACCCAATACCTTAACCGCACCGACTCTTGCAGCGCAAGCTCGACATTGTCCTCGTGAAATGCCGTTTCTAGGACATCTTCACTTGCTCTAATGCGCTGCTCGTTCTCTTCATTGACCTCTTTCAAGTCCTCTTCAGCTTGTGCTTCTTGAATAATTTCATGCACCTCCATAACCGTCATTAATAACATCGGGTCGTCCACCCGTGCTCTCTCGTCTTCTGCTGGGTTAATACCCCTCAAACCCAACAGATACTGAGCCCGTAACAACGGGTTACTCAGCGTCTTGAAGGCCTCGTTGATTAACGCAGACATCCCCTGTGCCTTCATCTTGTCCTTTGCGGGGTGTAAATCAGGGTGTGCCTGGGCCTGTAGTCGTAAGAACTCTCGCCGAAGTACCTTAACATTGATCGGGAAGTGGCCCTTAGGTGGTGGACCTTGGGGTAGAGTCTCGGGGAATATATCGTAGTGAGTTATGGTGGCCAGAGGGATCTCGGCCTCGGAAGTTGTGAGACGAGTCGCTGATGTGAAGAGATGACGCTGCGATGATATGTTCCGGGTCTGTAATGAAATAAAGGGTTGTACCCATTGGTGTACTACTGGTGACTGAAGAGTTACCGGTGCAATAAAATCGGCAGCTAACGACCTGGCGCATATCCGAGTGACTTGTCGTCGGCCGGGATTAATGAGATGCTGCATTCTATGTGAGACTCTGCAATCTACTGTGATGAAAGTAGTCCGTGATGGGTAATTGAACCCTCCTATAATGAGTGGTGTGAAAGTTGGGTGATGCTGGATGAAAATAGATATAGAAATTATGAGTGCCCGCAACTCTGGTATTGAGGTCAATGAAGTAGCTTTGAGCTGCATGAACTTAAGCCCGAAATAGAGCTCTCTACGGCAGAATCTGGGCGGTGAGTCGGCCTACTTTGTAATTGCCGTATGGTAGGGTTATACCCTACTATACTTGGGATTTGTAGGTGTGTAAGTTGGGTTTGTCCAAATGTTAACTGTTGAACATACCAGTACATTTATGTTCCCGACAATATTACATTAAAGACTATTCGTAGGTTACAAGGACACTGTAATCATCCGGTGTAATGTGATGAAAGTTAGAACATCATGAATACATCATGGAACCCTAGTATTTATCTGCATATATTGAGTGTAAAGTCTTTCTCAACAAGAACTCAACAAGTCCAGCTTGTACCGTATTTTATCACTGGGTCAGATACTGAGTGTGGCAAGAATTAAGTAATAGAGAATATTATCTGATTCTAAGGTGATACCCAGTGTCATGAAGGGATAGTACTCTGCCCTCAAGAACTCAAGACATCGCCACCTGTCAGGGTCACGGCAAACTACCAGACCCAAGACTTGGCATCAAATAGACGAGGTAGATCACGGCTGCATCCGTAAGTCCAAAGAACAGGCATAAAAACCACACCCAATGTAACCGCCCCAGTCAAGTCATTCTTACCCCGCACCATGTCATCACAACCACATTTCTGACGCCCAGTCGGAGCAAACCTACCCCGCCGGACTTCCAGCGAGTCCGCTCCCGGCCCAGTTCCCTTCACAGGGCTGAATGCCCCGTTTCCTTCTCAACCAGAAGTATACAAAGGTTGTCAGCGGGGCGGATCTTCTGTTTCCGGGAATATCACCCTTGCCACTCAACCAGATGGGCGGTCCGTCGCATTGTGTGTACCTCGGGATGGTTCCGCCGGGCGGGTAGGTCGTGACAGACGGATATCTAGATCTGGGGTTGTGGGGGGGGTGTGAGGGAGTTTTTGGGATCTTGGATGGTACCTGACTATGTGATGACACATGCAGATTGCCGGTGTAAATGAGCTTATTTTGACGTCAGTGGTTTGGGTGAGATTTTATATAACCATGGTTCAAGATTGTGGTACCATAAGAAGGTTATTTACAAAGTCAGTATAATTCTTGAGGTTCTCATGTAATTGAAAGCCTCATTTTGAAGTATTGAAGTATTCGAAACATCTTTGGTGGGTCTATTGTTGGAGATACGATTCCAAGGTGCTGTAGTTTCAAAGTCACGATGTCTTGGTTGTTGGTGTTGAGTTCCCGTCCAGGTTCCACAGAAATACCAAGAAATCGGCCCCACTGAATTTGATCATCATGGATAACCCCTACTGAGAGATGATATAGCGGCATCAGCCCCTTTGCGATTCTCACTTCAACCACCAAACAAGATGCCAAAGGACAAGACCCACCAAGTGAGCAGACTTCGCATCTCGCATTTCTCTCCGAAAGCCAAGCCCATATATTGCCAACCTGGTTCCTATTGCAAGACCAACAGTGACCCAAAGCGAACATGAGAAGCTATGGACCTCCAAAATCAAAGCTGTAAACTCACCCATGTTCCCCAACTCAATCATCTGGTCTGTGCCTTTCGGGCGTCTGTGGCCACAGGGTGAATTAACCAGCCCGGCAAAAAAGAAGCACGCGAGCTCCAAAACCCTGGTCAAAAACTCGAGCCAAGACGGATGGAAAGCGAAGAATGTTGGGGCGGAGGATTCAGAGCTGGGAGTAGGGAAGTTGGGGACTGTTTTGTTGAGGAACACAAGAAAATCCTTTGGTCAATTTGATATTGAATGAGCTCTTGACGTGGAAAATATGCTGGTGTCGTTAAGCAAAGGATGAGTAACTGAAAGAGAGGTACATACGATTTTGACAGACACTGCCACAAAGTTTATTTCCAAATGATTGGTTTGCTGCGGATTGTTATGCATATGCGTGTTTGTTTATAGATTGATGTACCACATTCACACATGTGCATGTATGGATTTTCATGTGCGTATATGTATATAAGTCACTAACAAACAAACTGCACACGTTCAAGAACATCCTGAAGCCCCCGAAGCTATTGTACATACATGCGGAGCACAGACGACAATATATCTAGGGGGTACATTTACATACACATCTTCCGAGGGCGTGAGGAACAAACGAACAAGCTAAAACAAAACCAAATACCCACATATGTGGGCTCACGTTGACTGGCCAGGGAAATTGGCCCCAAGGAATTCAATTCGCCTTGTCGCGAAGTAGTGGATCTGCCATGTTTGTTTGTCGAGTATCATGAGAGGAATCGTGATGGGCTATGTCAAGGGCTTGACCGCTTCTTGAGCGCGGATCGTGATGGGGAGAAGTGTGACTGAGTGGAGTTTTGCTGACGAGACATGGCTTATAGAAGGAACGGGGTATCGGCTGTGGAGTATCGGGGTCCGGAAGGTAGAGCAGACTCCGATAGATTGTGCAGATTTGGGAGGTTGGTGTTGTATGTCGATCTTTGTACGTTTTTTGGAGGTACCAAATGTGCGTACGACTAAGCCGGCACTCGCGGTTAAATCACATCAAAGTAGGCTCTCGTTAACTCCATTTTGTGACATAGAGTATGATTGATACAACCTCAAGTTGGAAATATATGCATATACCCCAGAAACTACCTCGGCCAGTTGTATGTATAACAAAGTTCTCACCACATTCGTCGTAACTTTGTTGTCAGCAATATATCAGTGCATAGGCATATTGTCGGCCCTTCTTCTAAGTTTGTCTATTTTGCAACCGAGCCAAGATCGTGCGTTTCTTGACAAATCGTTGAGGCGGGGTACGTATCATTTCACCAGATCCAGAAACCACAGACTTCCGCAAGAAGCCGACTATGAAAACCCCGAAAAAGTCCAGGCAAGTCTTGACTGAAAACTATCATCTTGGCGACTCTATTTAGTTTTCAACTATTACGTCCAACCAGCCAGTCTTTTGGTCACGGCCTTGCCACTATTTACTAAAACTAAGACAGGACGACATTAGTTTGGGAAAAAACCCAAAAGAAAAAAAAAAACAGCTTTTGGCAGGCCGAACTAAAAATTCTTGGAGTGGCGTTTCCTTTTCTGGAATTGTCAAGCGGTTGCGTTCTCTGATTGGTCAATTAGCTCTCCAATTTGTAAGTTGATGGGGCCTTGGCAATTGCTGTTAGGGACGTATTCGAGGTGGAGATGGGCGAATGCATATGTACAAACTTCAAGTTTTGAGTTGTCGTCGTATTTGAAGTCTGACCGGCGGTAGAGGATTTGATGACGACATGATCTTTTTGGTCGTTCATGACTGTGTGTAATGTGGCGGAGACTTACCGATTTTGTATGGTCTCGGCTTAACGGCGCGCAATTGAAACACAATCTAACCGGCCATCTTAGTTGAAAGCTATCTGCCAAAAATGACCAGCTCTTGGGATAGATTGTAGCTGTATTCGACATGTGGCGAGCTTTATAGCTATGTACATACATACAGTGTCTATTTTATTGGAGATAGACCTAACAAAAGTCCTTGCTAGCCATCTGTGACATCCGTATAACTGCCTCCGTGATTATATGTAGCTCCGAAAGCTTACGACTGCCGAGGTTTCGTACATTCACAGAGACAACTTGGAATGAAATGCCGACTCGAAGCTCGAATACATTGCCAAACAGGCACATCCAACGTGATATCCTTTTTTCTCGTCAGGAAGAGCCTATTCTCCACACCCCGTCAAGGCGTGTAGGATTCATACGCCCCAAGTCTAGGGGCGTGTGCATAGAAATATCAAAAACGAAAATCCCCAAAGTCAAGGCCCGCTACTCACGACTTACGTGCCTTCTTTCCAAATTAGATGAAGACGGCGTCTGTTCCAAATTGGTCATGGTCATTGGTTTTTTTTTTTGCGGAACCTTGGAGCACTTGGATGACGAGTCTCTTCCTTCACTGGCCCCCCTAATGACATGAAGCGTAGCTAGCTATATAACCGGCTGATGTCCCCTTCGCTTCGGATAGTCTTCCGTGTTTCCTGTTCATCTGCTTTCGCTTGTTTCACTACGCATCCTTAACTTTTCTTTTTTCTTCGCAAATCATATCTAAAATGTCTTTTAACAAGGAAGATAACATCGAAGAGGTCTCCCAGTCGGAGGCTCCCGTTGCTACCAAGAAGTGCTTCGGTGCCCGTCACTGCGCGCGCTTCTGGTGGGTGTATGCCATTGGAGCCGTTTTGGCTATCATCCTCGTTCCCGTTATTACTATTTGCGCTGTTATTCCCGCTGTTATGCAAGACCGCATGAATGATTCCAAGCTTGACATCTACAGCATTAAGATGACTAACACCACTGCTGAGGCCTTCACTCTCACTGTTGAGTCTTCCATTCGCACTCCTGGTTCTATCCACGCCAATGTTAAGCCCTTCATTGCTGAGCTTTACCTCGATGGTGATGACTACTCTTTCGGCAACGTCACCTTCCCCGCTACCCGCTCGTCCAAGAACACTACCACCACTATCAGCCAGTGGGTTCCTATCGCTAACATGACCGCCATGACTCGCTTCAACGCCTACCTTCTTGGTTCTGAGACTCTTAAGCTTCGTGTCAAGGGCCGTCCTATCCTTTCGCTTAGCGGTCTGGCTCGCCACTACAAGACCAAGTTCAACAAGGCCGTTGAGCTTAAGGGTCTGAACGCCTTCTCTGGTCTCACCGTTACCAACGCTTCCATCACTCTGGCTTCTTCCAACAACTTCAAGTCCAGCGTCAATGTTAACAACCCCTCCATTCTCACCTTGGACATTGTAAGTTCTAACACAGTAATACCCCCAGTCAAACGTAAATCTAACACATGTCTTTTTTAGGGTAACACTACCTTCAGCAACTTCTTCAACGGAACCAACCTTGGTAACGTCTTCATCCCCGACCTGATTCTCAGCCCCGGTGACAACACTTACTCTGCCAATGCTACCATTGAGCAGACTCCCGTCCTGGCCGCTATCCAGCTGGACCCTTACTGCGAGACTGGCATCCTGCCCTTCTCTATGGTTGGCAACTCGGTTGTCAACAACGGTGACAACATCACCTACTTCCGTGATGCTCTTGCTTCTTCTGCCTTGAACGTCACCATTGACGTTGGCACTGCCCTGAGCGCTATTGGACTTGATGTTGGTTGCTCAAGCAACAGCACCAGCTCGAGCAACAGCACTAGCACCAGCTCTTAAGAAGCGAAGCTAGGTGTTCATGGAACTACGGCTGGTGATTGTCAGTCATTCGTTGTCGGCGCATTGGAAGTTCATTCTCAATTTGTTTTATGATTTTTAATGGTTTCCTTTGGATACGGGTGGGTTTATTGGGTTTTTGGCATTGGTGGTTTTTTTCCTTCTCTACTTATTGATATCCAGAGAGTTGAACTCCATGCTTGCGGCACTCGAGACGACAAATTCCGTATTGTTCCAAATAAAATAAAAATATGAAAGAATTCAACACTATGACCTTCTCCAATTTGATCCTTCCGTAGTGACGTCGTCATGTGAGCTTTGTACCGTCATCTGCTTGTTGTGTTGGAGATAATATCCTTGGAACTTGATGATAGCTCCATCCACGTAGGGAACTAATGTCTCTCAGCTATATTTTGTCTATCAAACAAGGAGCTTTGCATTTCCGCCTGGAGTTCTGTATACCTCCTGGTGATCCTTTAAGCCAAATCCAACTCTAATCCCTCTCAGCCTTCCGTTTTGTTCCTGCAAGACTCCCATGTTTACTCGTCCCTTCAACCGTAGCCGAAACGAACCTTACTGGCTGCCCTTTAGCTCTAGGCTTGCTCAGTAGTCTCTTCACAGCGTCTGCTATTGCTAGATTCTCCTTGAAAGAGATGATGTTCTCGGGCTGCCAGAGTGGTTCTGAGAGTACATTGACATACTGTGATGTTGGGTCATCACTGATCAATTTGCCCAACTTAGTAGCGATGGACGGATTTTTAAATGGCCTAGAATCATGTATCCTCTGGTTAAAGTGAACGCCATTCTTTTTGGCTTCTAGGGCTGCAATGGCTTTGCTGGCAGAAGGAGACTGAGAGTTTTCCGGCTGAGTAATGGGGTCTGGAATGTTGGAGGTGATGGGAGGGAGCGTCAGTTTACGGCAGGCCTCTCGTATTTGATATCCAGTCAGGCCAGAGTAATCTTCATCCTCTTCAATATCCTCCGGCTCCGGAAGACCATATGCTGATAGGTCTGTAGGCATGGAGGGCCCAACAATAGGTCCAATTTCAGGCCCGATAACTACATCTTGGATAGGTCTTGAGGGAACCTCCATGTTTGACTCTTTAATTTGAACATCTACGGATTCATTAGTGAGTGTATTTGATGTTTCATCTAGCAAACTCACCTTTATCTGTCGTAAAAGTCCCAGTATTTGGCTGTTCAGCTTCCGTAGAGGCCGCCACCTATGACATATTAGCCAGTATTCGTGTTATATACAAAGATTCACACATACTGGAATTGCTACCCCAACCTCGTCTTCCTCCTCACTACTACTATCATACGAAACCAATGGCATTGTGTCTGGTACATGATCATTTCGCTGTAAAAGCCCATAACTTCCGGATTCGTCCATCTTAGCATCCATTTACAGCCTTGCGCGGCAAATGATCGGCTAAATCTTTACTTAGGCGCGCATTCAAATTAACAGGGGTCAAATTACTCAGCCTTGCGCTGAAGCTCAACTTTTTTTGGCTCGAAATAGCAAGAACATCAAGCTGAAGTATATACACTTGCGTCACTACAGTCGTCAACTACTACGATACATACTACAGACGTTTCCAGCGTTATAGTCCTTCATTCGAGCACCAATAGCTCGAAATTTCTAACTAGTACGGAGATACCTTGTTCTCACCCGTCGAGTCCATATTCGTCCGATATATGCACTTTGTGTCTTGAAGACCAACCATGGCTCGACCAAGAGACTCGCGCTCACCATCTGCAGGAAGATACCGCAGGGATGACGATAGACGCTACAACCGCGATTCGCGCGACGCCCGTCGCCGCTCACGCACCCGCAGTCCCGTAGACGTAAGCCCTACTTTCTGAACAACCACCCTGCCATCAAGACCAACTACTAACACTAGAATGGCCCCTCTACAGCGCCGCAACCGCGATCGCGAACCTCGAGACTCTCGCAGACCCCCGACCGAACCCCGCCGCCGGGACCGTTCTCTCGACCGCCGTGATGACGACTATCGCAACGGACGCCGCGGAGATAGAGATCGTGAACGCCGCCGCTCGCGTGACCGATTTGATGACCGTGATCGTGACAGAGACCGCCGCTACGATGATCGCCGGAACCATAACTCTCGTGACAAAAGGCGCGACCCTTCACCACCTCGCAGACGAGATGACCCACCAACTGGACCGCGGGCTGACCGGGTAGCAGCGGATGCACAGGTACGTTGGACAACTACGTTGTTTCGCTTCGTTTATCGTCGAACTTGATAACTCAACCTTTTTATAGCACAAAAGCGCCGCCCCGACGCCTACAACACCTGCCGGACAAACCGAAGCTGATCGCAAAGCCGAACGACTCGCCAAACTCGCAGCATGGAAAAAGAAGAAGGAAGAAAAGGAAGCCTCGGAGAACAAATCGGTTCGTTCAAATTCTGTCGCCCCATCAGTAACTGATGCTGCTCCCTCGCCTACACCAGAAACCCCCAAAGAGTACGCTGGGAAATTCGATCCCAAAGCAATTGCGAAGAATGCTGCCCCAGCCAAGGGTTCTCCTTTATCATTTGGTGGACTTGGGAAAAAGCTGGGTGCTGGCGCCCCCATTGCCGGACTACCTATGAAGCCCCAAGCCAAGCCCTCTGCTTTACCGGCGAATCGTGGATTGAGTGGTTTTGGGTTTGGAAAGGTTCAAGATAAGGGACCCACGAAGCGTAAAATCGATCTGGACGAAGAGGAGACTTCGAAGCGCAAGCTCACGAAACTTCCTGCTCTACCCCTTCAAGCTGACGACACCCCCTACGCAGACCAGGACGAAGGTGATGAAGATGGTGAAGACCTGCACAGCACCGAGGAAGAAGCCTTAGCCGCTGCCCGTGCCTATCATGAGAAGCGCCAATTGGAAAAGGCTCAGGCCGCTGAAGCTATGGCTGTTGAGTCAAAGAAAAACCAATCTACTGAAGCTATGGATGTCGATGTCGATGATGTTGACCCCTTGGATGCTTTCATGGCCGGCCTGGCTGCCGATAAACCTGCGCCGCAAAAGACGTTCGGCGGTAAGGCCAATCAGGAGCCAGAAACTTACTTCAGTGACGAGGAGGCGACTTACAACGAAATTGAGATGGGAAATTCCTCCGGTCCAGTGCGTAAGCGGAAGACCAAGGATATCCCATCTATCGATTATACCAAGATCGAGCTGGAGCCTATCCGCAAGAACTTCTGGGTTGAGCCCGCCGAATTGGCGGCGTTGTCAGAAGCGGAAACTGCTGATTTGCGTTTGGAGCTGGATGGTATCAAGGTTAGTGGGCAGGATGTTCCCAAGCCAGTGCAGAAGTGGGCCCAGTGTGGTCTTAGCAGACAGACTCTAGATACCATCGCTGGTCTTGGTTTTGAGAAACCGACTCCAATTCAAATGCAGGCTTTGCCCGTTCTGATGTCTGGTCGCGATGTTGTAGGTGTGGCCAAGACAGGTTCCGGAAAGACTTTGGCCTTCCTGCTTCCTATGTTCAGACACATCATGGATCAGTCGTCATTAAAAGAGAATGATGGCCCCATTGGTCTTATCATGACTCCCACTCGTGAGTTGGCTGTCCAGATTCACCGTGACTGCAAGGCCTTCTTAAAGACTATGAATCTTCGGTCTGTCTGTGCCTACGGTGGTGCGCCCATCTCTGAGCAAATCGCCGAACTTCGTCGCGGTACTGAGATTGTTGTATGCACTCCCGGACGTATGATTGATCTTCTAGCGGCCAACCAAGGCCGTGTCACTAACCTCCGCCGTGTCAGTTATGTCGTTCTGGACGAAGCTGATCGCATGTTCGATATGGGTTTCGAGCCCCAGGTCATGAAGATCTTTGCCAACATGCGTCCTGATAAGCAGACTATCCTGTTCTCTGCTACTATGCCCCGTCTGATTGATTCCCTGACCAAGAAGGTTCTCAAGACTCCTGTGGAAATCAAGGTCGGTGGTCAGAGTGTAGTGGCTAAGGAGATTACCCAGGTCATTGAGGTGCGTGAAGAAAATACCAAGTTTGTTCGTGTATTAGAACTTCTTGGTGAGCTCTACGAGGAGGATGAAGATGCCCGCACGTTAATCTTTGTTGAACGCCAAGAAAAGGCAGATGACCTTCTCAAGGAACTCATGGTGAAGGGCTATCCGTGTATGTCAATCCACGGTGGCAAGGACCAAGTCGATCGTGATTCTACCATCTCAGACTTCAAAAAGGGTGTCATTCCAATTCTTATTGCCACCTCTATTGCAGCTCGTGGTCTCGATGTCAAGCAGCTCAAACTTGTCATCAACTACGACGCTCCCAACCATCTGGAAGACTACGTGCACCGCGCTGGTCGTACAGGTCGTGCCGGCAAGACTGGTACCGCTATCACCTTTGTCGCCCCCGACCAAGAGAACTGTGCTGCGGCGATCGCCAAAGCCCTCGAAATCTCAGGCCAACCCGTCTCTGAGAAACTCTCCGAAATGCGCAAAGCCCACCGTGAAAAAGTCAAGGCCGGCAAAGCCAAAGACACCTCCGGTTTCGGCGGCAAAGGTCTCTCCCGTCTCGACGCCGAACGTGAAGCCGCTCGTGTCCGCGAACGGAAAACCCACAAGGCCGAAGGAGACGATGAACCCGAAGAAGACGACAAGAAGGAAAAGAAAGAGAAACGCTCTCTTCCCCTCCCCGCCTCCTCCGCAATCGTCTCCCGCGACGCCGCCAAAACCGAAGACGGGAAGACCCCCCTTGGACCCTCCGGTACCCCCGCTTCAACAGCTACTATCTCCAGAGGTCCCAAGGACGCCAAAATTGACCAAGTCGCATCGGCTGTCTCGGCAATCAACTCGCGCCTCGGCAAAGCCGGGCAGCTGCGGACCGGCCAGCCGATTGACAACAAGGGACCTGACGCTGGCGCTTTCCACGCCACGTTGGAAATCAATGATTACCCGCAAAAGGCCCGTTGGGCCGTCACCAACCGGACTAATGTTGCTAAAATCTTAGAAGCTACGGGCACTTCGATAACGACGAAGGGCTCCTTCTACCCGGCGGGTAAAGAACCCGCGCAGGGACAGGATCCGAAGCTTTATATTCTGGTTGAGGGTGACTCGGAAATGTCGGTTAAGGGAGCGTTAATTGAGATGGAGAGACTTTTGGAGGAGGGGACCAAGGCTGCTGAGGATGCGGCTTCGAGAGCACCCGTTAGTGGAAGGTTTACTATTGCGTAGATAATTGGGTAGTCGACGTAAGACGATGCCACAATCATCAGTGCAGTTTTGTGAAAACATACTTGTTACAATAATTCAAATAAACTGATGACAGCTCAAACCAATATAGATACTTACATACATACACATAACACACACATTCACAGCATATTAATACAAGTCTGTTGTTTGAACTTTTTTTCTTGACTCTTCAAATTTTAAATCTTTCCACGTCTGCAAGGCAAAGTGCATTTTAGTTTTGATCCTTCACCCACTATGCGCGGAACACGTTTGGGCGAGGCGTAGAAGAAAAGGTGAAGAAGGCACACCAGCGTGCAAGAACAGAAAATGGGCAAAGAGAAATCCCGACAGAAACACGGTAACCTTGTGGCCACACCCTAAGAGCAAATGTAGACGGAAGTCACGACAACTCTCTATATGTTTCCATCGACAGACAGCTCCTTACACCTCCAATCCTCCGACACATTCACTGGCAGCAATCCCGTCACCCCCAAAAGAAAAAAACACACACACACACACACAAAACACACAAACGAAACCGGGGGGTATCCAGAATCCACTCCTTTAAATGAGGTCGGCAACGTTCATGGGCATCTCCTCGATCTGAGTGCTGTAGAACTGCTCAATCTCGCGCATCATGCGGACATCGTCAGAGGTAACGAAGTTGATGGCAACACCCTTACGACCGAAACGACCACCACGACCGATACGGTGGATGTAGTTCTCGCGGTTGGCGGGAAGGTCGTAGTTGATAACCAGGGAAACCTGCTGGACATCGATACCACGGGCCAGAAGATCAGTGGCAATCAGGACACGGGAAGAACCCGAGCGGAACTCCTTCATGATCAGATCACGCTGGTTCTGGTCCATGTCACCGTGCATGGCAGAGACGGTAAAGTCACGCTTGGTGAGCATCTCGGTGAGCCAGTCGACCTTTCTGCGGGTGTTGCAGAAAATGACGGCCTGGGTGATGGTGACGGTCTCGTAGAGATCGGACAGAGTGTCAAGCTTCCAGTCCTCCTTCTCAACGGCAATGTAGAACTGCTTAATACCTTCCAGGGTAAGCTCGTCCTTCTTGACCAGAATACGGACGGGGTCACGCATGAACTTGGTGGTGACCTCAAGGACGTCCTGGGGCATGGTGGCGGAAAGAAGGACAACCTGGGTCGACTGGGGCAGAAGCTGGAAGATGTCGTAGATCTGCTCGGTGAAACCACGCTATAGGGGAGTTAGCATTTAATTCGCTGGGAATTGGGTAGACATAAGACTTACAGAAAGCATCTCATCGGCCTCATCAAGAATGAACATCTTCATGTGGTCGGTCTTCAGGATGCGGCGCTGGATCATGTCGTGGACACGACCGGGGGTACCAACGACAACCTGGGGACCCTCAGAGAGGGCAGCCATGTCCTCACGAACGGAGGTACCACCAATGCAGGCGTGGCACTTGATGTTCATGAAGTCACCAATGGCGACAACGACCTTCTGGATCTGCTGGGCCAACTCACGGGTGGGAGCAAGGACGAGAGCCTGGCAACCCTTGACGTTGGCATCGATCTTCTGGAGGAGGGAGATCGAGAAAGTGGCAGTCTTACCAGTACCGGACTGGGCCTGGGCAATGACATCGTGACCTATCAAAGAAAGTGTTAGATACACCATTCCATTGTTGGAGGGTATTATCCGCTGGTGGGGAAATCCCTGGACCATGATTGGCCAGATATTGGATACTACCATGCGGACTTGGATATGCAAGATTTTAACTTACCCTTGATGACGGGCATGATGGCACGCTGCTGAATAGCGGAGGGACGCTCGAAACCGTAGGCGTAGATACCTAAAGAATATCGTCGTTAGTATAAGGTTATCGCATGTGATTATCGTCCATTTGTAAGGGTTCGGGGTTGTTGATTTTATCCCTGGGTATTTTTAACCCCGCGACGACGACAAAAGGAGGGGCAATGCAAACATACCGCGGAGAAGCTCAGCCTTCAGGTTCATGTCATCGAAAGAGTCAACGGTCTCATCGTAGTTAGACTCGATCTGGCCTATTGAGGAGAGTATATGTTAATTTGACTGTACGTTGTGAAGAATTGGATTGCCGAATGTTCGTCTATAATCTCTGTCTAGTCAGGTATCGTCGACAGTGGTGAGCTGGTCGTAGGTTGTTGGCCAGTATGTGTTGCGAAAGCCGGTAGGTCTCGTGTGTGAAGCTGATGGTGATAGCGATAAATGGAACACCCTCCTATAACCGGACACCAACTTTCATGAAGCATTGGCGATCGGCGATGACAAGTATCGGACAGATAGGCGAGACGATAGACAGAGAGTATCGGGACGACGGGCCGGTTTCATTACTGCGGAACACTCACCCTCGGGCACTTCCTCAAGACCAGAAGCCATGATTGCAAGTTTTTCTTATGAATTTTCTAGATCAAGCACTGCTTGACAACTAGAAACAAGAGAAGAGAAGTGGGCGTCTGAAGCACTGTCGTGTATAGTTCGCGAGATAAAGCGAACTGGTATGAATGGGGTAATCTAAGAGAAATCTCCAGCAAAATGGCAAGAAAGAAATTCTTTTAGGAAAGGAAACTGGACGGAATGGGGATGTGGAACGAGATTTAAAGTGGAGGTTAAAATTTAGTATGGGTTCGGGGGTTACATATAATTAACGGGAGAACAAAATTTTCGCGGTTCTTTCCAGAGGGCCCAGAGGGAGGCGGGGGCGACTTTGCCAGAGACTGGCTGTTCCTACAACCCAAATCGGACAGCGCTAAACACAGCAGTTGCAAGCCCATCCGTCCAGAATTAGCGTATACACCGACCGGAGCCCCACCTAGATCAAAGCCGACTAATCAACGTTGGCCAATGATTGGTGGGTGAGTACTTTTGGCCCCTTCCGTTCTTCCATACTGAACAAAAATCACATTAGGGCTAGGTGGGGGTAAGTGCTGAGAAAGTCTCAAATATCACGACTTGCTGTAGTTGCAGTTCAGAGAAGGCCTCATATTGGTGGCAATGGGTGACTGTGAGATTCAAGCTGCAGTACCGTTACACTCTTGAAATGACATGAATCTACGAATGTACAGTGAATTTGGAAGGCTGGACGACTGGTCAGCCTCGCATTGGCGAAACCACAGTTCAGGATGAGAATTCAATGTGGTTGAGGGGCCGCAAACCCGTGTCTTTGCCTAGGGCCCTGGTTTGTCTGAGCTGTAGCCGTCCGTTGTCCTCAATGCAACTAACCTGCAGCGCACAGCAAGCAACCCCGGAACGGTCCCCTGCATCAGAATAGTCTAGGTGCATACATTCAGCCGCCAAACGAAGCCCATCAAGCCCATCAAGCCCAAAGATACAACATGAGTCGACGACAGAATAAGCAATGAGGCTTTGGGTGATATGGCCAGGGGGACTTTACTATCACAGGGTAACCCCATTTGGCTGCATGAGATAGTCGCTTACAAAGTGTTTCGTTGTCTTTGCGCCTGGTATTTGCACGTTTTGGCAAAGCAACAGTGTCAGGAAAACCCCTCGGAATAGCCTGAGTTCAGGCTAAACCGTGATAGAAGGCGGAGATATGCCATAAAGAAACCGTGCTCACGTCTCTGTTCTCATATCAAGGCAAAGGACGAGGCGTCGATTGGTCGCTTCACATGTATCTGCCCCAGTCTTCATTCTTGACATTTACAGGGCTATCTGTGGCCGATAAGCGCTATCGATTAGAAAAAAATGTGGTTCAAGGTGCAGGAGGCTTGTGCGACACACCCACCAACATCAACAACGGCCTTTGTCGGATGTTACGTAGTCTGACTTTTTTCTAGTTTGGCGTCACCTTCAAAAACTTTCCTAATGACCACATCTACACCATCATACTCGTTGGGAGTGAAGCCTCTTGGTAATCTCTACTTATCATCAACTCCCAATGCTCGCAGAAATGCTGGCACGTTTCAAATATTGCCAGATGAGGTTCTCATGATCGCTTTGGAATATCTTGATGAGGAATCTGTAGTATCCCTGGGTAACACTTGCAAGTTCATGTTTGCTTGCTGCAATTCCGAAGACCTGTGGAAACAGCTTTACTTGCAGTGAGTTGTTTCATTGCCTGCTAGTGATTATCCGGCGTTAACATGTCACCCCGTAGATCTCCCAAGCACACCTCATCTACCCCAGACTGGATTGGCTCATGGCGCTCTCTGTTGCGCAGAAACTCCCAAGATCCCAAGCGTATTGTTCCACCAGATTTCTCTGATGTATTCTCCGATGTCCTCCACAGGCCTGCAATGTGCAGCACTTTAGATCTTTTAGAGTATACCTCTAATATTCCAGCCCGTAACCAAATCACCCGGTTGGAATCAATGACGTACGATGAGTTTTCTGAAACTTGGGGTCAAAAGCCGTTTGTCTTGACCAACTATGTCAAGAACTGGCCTGCTGTAAAGGAATGGACAATCGACTCTTTGTCAGAGAAGTATGGAGATGTCTCTTTTCGCGCTGAATGTGTTGACTGGAAGTTCTCAAACTACATACAGTACATGCGCAATACTACAGACGAGAGTCCATTGTATCTCTTTGATAAGCGGTTCGCCGAAAAGATGAACATTACTGTCGGGCCGGAGCCGTCAGATATGTACAGTCGCCCGGAAGTATTTGGGCCCGATCTGTTTGAGGTCTTGGGTGCGGAACGTCCGGCTCATCGTTGGCTGATTATCGGTCCCGCCCGCAGCGGATCTACCTTCCACAAAGACCCCAATGCTACCAGTGCATGGAACACTGTTGTACAAGGGTCGAAGTACTGGATCATGTTCCCACCGTCAGCTGAAGTACCTGGTGTATTCGAATCACAAGACAGTAGCGAAGTTACAAGCCCAGTCTCTATAGCCGAGTGGTTCATCGAGTTCCACAGCGCCGCACGCAACAGTCCGGGGTGCATCGAGGGCATTTGCGGCGCGGGAGAAATCCTGCATGTCCCAAGCGGGTGGTGGCATCTCGTTGTTAACCTCGAGGACGGCATTGCACTGACTCAAAACTTTATCCCTCGCACGCGCAACTTGCATCATCTTGTTGAGGCGATCAGTTTTTTGAAAGACAAGTCAGATCAGGTCAGTGGTTTCAAAGACGAAATTACGGATCCATACACGCTCTTCATCGAGAGATTGAGAGAAAAGTTCCCCGACATGTTGGAAGAAGGTATTGAATTGTACGAAAAGAAGATTGCAGGCAAAAAGCGCAAGTGGGATGAGGCCATTGCTGTTAAGGATGAAAGTGAGAGACAGGGTGGCTTTAGTTTTGGGTTTGGTGTGGATGAAGAGTCATCTGACGAAGAGTAATTAAGATTCAGGTTATCGGGTGATTAAGCCCTGTACGAATGTGGTAATATAAAAATACTGAATGATACGGCAACATTTATCGGTTGCATTCCGCTTTAGTGACCCATGGCCTACGTTATGTTGTGCTACCAATTGGTAACCACTAACCCTTATGGTTAATGCCTAAAACATGGTAGTGGTGGTGATGTAAAATTTGGTGCATCTTTAAAAGGTGAGTCTCACTAAATCAATAATCATCATACCTACCAACTTTATATATTCATGAAAACCGAGACCTATGATTTTCCCATTTCACAATCACATAGTTGTCTTTTTGTGCCTGGAAAATCTCCAAATATATACAGTTTTGGTCATCATTTCGAGGTCTGTGAGTTGTAGTTCAGTCACCTCTTCGACAGGTGCAATGCCAAACACGTCTCAGAATAGTTTGAGAAAGGAACTTCTATCACCGGGTCTCAGTAAGGCTGACCTTTTGATTGATTGAGGTGGCATTATTCATTGGTGCATACATATGCAGCCGCGGTATTTTCAACAGCCTTTTACTGGTATCAAAATCCTCGTACCATGCAAGATGATCTTCGGGTATGAATAGCCACAGACAACGGTCCCTGGAGATCAATGTATCGCATTATGTATAAGGTTGTTCCCCTCCCCCGCATATTGTGTGTCCATTGACCATGTAGATGAGGGAAATGTTGAGCCGTCAAAGACTAACATGAATGATCGTCCAAGGGCTAGAGGGGTCACTTCACTACAAACCCATAGCCGACATACCCGCATGCTGCCCGACGTACCATGTGGGACTTACCGCCCTTTCCATAGATGCCGGGCATCTGTAGTATAAGTTTGGCCTAACTATTCACGATATGGTGCGAACGAGACTAGCTGCGAGCCCAATGACGGATCCTCCGACGCAAGCGGATCCACAAGATTGTTCAAGTGTTAGCCCCTTGCCGATAGCTGTACTGGATAGCGTTGTACTTTGTGCCAGGTACTCGGCCAGGGCCTTTCAGACCGCTCCGGACATCATCAACTTGCATATCGAGTGGCGGGGCAGTGGTCTGAACCGTGCTGGCATCGAGACCGAAGAACTGTAGAACCCAGGGGTAAACCCCACGTTACTGGTGTAGGGATATGTAGAAATCAATGGTGGGATGCTGAAGCGAAAGGCAAAAAGCCTACGAAGTTGGCCAGGTCAAGTCAGTGGCTTGAGGCTTGATGGCCAAGTCCAGATACATTTACGTTGTGAAATTAACAACGCTTGTTTGGTCTCAAGTCGGCATTGCCACCCTCCATAAATATACGCAAACAAAGGCGGGAAACTCTTCTGTGCTGGCAACATCGGATAAATCACAACGGCTAGATACTGTCTAAAATCTCACAGTTTGCCCCCTGTTTAGGAGTTTGGCTTTGTTCTCCGCGCTTTCCACCATTGCTTCTACTGATCTGTGCCCTGGGGCCCCTGCTTCCTGTGGTCTCTCTTTTCCCGGTAGGAGTGGGCAGCATAACAGCGGAGCAGACGATCCATTCCTTGGAAGAGGGGATGGAACGGGGGCCTATGTCGATTCTCGGGAGTACGGAGCATTGTCAGTTGGTGAAGATGAGGAATTTCGGAACAGCAACATTGCAATTGGATGAGGATAGTGCTTGCGAGTGTGACCACGAGGCAGATTCCGTCAAGCCAGTGCCCTGGTCTCCCCGCCATAGTGGCAGGGACTGACGCATAAAATAGCCAATTACAACGTCACCTCAATGCCCCAAACGAGAACTGGCGGTGGACAAGCAGGTGCCCTGGGCTTTTCTGGGCTGGCATTTCCCCTAAACCATGCGTGGAGCAAAGTGGCCGGCCAACCGCATCCCACCACGCCGGCAAACGACACGATGGCGTTGAACGACGCAGATGATTGACACCAATGGGGTGTAAGATTTCAAGCTGTCCGGTTGTATATGGTGTTATTGTATTCGTCAGCCGCATATGGTGGGTTGCTCGAGGCATTGTCTAAACATCGTATTGCTTCAGCATGCGCATGTACAACACCCAGAATTAGTTCTAGTAAGCTTGTTCTTCTTGGTAACAAGGTTTGACTGGCAGGAATCGCAAAAACGACTGACGAATAGAGAAGCAACACAGGTGAAAAAAGAAGTCGCCGATTAAACAAGTCAAAACAAAACAAGACTAACGTACCAGTTGTATTCCTGTGGACTTGTCTGCGCCTTCTCTGACCGTGACTTTGTGCGAGGTCAGCCGGGTATTTCCAATTGACGCCACCAATATACCGCCGGGAAGTCAAGACATCGCTACATATGTTCTCTCTCTCTCTAGATTAGTTTTTGTAACTTACCAACACTGTTATACCATCACCAAACAAAAAGACAACTCTATCAATTAAAATCGCCACTTTGATATGGCAACATTTACACAGTTTTTCTACCACCCCTTATCCAGAATCCACTGATATTCCCTTTGCTCCATTGTTTCCCATTCACGGCACTGGCGTCTGTCAAACTTGTGCTTTTAGCTTTCATCCTTTGCGTCCATCCAGCGCCTTCGCATTGTTCACTCACGACTTGACCATTCACAAGTACGGCTACTACCATAGCCACTAGTCCGTTTTAGATCCACTATATTCCTTAGTGTATGTAGGCCACAGAGCAGGGTCGAATTAGCCCCTAGGTGAACTACCAACATTACCACCCGGTACTACATAACATTCCGGACGGACGGTTGCCGTGAAGACATACACCTGGAAAAAACCCGACACGGTATCATCGATAGATCCGGGCTCTTAGTGACCCTTGTCATTACTCCCGAAGATATTTCTCCCGCTCGGGAAACATATGTAAGATAATTGCTACTGTGGGAAAGAACTAAACATATTGTATGTTCATGGCATGTACCTGAGGCCCATAATCTATAGAAACGAGTTACCCATCGTTAGTTCACAACACGCCTAAGTCGCGATATTGAACTAGTGGCTTTGCCTTGAATCCAATTTCTCTGTACGACTGGTGCATCCGCAGCAATTGTCTGCGCTATCAAACATATCGGCGTCTTGTCCATCTCGTTTGTTAAAGATCGTGGTGCTGCCGGTTATCTTCATCCATTGCACTGCATTGATTCTTGCCAGTGTTACTATCTGTTTCTGCGTTTTCCCGTTCACGGCTTAGGTTTTCCTTGTTCACCCACAGCTCAGTGTATTCTTCCAACTACCATATTCTTCGTTCGTCTAACTCTGTTCTTCGTTCTCACACGCCCCCCTTCACCCCGGCCCAGACCCTCGTCGCCTCAACGCTCCCTGCTTGCGGTCCCTCTGTTCTCTCGTCTACCCCCCGTAGTTCCCTCCTAGACTTCTGTTGTTTCACACAACCACTACGATCGCCTTTCTTGTCTTAATAAGACCGGGACAACTTGCAGCATCTTCTTCTTTTCTTCTACTCCTTCATCCCTTCCTGTTACTTTTTTGTTTTTCTTGATTTTGATAATTAGAATTGTTTTTGAGGACTCCTTGTTCTGTTTTTGTCGTCCCCAAACTTTGCAACGCCTAGATTTAGACTGCCTTTAACTTGGCCTGACTTGCGCTTCTATAGTCACACTACTATTTCCGTCCCGCGGCGTCTGTTCCCGTACCCGTCTCGGCGCATATACGTTATTCCCGTTTCCCGACATCGCTTCATGCATACATCTGCTCACAATGGTTTCCGACGAACATTACGAGCAGTGTCTACCGATTCTGCGCGACGACGAGCTCCAGGATGAAGATAAAACCGACAAACTTGAGGAGCTCTTCCGTAAAGAAACAACCCTCACTGGCCAGGCACTTGAAAATGCCGTTCTTGATGTATTATGGCGATTTCGAGAAGGTTCAGCATCAACATCACCACCGCCAATACGACATACAATATTACGCCGCCCTTCGCCAGCTTCCTGGCGCGGTAATTCGACTCCACTTTCTGGGTCACCGCGTCTTGGAGTTAGTCCGCTAGCGCCGCCGGGATTCATTCCCTCGAGTTTTCCGCGTGCTGCTCGTTCTGTGACAGCATCTCCTTTTTCGTCGCCGCGCCCTTCACCTCGTCTGGCTTTTGCGTCACCTGCTATACCAAACAGCCCCAGCCTTAATGCATACGAGTTTGCCAACGACACGACCCCTTCGACCGAGACGTTTAATGATTACACCAACGAAAATGTCGAATGGCTGGTTGCTGACGACGCCATTAGTATCACCTCCTCTGTTGGTACTACCAGTAGCATCCTGAATGCCACAGCTCCCGAGTTTTCGTCGCTTGCTTCTCAGCAAAATGATATGACGCCATACGACATGCTGCGCTCCATCTTGGGCCAATCACGAACCGATGAGGAGATTGAGACTGCTCTTGCCGCTCATGGCTACGATCTTAGTGCTACTGTAGTTGCTATCATGGAAGAGCAGGAAGCCAACGGCGGAGAGTCTAGTGATGAACCCCGTACTGTTCTCGTTGGTCGGGCTATTGATTCAGCGCATCGGCCTTCCACTCCCAACAACCAAAAGTCCGGTGTTATTTGCAAGTTCTTTTTGTCGACTGGGCAGTGTCTTCGTGCCGATTGCCGCTTCAGCCATGACCTAAGCAACCATCTGTGCAAGTAAGTTAAAAACCTGTAGGTTTGTGTAGTCACACTCTAACATTATATAGGTACTGGGTTATGGGCAATTGCCTCGCTGGTGAGACGTGCATCTTCTCACATGACCCCGCTCAATTAATGAGCCGTCTGACAACGGACGGTGCTGGTACCCCTCCTACTCGTCAGGGGGCGAGTCTTTCTATTCAGGACTTTAGCTCTTTTCCCTCGCTTCAACCGGGAACCCCTGATAGTGTCGGCAGCGGATATGGCGGAAACTATCTGCGTTCTTTCACCCCTCCTGCCGGCCTACGCCGCCTTCAGGGCTCTGAGTCCCCGCGAAACCGGTCCCGCCCCAGCAGCAGACATCAGCCGTTGAAAGACCAGATTCAAGCGCCTGCCTTGGACGACAATGAAGCCTTCCCTTCGCTTGGCGCAAGTATCAAACAAAGCAAGAAAACCAGCAAGCGTGGTAACAACAAGGATGGTTATACCCCTAGTCTTCTTGCCGATGTGGTGAAGATGGCGCCAGCTCCTGCTCTTGCTGTCCCACGCTCGGAGAAAAAGGCTCGCAATGTGCAGACTGGCCGTGAGAACAGCCCTACAGCGCAGGCCATCACTGCCCCCAAACATATTCCTTGGTTGGAGACAGGTGATCGGGCCAACAAGTCTTACCTCAAGGCCCGCCAGGAAGCGATCAAGCACGGTGGTCTTCGCAACAAGTTCCTTCAAAGTGCTGCTCAGGCGTGGAACCGTAACGATGCCCGCGCGGCCAAGGCTTTGAGTCTTCGCGGACAAAGCGAAAATGAGTTGATGAAGAAGGCGCACCGCGAGGCGGCACGGGAGCTTTATGAGGAGCGTAACAAGAACATCAATGGCTCGTCCGAGATTTATGTTGACCTTCATGGGCTCCACGCTGATGAGGCCGTCAGCTATCTTGAGACGGTTCTCTGTGAAAATAAGATTGAGACGCGCCCAGTGTACGCAATTACCGGCACTGGCCACCACAGCAAGAACGGTAAAGACAAAGTTAGCAAGGCTGTTCGTTCTTTCTTGAACGAGTGGCGCTATGCTTTCCGCGAGTTCAGTGTCCCCGGCGACCGCAACAACATGGGCGGTATCCTGGGTATTGACGCTCGTAGCTTTGATAAGACCGTGAACCGGGACGAGAATTCGGAGCGCAGTAAGGACATTTTGGATATCAGCGGAGTTGGTGTGAAGATTGGCGATGGAAAGGTCCGCATGCTCCTACGTGCCGATGCTCCTCGTAGCCCGTCTGCATCCAATCGTGCTTAGGCTAGCCTCTTTGGATGAAGTTCAGACCAACAACTGTTCGGTGCCAATCTTTTCAGATAAGGCACTTGGTTGCGGCCACGTCTCGTCCGCCTGTACATCCATTTGTACGAAGTTCAACTACTTCGTCTTGACTGGAATTTCTTTTTCTTTTTTTCCGTTTTTTTCTCCTTTCCACTTTTGTATCCCTTGTTTTTGCAGGCTGCATTGTCTTCCATTTCAGACTACATGATAAACCTTTCCAAACGACCCGTTTTATTTAATTGTCGACATCCTTTCTTTTACTAAAGATTCTCGGGTTTCGTTTCTGCCCATAGTCCTGCCGTCTACAATCTTTTCCGACTCCGCTGTATTAGCATAATTCATCGGACTAGATGTACGATGGTAGTTAGGACGCTTGTCTTCGCAGACTTGATGACGGATTGGTTCACATGTTACTGGCTGGTGACGCAGTTATGCATATTGTGGCAAAGCGATTTCTTATAGATGGGCCAACCCAGAATAAGGCAATCATGTCATGTTGAAGTGGAGTTGATGCTGGTATACCATGAACCCATGCTCGGTATGGCAAGATTTGCACTTCTTTTGGTTGTTGGTGGCTTTATAATTCTCGACTTTGGCCCGGTGGCGTTATATACACATTATAGGCCCGTAAACAGAATAAGCAAGTTAAATTTATTAAATATTGTCTCTCATGTTATTGTGATGCGTTTTGATTTTCAAAGTCTGGGAATTGTTAGGGTTTTGAAAAATTTACATGTCATGAGCTTCTAAGGATTGTAGTGATACCCATTACGAACAAATTGAACATGTTTTGGAAGACACATGCCAAATGACTTAGGCACATGCCTAACAGTACCTCACAGGATGTGGTTGTATCTGATTTGTTCGTTGTTTCTAGGAATGGTCTATTGGAGGGCCCGGGAATGAACCGTCATCATGGCTGTAAAAATCAATCAAACCCTGGTCTTTAGAGCCTCCGGGGACTGTGTCCTCAAGTGAACATCAGTGAACATGGGAAAGAATCACCTAACTAGTAAAGACGTCCATTCTTGCACAAAACTTGCGTGTTCACGGTTGATATAGAAAAGTTGTTTGCAGCTGAAAACTTTCTTTAAGGAAGGCACTAAAACATCATAGATTCTATATGTGGGGATCAGGAATAATATAGAAGGAAGCCAGCTCTGGGTCGTGTGGGTGATTACCTGATTATCTTGTGCTAGTCAGAGTAGCACATGTGATGTCAACAACGCGGAGCTTGCCACACCTGTCTTGATGGATCAGCTGAGATTCCCTGACTAGAGGCTAGTGCCATTTTTTTTTTCACAGCTCCTCCGCTTGTGTTGCGTGTGTCGTGTAGAAATTTTGACTTTGCTCTGTATTGACGGGGACAAGAGAACTCGGTCAGGCGGCTTCCGTTTCTCTTTTCAGAGTCCAGAACATTATTGTTTCGTTGTTGAGCTAGAGCGTGAGAGTGATCCAAGCGAATTTCTTGGATTTTGTCCCAATCAGCTCCATTTGCGGGCTGCCATTTGTCAAGAAGTGCAGTGCTAGCCGTTGTCAATTGACTTTGAATCATCCCCCAGATTGGCATTTGACATTTTTCTTTTAATTTAATTTTTCGGGTCTATTTTTTTGTGCTTCTTTTTTTCTTTCTTCTTGGTCCCTTCCTTGTTCTTTACTTTTGTCATTTTCTGCCCTTAGTTCAACTTTTGACGAAACGTGGTTGGCGACGGCCTTGTTTGTTGGCTGGCTTTTACCGTGTTTCTTGACTTTTTCGCGGCTATTCATCTCACCATTGAAAATACCACTACTGGGCTTTTCGTTCAAACTTTAATTCTCACTTGTCACTTGAGTGCCGATATCGTGCTTCCTACCCACTTTCCGCGACGACTGCTCTTTTCACTGTAACCCTCGATATATCAACTGATTCCGATAACAAGCCCGATTCATACACCCACGACATACTGCAGTGACCGATAGTCACATTTCCCGATTTCTTCGCCTCGATTCTCACGCATATTCACTTCTACAAACTAGCGCCAAGATGTGGTGGTTCTTCCGCTTCATCTTTGCCACTCTTTTCCTTTTGAGCATTGTCTTGTCTATCCCAATAGCATTCGATGTTGGTGGTAGAGACAGCGGTCTAGCCTACAGTCTTGGGCTCTTTATTTTCTACCTATTCTACTCCATCTTCCGTCTGCTCACTCCTGACGGATCGCGCATTCGTTGGTCCATTACAAGTGTTGTTCGCTTGTCACAATCCGTTGTCATCCCCGCCTTGCTCATTTGGGCCTTGAGTACTTTCGCTGTCGATGCTGGATCACCAACCTGGGTTGAGCGCACACTGAACGCGCTTTCGGGCCGTAAAGCCGAATCGGCGTGGGATTATGTATTTGGTCAGGGTGGACTGGTGGAGACTGTTGCACTTGGCGGATGGGAGTCGGTTTTGCAGTACTCAAGCCCCGTGTTCCAGGTATTGGAAGGTTTCTGTAGTTTGTTGGTGATCCAGGCTGCTGGTCACTTGACTAAGTGGCTTGTTAGAAATGGTCGCAGCGATACTTGGATGGTAAGTTGTTCTTTATAGTCATGTTGAAACATCTGGCATAACTGACCCACTCGATTTAGATAATTTTGCTCGTCATCTCTGGGTCTACATTGGCTAGCTCAGTCTACTTTTTGTGGAGAGTTATTCACTTCCCCCAGATCACCGGTACTGATACTGTTTTCATTGGGATCGCCGTTACTACCGCTGGGTTCCTTGGCGCATACGGTATCACTAGTGCCAAGGGGAATGTTGTTGAGTCTTCTTTGCTGTTTGCGTATGTTGTGCTCTGTGTTTACCAGATCCACACCGATTATCTGCCTGCCATTGAGCCCGTTATTGAGCAGCCTCTCCAGCCCGAGTTCCCGCCGCTTCCTCCTGTCATCATGGCTTCCTATTCTACGGTCCTGCATCTGTTTGCCTTCTTGCCAGGTGCCGTACACTCTTGTTTTGATCTGCTCTACGCCGCTTTCCAGACGGTAACCCCGTCGGTCATGATTTCCTTGGTTTACCGTATTTTCGTTTTCTATTGCGCTACCCGCATTGTTCCCGCCGTTAGATTATTCGGTATCAATGGTCTTGTTGACGATGATGGGTTGGAGGATACGGCGGAGGGGGCCAACAAGGTTATGGGCTTCTTATCTTGGTTCTCACCTTCGTTCCTCATTGCTATTTACACCAGCCTTTTGCTCCAACACTTTACTGTCAATGATAGCCCCGATGGCTGGACCCTGCGTGCCGGAGACGCTGACGGATCAATGTGGCAATGGGCTAACCTTGTTGGTGTCATCTCACTGTACGCACTTGAGCTGTATCTAAGCAACGAGGAGACTGGCCATTGGAAGGTGGATTGAGAGGTCCCCTGCTATCTTGCTAAACGCTATTACCGATAGCATCTTGGTTCTTAAACCCCCACTAATCCGCGAACCACAGGGACGCAACATGACCTTATCAGGTCTGCGTTCCGTTGTACCCAGCTTCCATCGTGAGTTTAGAAATTTGTTGGATAATGGTTCAATTTTATGTGGTGTCTAGTGCCACATAATGCCGCTGTCCTCAGGCTTTTATTTGACGCCTAACGGGGAAGCCGGCGGTGGGTGATACTTGGGCGACCTGAACCGATGGTTTGATTGCTGCTTGATGCCATTTCCCTGTGCCCATAGAACAAGCATTGCTTAACCGATGGGCCCACTTGAGCTGATATTGCCTTTTCACAAAGACAGCTGGTTCGCCATGGACCGTGTCTGATTCGGTCTGTGTCAGTTGTACTCTGGTGTACATTAATCAGTGGAGTTCTCCTTGATGCATGGTTAGCGCCGGCTGTCGTTTGCCTATATTTGCCTCGGCCGGATTAGCCAACTTTGGTCCTGGCCCTGGGTTGTTAGAGATTGTTAATTGAACCGTCTTGAACCAAAATGTTATTTTCTACCGTGAATTATGTTTTGATGTTGCACAAGTCTTGTCTTTTGCATGCTTTTTTTTTGAGTCGGTATATTTGCGCACTCACAAAAGTCTACTTGCGCACTCATAGGATTCAGATCCCTATATTTAGGGTTGAAAGTCGTGTGGGTTTGGTCGTGAACAGTGTACGTCTGAGGACGTACAGTAAGTGTCTGGTCTTGCACGGTAGGAGTGACTTTACACACAAGTTGGTCGGGGCTAGCTATGCGAGTTGTGCTAAGAACCCATATGTATGTATGTACAGACATACGACATCGAATTATTGAAGCACAAATGAACATGTCATCGTACGAAAATGGTACACACGATGCAGTTAAAGCTTATGTACGTCGTGATAATGTAGATGTGACTGTGAGCATCATGCGATTCCGGGTGTATATCGCCAGGGAATCCAATGTAACCTCGGCAACGATAACTGACAACGTAGAAGTCCCCAGAGGACATGTTAAGGGGCCGATGGAAAGTTCGGTGGGCATCGGGAGGCGGACTCAGAGATACTGCCTCCAACACTGCTGGCCGATGATTTCCTCGGTGACAAATGACAGCTGGGTGCGTCGGTGGACTGGAGATCGAAGTCACTCCCACTGTGCTAGACAACACACATACTGTACATCGTCAGACGTACACTGTTCACGACTAAACCCACACGACTTTCAACCCTAAATACAGGGATCTGAATCCTATGAGTGCGCAAATATACCGACTCTTTTTTTTTTGTCTGCCAAAAATGTCCATGATCGTGAGTAAAGAAACCAAAATGTTTGTATCTACATTTATATGTATATTGTGACATTGCACGCTAAAATTAACACTGTACGACTTTTCACCACTCCCCAAACAAAGCAAGCAACATGATATAACCAAACTAAACCGTAGCCAATAAAAAACATAACCAAAGAAACCACATAAACCATGATAAATAGCCGTCCCTTCTAAGCCTTCTTAGACGTCTTCCGTCTCCGCATGGCCTCCGACGCCCGCGCCAAAGCTTGACGCATGTCACCGGCCATAAACTCCTCCAGATCGTAATATTGCGGGGCAATCTCCAGCAGCCACTGTGGCTTGACACCAGTGATGGTACGGATGTACTGCTGCGAGGTAAGGACGAATTCGTGATAGACGACCCAGTCGTATTCGATCTTGATACTGGTAGAGGGATGCAGACGGACGGATTGGTCGTCTTTGACGGTGCGGTAGACTTTTCCTGAGGCATCGCGCATGGCTACCTGCATGAAGAAGCCGGCGAGGAGGGCACGGCGGATGTTGGGGTAATACTCGGCATCGCTAAAGGGCGTAGAAGTGAACTCGATCTCGTGTTTCTCCATGAGACGGTTCAGTTGCTGACGCACGTTATCAGCCGACATGAGTTGACGATGCGAAAGGAAGTGCTCGTGACACCACTGCCTCACATCGGTGTCAGGATCCTCGACGGCACTGCGGTAGGCGTGGTACGCGTTGAGAAGAGTCAGATGGTCACCATCGGGGTGGTTGAAATGGGATTTCATCTCGTCGGCACGTTTCCGCTGGTTGGCAGGGCGCACCCAGATTTGCGGCACCGAGAGAAGTGCCGTGATGGAGAGGATTTCACTGGTGCAATAGAATTCGGGAGAGGTGATGAGCATGACGGCGAGAGAAGGATCCAGAGGGAACTCTGAGGCAAGACTGCCGAGCTTGGTGATCTTGCCGTCGTCGTCAAGGCAGGCAAGGTAGTTGAGCTCCTCGAGGGCGCGCATCATGGTTTCGGGGGCAGGAGGATCCATGAGATCGAAGTGCACCAGATCTTCAACACCAAGCTTAAGAAGCTCCAGAACAGTGTTGGACAGGTTTGACCGAAGAATTTCAGGGTAAGTTTGCGCGATGAGCTCCTTCTTAAAGGCCTTCTCGGTATACAGACGGAAACACTTTCCGGGCCTGGTACGACCGGCACGACCAGCTCTTTGTTGAGCAGAGGCCTTGGAAATGGGGGAGACTAAGAGAGACTCGACTCTACTGCGGGGGTTGTAGATCTTTTGCTTGCTGAAACCGGGGTCGACGACGTAGACGATACCATCGATGGTCAGCGAAGTTTCGGCAATGTTGGTGGCAACGACGACCTTGCGACCGGGTCTACCGCCCTTTTTGAAGGCATCGGGCGCCTTGGAGAAGATGCGCTGTTGTTGCGCGGGGGGCAGAGTACCGTAGAGAGGGTAGCAAGCGAGCGGGCCGGCGTCGATCTCTTTGATCATTTGGTCGGTCTCGGCTTGAATCTTGCGGCATGCGTCTTCAATCTCCTCTTCACCTGTGAGGAACAGAAGGATATCACCTTTGGGTTCGGAGGCGTGGATTTGGAGAACGGTGCGGATGGCGGCCTCGACGTAGTCTTTCTCGGGACTGGGGGTGTAGAAGATTTCGACGGGGTGGGTACGACCGGGGACGGCAAGGAGAGGGGCATCATCGAAGTATTTTTGGAACTTCTCGGCATCCAGGGTGGCAGACATGATGATGATCTTGAGGTCGCGGCGGCGTCTGGAAATATCCTTGAGGAGGGCCATAAGGATATCGGTGGAAAGGGTACGCTCGTGGGCTTCATCGAGAATAATGCAGCTGTAGCGAGACATATCGGGGTCGTGCATGGCCTCACGTAGAAGCATACCATCCGTCATGTACTTGAGGACAGTCGAAGAGCAGGTCTTATCCTCGAAACGAATACTGTAACCAACCTCCTCACCCAAAGTAACATCCATCTCATCAGCCACACGGGCAGCAACACTCATGGCGGCAACACGACGGGGCTGCGTGCAAGCAACCATCTTGCCATTAAGCTGTGGAAGCTCATCGTAGACGACATATTGGGGGATCTGAGTGGTCTTTCCAGAACCAGTCTCACCGACGAAAACCAGAATCTGGGTAGAGTGGTACTTGTCGAGAAACTCCTGGCGCTGCTTCTGGACGGGGAGTTCACGCCGCGTCTTGAGAATAGCAAAGTATTGCCGGGTATGTCTGCGGCCGGTGAAGGGGTTTTCGGCGAAATCTTCAATTTTCTCGGCCTGGGCGGCGGTGGTTTTGCGGGGAGTGAGACTCTCGAAGGCCGTGCCGGCGGTGGCGGAAGGGTCGCTCATGTGAGCTAGGTAGAGGTTGTCTTCTTTCTTATCTTCGGAGCGGATCTTCTTGTGAGAGCCGGAATCTTCGTCGTCAGACTGGCTGCGTCTGTTCTTGCCCATCTTGAATGATTGTGGTGTTGGGTTGGAATTGGAGGATTATATAAACGATTGGGCGGTCTTGTTTTTACAAGGCTAAAGAGAAAAAAACCAGGCTCCTCAAAGGCACTCACGAGGCTGGTAGGTAGAATAGAGGAGATATTGAAAAAGAGAGGACGGTGATGAGATTGTGCGAAGGCAGAAGCAAGGCTACCAAATGCTGCTTTCAGAATCTCAACAGCCATTCCTAAAAAAAAGTTTAGTAGCCTGTTGTTTGATAAGTCGTTACCCCCCGCTTATCGATATCGATAACAACAGTGCGTGTGCAATGTGGCACACGGTCAAGATTTAGAGTGTGACCCCACCTAAAACACACAGTGTGTAGGAAAACCACTTAAACATGAGGGTTAAACACTCAGAAAGCTTGCATGTGATAGAGCGTGCGACATGGCAAATGACAATTGTGTATTGAATAGGTTATTGCGCATTAGATTCCGTGGATACATAAAGTGTATCCGCCAAAAAGGGCCATCAGTCCTACCCAGAAATGTAACTTGAACGTCTCATTGTGCATCGCTCAATAGTTTGGCCATTAAACCCTAGAAAATCCTATCAACACCATCCCCACGAAGTTTGGGCCCGCTACCTGGTGTAATACTACGACAATTAATCAGTATTTTAGGAACTCATAAGTCGAAACCGATAAGGCCAAGACTAATTTGACATCATGTACGGACACCAGCAAGAGCCAGAGCGGCCCAACATTCATGTCGTCTACCACGACTCTTCTCTTGAGGCGCCGTTGAGTGAGGAACAATATGGCAAGGCCCTAAACTCTGGAGTAAGACATTGATATCATAGCATTTAACCTTGACCATTTGACTAACAAGATATAATAGGTTAGCATTTTGACTACCCCTATCACCAACTCACACTTTCGCCAGCGTGTCACTGAGCTCGTCAAGTCTCACCATGCCGCTCTCAAGGATATCAAATCCGAGGGTACAACTGAACTGACTGCTGCTCTCCCTGATCCTATTGTTCCTCCTTTGACTCCCAAGGACACCTCCGTATTCCCCAGTTACCATGTTTCCAGTTACTACGCTTACACCAGCTCTTGGATTGATCTGGCCTCTTCGGACCCCGTCATCGCCAACATTTCCCGCCAAGTTCTGAATCTGGAGATTGCTTATGCTGTCTGGGCTGGTGTCAAGGAACTTGTCATTCCCGGGCCTAGAGTCGACTCTTCTCGGGGAAAGGCCAACCAGGGTCTCGCTCAATTTGCCCGCGCTATGGCTGAAGCTCTCAAGGTTGCAGGTCGTCATGCCATTACCCTGACTCTTCCCATGTACCGTGAGCCTGGTTTGGGCGAGTCGGTTGAGCTTTTGAGCTCTACTATCCACGGCGCCAATGAGGCGGCTAACAAGGAGATTCCTCTGTTCAGTGCTTGGGATACTTGGCACTACATTCGCTCTGTATGTGAATATGATATGAAACTTCGTGTTGGTATGTCCCTCACCTCCATGTTTTTGATGGTTCCAATTGTTAACTATGTATCACAGGTGTCCACATGCCCAAGGTTATGCCCGACATGGCTCTTCAGTCCCGCTGGATGGCTGAGCCCGTCAACTTCTTGACTTTAACGCCTACTCAGTTCACCACTAACAAGGCTGGATATCCCGCGTTGACTAAGCACCATCAGGATTTCATGTTCAAGTTTAACCGCCTCAAGATCGCTCCCTACTATGTTCTTCAGGACATTGGTCTGGACCTCACTATCTCGGCCCCTTCTTCTTCTCAGCCTCTTTCTTCGGATAACTTCCCTTCTCTCGCTGATTCTGTCAAGCCTGTAGCCAAGACTCTCACTGGCGACTCTTACGTATCTTACATGCAGTACCTATACAAACAGCAAAAGCCATTCACACTCCTGGAGTCACCTGGTATGGTTTCTTTCCAAGACTTTTTGCAGAACCCTCTTCAACCTCTGTCAGACAACCTTGAGTCTGCTACGTATGAGGTATTCGAGAACGACCCCGTCAAGTACAACCAGTACGAAGCTGCTCTTGTTGAAGCTCTTTCGGAGTGGAAGGCTATGAAGAAGCCCACATCTTCCAAATCGGGGGCTGTTGTTCTTGCTGTTGCTGGTTCAGGTCGTGGTCCTCTCGTTACTCGTGCTCTACGTGCTAGTAAGACTACCGGCGTTCCCATTGAGGCCTGGGCCGTTGAGAAGAACCCTAATGCCTATGTCTATCTTCTTCACCAGAATGCCACTATTTGGGACAACAAGGTTACCGTCGTGAAGACTGATATGCGTGCCTGGAAGGGTCCTCTGCTCCCTGAGTCCACCCCAGAAAACCCCGTCTACGGCAAGATTGATATCCTCGTTTCCGAGTTACTTGGATCCTTCGGTGACAACGAGTTGTCCCCTGAATGCCTTGACGGTATTCAACACGTTCTTTCTAAGCCTCACGGGATCTCTATTCCGCACTCTTACACTGCCCATATCTCCCCTCTCTCTGCTCCCAAGCTTCACCAGGACATTCTCAAGCAGAAGACTCACATCGATCCCCATGCTTTCAGCACTCCTTATGTTGTCCAGTTTGCCGCCCACGACTTCGTGTGTGACCGTGGCGTCCCCGGACATGCCCGCTTCCAGCAAACCTGGGAATTCTCCCACCCTATCCCTGATAAGACCATCGCTCTCATCGAGGCTCGCAAATCCGGCGGTGTCATTGGTGGGGGTGGTGGCAGCATGGCTGGCTCTGCTGGTGCCAATGAACACAACTTCCGCCAGTGCCATTTGACCTTCGTGGCACGTAACAAGGGTGTTATCCACGGTCTCGGTGGTTACTTTGAGTCTACCCTGTACCAAAAGCAGACTGGCGAGCCAACTAAGGTGGAGATCTCTATCTTGCCAGAGCAGATTGATAAGAAGAGTAAGGATATGGTTTCGTGGTTCCCTATTTACTTCCCTCTTCGAAACCCAATTGATTTCCCAGGAGATTCGGAGATTGAGGTTATCATGTGGAGACAGACTAACGACACCAAGGTTTGGTTTGAGTGGCAAGTAGAGGCGTATACTTGGATTGGTGAGAATAACCGGATTAAGATTGCTTCTTCGGGTTTACACAGCAGTGCTCCAGTTGCTTGCTTGATGTAGAGAGTGGCTTTCTACTTAAAATAAAATGTTTATGGTTTATGATGTTCATTACCTCTTCAATACCCCATCTTGATTATAGAAGCTACATTGTTAATGACTTGGGAATAATGGCCATCTTCAGGAGTCTCGGATGATGGCATGAGACTGCAGCTGCTACTAGACCATCGGGACTAGATCTGGCAGGCTTTCAACGAAAAAAAAGCGGCTGTTTTTGCGAAAACAATATAGACTTTACAATTTGATGTCTTTCAATAACCATATCCTCATTAGTGTAGTGGTGATCATACCTGCTTGTCACGCAGGTGACCTGGGTTCGATTCCCAGATGGGGAGCATTATCTTTTTGCCAACTGCTGCGTTCAGGTTGGTATTGACTTTTTAGCAAGACCGTCATTGTATCAGTAAGCCACAACACGATCAACACTGCACGTCACACATAACCTAAGACATGAGACACATGGAACATGGGACGAAAATTTGAAAATACCCAGAAACAGGAAACAGAACCTTTTACTCCAACTCTACAGAAGATATAGATCCAAACCTAAGCAAAACAAGACTTCATGTGATATCAAAAAAGATGATGAGCGTTTCTGTCTTGGGAAGGAGCACTTCTGGGTTCTGTCATCACGTCATAAGATGAGCACAGATTAAGCCGTTACGGCATAGTGCCCCTATGGACACTATCCCACAGTACTATATCTCAAGCACAGAGACTATGGTGTTGCAATGAAACGGAAAACAGATAGGCAAATTAATCATGCATAGAGACGTCTTTTGACGTCCCTTCCTGATCAGCTCCACGGATCCAAAGCACATTGTTACACCTATTTGTGCTGTTAGGTCGAGCTAGATTCACGGGGTTGTAAGGGGACTTACCGAATGAGAACCTCGCCAAGATCACCAGTCTTCTTGCGGTCGATAAACTCCTGGGCACCGGAAAGCTGGATGTTCATGTATGAATCGATAGAGACAAGACGTCCCTGGTACTCAGTCTCACCCCACTTGAGACGGACGACAATGTCCTTGTTGATGCTATGTGGTTGTTAGCTTGTTTATCCGGCGATATGTGGCCCCCTAGCAACTATCTCGCGTAGCGCAACTGCGCCGTTGACATGACGGAATCTCGGGACTCCGATATCACGACGCATTAGATACTGGCGGATCGGAGAGGGGTGTAGTGGGGCTTCGCAAACGTACAGCTCCTGGAGCATGGGGCGGGGGTTTATCGGGGCGACCTAGAAGATACATGTCAGTCAGTTGTACTCATGGAAGGCAACTGGTTGAAGGGGACGGGACATACACTCATTTTGACTGCTGGGTGGCAATTTGTCTGATCAGGCTGATGGAATTCGTCGCGGAAATCGCAGCCTCACGTCAAGATTTTGGGATGGTTGTATGCGACAGGGGATTGGTTTCTGCCCAAGCTTACCGCATTGGGGTCATGTCAGGGTTTAATGTGTACGGGCGACAACTATTAGACGGCGATTGCTATGAGTGTTGATACATATATCATACAAAGAGCTGTCTTAGTCCGTTGAGAAAATCTCAAGTTTGTGTGCATATCTGTCAACTGAAACTATAATAAAAGATTATACTTAGCTATTGGACGGATATATAAAGTACATGTTGTTGCTTAACCCTACTGTTGACCGTGATATTGTAGTGATATTTCACAACGCAGCTACCAAAGACTAGGGAACAAATGTAATGAACAAATTCTCGAGTAACTTCCGTTCATTGAACATATTTTTCATCTGACAAAAACCAACCATGTCAGTACCAAGTCTCCAACTAGTAGCTAGCCAAGGTGTTCGAGTTGCCATCGAAGGCTGTGTAAGTCGAAACTCTATTATAGATGAATGCCAACTAACTCAGACATAGGGTCACGGCACACTCAATGCTATTTACGACTCAATCAAGACCGCCTGCGCAAAGCGTGGATGGGATGGCGTTGATTTGTTGATCATCGGGGGTGACTTTCAGTCTGTTCGTAATCCCCGAGATCTCAATGCTATGTCAGTCCCTGCTAAGTTTCGTGCATTGGGTGACTTTCACGAGTACTACAGCGGGATCCGTAAAGCTCCCTTTCTGACTATGTTCATTGCTGGTAACCATGAGGCCAGCAACTATCTATGGGAGCTATTTTACGGCGGATGGGTTGCACCCAACATCTATTATATGGGTGCTGCGAATGTCCTCCGCCTGGGCCCTATCCGTATTTCCGGTCTCAGCGGCATTTGGAAAGGCCGCGATTACCAGAAACCGCATTTCGAGAGATTGCCATTCAACCAGGATGATGTCAAATCCTTTTATCATGTTAGAGAAATCGACGTTCGTAGATTGCTTCTCATGAGATCACAGGTTGACATTGGTATCAGTCACGATTGGCCTCGTGGGATTGAATGGCATGGTGAGACTCGGAATCTTTTCCGGAGCAAGCCTTTCCTTGAAGATGAATCCCGTGATGGGACGCTCGGAAGCATAGCTGCTTCGTATGTGCTAGATCGGCTACGTACACCGTATTGGTTTTCTGCCCATCTTCACGTCCGTCATGCTGCCTTGAAGCAATTTAGCGAAGAGTCTGATTCCGTCGAAACTAGTGCGGTAGTTAAGCAAGATGAGCCCCAACAATCTACCCAACCTGTCCAGAATGTTCAACCGGTTGCTCCTATCCAAAACAATGACGAGATCGACCTTGACATGGACGACGATGACACGGCAGATGTTACTCCTGTCACTGCCGCTACTGAATCTCATCCCAAAATAGAGATGCCATCGGAGCCTAAGAGTGTAGTTTCTCAGGATATCCGCGCTCAACTTCCTGCTTCATTTGCCGCCCCGGCCAAGGTCACTACAGGACCGAGAAAAACTCCCGGCCAGCCTGTGCCAGAAACTATTCCGAACAAGGAAGTCCGTTTCCTGGCGCTCGACAAGTGCCTACCTGGTAGACATTACCTTCAGGTAGCGGACATCATTCCGTACAACGTTAGTGACATGGTGAAATATCCTGTCCGTGAAGACGGAACTGGCGGCTCTCGGTTCAAGCTTCAATACGACCCCGAGTGGTTAGCCATCAACCGTGTCTTGGCCAATAGCATTGTGATTGGAGATTTACAATCCAAGACACCTGAGGATTTGGGCGAAGAGATTTATGGGCCAATGATTGACAAGGAGCTAGATTGGGTGAAGGAAAATATTGTCGATAAGGATTTATTGAATGTTCCGGAAAACTTCGAAATCACGGCGCCGGTGTACACGGCAGGCGAGCCCGAAATCGTGGAAGAGTTCCCCGTCGAATATACCAACAACCAGACCGTTCAATTCTGCAAAATGCTTGGTATTGAGAATAAATGGAATGGATCCGAGGAGGAGAGAGAACTGAGACAAAAAGCTGGACCAAGGGAATCCGATTTTATGTCACGTGAAGGTGGTGGCCGAGGCGGGCGGGGCGGGCGGGGTCGGGGCCGTGGGGGCCATGGAAGAGGACGTGGACGCGGCGGACGTGGTGGGTTCAATAGAGGAGGCCGGCATTAGTACTATTCTCACATGGTCATTTGTATGTTAATTCAAATATGCAATGGTGGTAAATGGTAAGATGGGTATTAAATGCTCTATCGCTAAATCATGATGCTTGATTAAATGCATGTATAAATGCGTAAATGTGTGAATGTGAGGAATAAGAAACATTAATCGCAGATGTCCACCATGGTACCATCGATAGAATCCACTGTAAGTAAGTGTTAGTTACTGAAAAAGAAGTTGTAGACGATTCAAAACTTACTAGTAAGACCAAGATAATCAGCCGCAACCAGGATTTCAAGGCATAAATCAACTGGCATAATGAAAGGGGCAACTCCGTCGTGGCGGGTGTTGCGATAATGCCAAAACATGTATTTGACGACATGTTCGAGAGCTTCCGGAGAGATTTCTGGAAAGCGGCAGATACCCGTACGGGCTTCTTTCATGTTGCTCGTAGCAACCATGTCCCGAATCACAGGGCTAACAAAAGCGTGCTCTGTGGCAATGATGAATTCGTAGCCATCGCGGCTAACTAAAACGATATGTTCGTGGACAACCATTTTGAAATTTGGAGGTGGCGGAGTAATAGAGGCGACGAATATGCGACGAAGATGCGATGGAGCACAGAAAACTTGAAGAGAAGAGTATGTAATGGAGAAGTTGATGAATTGATGAAAAGTTATGGAGTTAGTTTAGAGTCAGTTTCGGGGGGGATGGCGACTATTTATATGGGTAGTAATGCGGGTTTTGCCGCCAGTAGTTTGGAGTTTGTGTTGGTTCAAGACATGCGAATATATCTACAAGCTAGTACAGTTGTTGGCAAAAGATTGAGTCTGTCCCGATGCAGCCTTACACTAAACTATGGCGGACAAATGAAGTGACGTTTAGCGGGTAGGCCCTGGTCAGTGACGTAAAACGCCACAATTAGTACTAGCGCCACACTTAGTTATTTGTATGGAGTGCAGAGAATATAACCATCAGAGCCGACTAGCTAGGCCAAACTTATAGTTATCGGTGGACTGTGATATGTGAGAACGTTGCAACTCTGCATGTTATGAGATAAACTAGTATTCGGAGATGTATCTAAATATATATGTACATAGCTCCACACACTTACTACTTGCTTGTGATGATTGATGATTTCCCTTGTTTATCCATTGCTCTCATGGTTTTGGCTTCTTTCTGGAACAAATCAGTCAGATGCCAACGTAAAATGAAGTGTAGCTTGACAGATGCTTTCTAGGTCATCCATGGGCTCGAGGATGACTTGATTCCATTCCTAAGTTAGTTAACATACGAACTTTTAGCAATGAACTGTTGTGATGAATCTGTTCACACGGACTCGGACTAATGAGTATGCCGCCCCGAATTCGGTTCCGGCGAACAGCTGAGCGTTGATACCGAGACTTGTTGCGATTGCCAACAGTTTGTAAAGTGGACGACGATCTCTTGATAACAAGCGTTGGCCCCATACTACCGCTATTGGCTTTTATAACAAAACATCGGCTACCCACAACAAATGCGCCCAATCTCGGAATGACATTGGCCATCTACCAAGTGAGCGGGTTGTAAAGCCTATGTCGTCTCCCGACAAATGCGGCAAATTATCATGTCGCAAAGACTGGGGTTTCCGCCATTGCGAACAAAACGGCAATTGCAAGGCTTACTCGATCATTTATGCCAAGTTTGGTCTTAATCCATTTGCCCTATTAGCCCTTCTGAAACTAAACGCCCAAAGCCCGGCAGGGATGACCATAAGCCAGTCTAGCCAACCACAACACCGCGTTCAGCTGACTATGGACAGCTTTACTAACGCGGCTCCAAGGCGAACCGCCTGTGACTGCGAAACAGCTAACGGCTTTTACCCGTTGCCGGGGTGACATGTTTACTGGGCCGCAAATGGTGAACTTTGTTTGGTTTCACAGCGACAGCGGCTGATTTGGATCCGGATGACGACGTTGCGTGAACGAGTGAGATACACATACAGACGTATGTATCTAATAAGATGTTGGTTGGCCAAAGAAAGACAAATATTGGTTGTGGGCGGATGGATGCGATACAGGCGGCGTGCGTCATATGCAGCTCGTGCGGCGCTGGTTGCCGGTTGGAAGAGGGACTATGGGCATAAGGGCGGCGTCCACACGGGTGGCTAGTTGAGCCTGCTGTGTAATCTAGCAAGTGATAGAGGGCGTTTTAGAACTTGGTCTAGTTGGCCGTAAGGCGGTTTCTGGTTGCGCCGGAGATGGCTTTTTGCGCTTTGTTGTTGTCGGGTTCTATATTTGTTGTTGGATGTCAAGTAAAGGGCCGTTTTTGCGTGGAGTTTGCCTTCGTCCCTTGTTCCTCCGGTCTGGTGGTTTAATTGAAAAGTGTGTCTCTGGCCAGTGTGTGTTCATATCGTCCTTGTTCTTCTGTGCTTTCATTCTTTCCACAATTTGTGCACGCACTCTAAGCCCATTTTCCATTAAAACTAGCTATAGCCTTGCTTCTCCTGTTCCTTAGGTTCGTGCTTTTTTCTGTATTGCGACTTTGCTACTGCTTTACTGCTTCCATTCCCCGGCAACAACGCTCGTCTTCCCGCTCCACTGTCAGTTTGTTGATTTGAGCTCTGTGCCGCTATACTCAAGCCCATTCTTTCCATATCTATTACTTGTATCCTTCCGCCACTAGAGAAACGCAGTTTTCTTTTTCTCCCTTCTCCTGCTTATCCAAGTCCACCCCGAACCGTTCGGCTTTCTTTCTTTTTTTATAGTGGCCTTGATACATACATTCTATTCGCTTTCTCTCCTTTGACTGGGTATTTTTTGATTCGTTCGCTTCGCTCCCCCACAGTCGCTTCTTTTCATATCACCTTCGATTTGATATCGACAAGCAACCTGCCGCCACTAAGGCCTGCAGCCAACTTATTAGTACTACCACTTGTGCCATCGTTTCGTCTCTTCTACCAGGAAAGCCTGTTCCATCTATACCTTGGAATATCCCAGTTTTCCTTCGCTAGATTCTTCTTCTTCCTCTCTAATTCACCCCCGACTGAATCACGTGAATTCATCTCTTGTGATCCATATTCAGCTCGCGCGAAATCGCTAGTCGATTCCTGTTTCGAGTGACAACCACCATTCGCTATTTATCCCCCGCCACGACGCCAACACCACAACAACAAGGCTAAGTTGAGCCACAATTGCGACCTTTAACGGCCTTGTTTGCCCTGCACGCTCCCGCACTCATTGAGACAGGGACAAGACAGTTAGACAGTTAGCTCTTTGTCGCCCCCTCTTGTGTTCTTTACTCGAATCCGAGTGCTGCAATTGTTCGCTATTAGCACGGAAACTACCCAGTCGCAGCTCGCCTCCTCGTCTTGTTGACAGGTTCCCACGCGGTTTCATTCCCGCACTTTGACGCTTCACATACTTTCTACAGTACAAATTTCCAGCAGGCGCTATCACGGCCCTGTCCCTCGCTCCTTATCCAATTCGCAACGCATTCAGCGCCCAGTCTTTTTCTGCACCTTCGACGACAAGCCCAGACCAGGCTGACCAAAGTCCTCGCACGACACGCTCGTTATCAAGCTCCATCAACCCGTACAAAGTTCCATTGTCGCTGTTACTTTCGTCGTGATATCGGACACTAATTAATCCGGCTCTTTTCTTTTTGTCCCGACTCGACAAACCATCCCGAACTCTTTTTTTTTTGTCACATTCGGCCCGCTGTATCCCCCCAGTCTTGGGACTTCGAGCTGACGGCATATCTCGTATCTCCGTTGCGCGCGCCGTCTAAAACTCCCGAAAGAGAGTTTACTTCCAGTCGACATCAAGTTTGGCTATGACCTCATACCAGCAGCGCAACAATCACTACTCTCAGTCTGCTGAGCCCCGGCATGATAATAGCCGGCATCAGCATTCAACTTCTCAGTCCCACAACCAATATCAGCAAGACTCTCGCCAAGGCTCCAGTCAAGGCACTGCCAGTACAGCCATGAGCGACACTAGCGACCGCCAGTCGGCCAACACCCACGCCACCGAAGGCCCCGGCTTTTCCAAGAAAATTGTTGTCGTTGGTGATGGTGGATGCGGAAAGACGTGTCTGCTCATTAGTTACAGTCAAGGTTACTTCCCAGAGGTATGTTATTTGTCAGGGGATTAAAGTCTCCGAGAAGAGAGTCAAGCTAATATCACATTTCAGAAATATGTGCCAACGGTTTTTGAAAACTACATTACCTACCCAACTCATTCGGCCTCCGGGAAGACGGTTGAGCTTGCACTGTGGGACACTGCCGGTCAAGAGGAATACGACAGATTAAGACCACTCAGCTACCCGGAAACGGATCTCATTTTCGTATGCTTTGCGATCGATTGCCCCAACTCACTAGAGAATGTGCTCGATAAGGTTAGTGATACCGAAACAACACTTTTCATGTGTCAGAAGTTAACCGGTTATAATTCAGTGGTACCCCGAAGTTTTGCATTTCTGCCCACATACGCCACTGGTACTCGTTGGTCTCAAGTCAGACCTGCGGTTCAAGAAGTCGTGCATTGAGATGCTCAAAACTCAAGGTCTTACACCTGTTACGACGGACCAGGGCATGGCCGTAGCCAAGAAGATGAGTGCACAGTATGCCGAATGCAGTAGCAAGGAAATGACTGGTGTTGACGAGATCTTTGAGCAAGCTATTAACACTGTTGTTGCCAACGACCGGAAAACCTTGGAGGCCGAGTTGGCCAAGGGTGGTAGAGGCAGAACTGGCACTGGTGCGGTTCCAGGCGTTGCCTATCCCAAGAGAAAGAAGAGAAAGTGTCAGTTCCTGTAGGCTGGTCGGTGTGACGTGTGGGTGTTAACGGAGGCTGTGGCTCCACTTTGATCTGTAATAGCTCGCAGGATTCTGTGTTCATGTTTCAGGAGGTGTAGTCCGTCTCGCTCATGATATTTGCCGACTCTGATCGGTTTTCTTTACTATTTTTTCTGGTTTTTGTTTCTTTGGGACGGTGAGGAAATATTTCTGGGTTTCTTTGATTTCATGCTGGCATTTGTTATTCATTTGTTCTCTTTTCCCTTGTTTATATTGTCTGCTCTTCTACTTTTTCATCAGTGGGCCATCTATGTTATTTGGGAACAGTGTAACAAACACATGGACTTGGTGCGAGGCTGCAGATGTACATATGATGAGTAGACTTTTAGCAAGTAGTCCTGATTATTTTACTTGGCTATCTTGCTTGAGGTACGATACTCCCCTACCTACGGAGTGATGCTACGATGATGAATGCCGCCCGGGTTGATGTTATAGAAGGCAAGGAGGGCATTTCGGCTGATGTCCCGAGAATGGCCCTTTTAGACTGGCAATAAATAATGATTTGTATCGAATATAATTGTAGGATTGTGTGAATTGCATTAAACTTGATCATTACTGTATAGCATCATTGTTTTCCTCCTCCTCTTCCCGCTTGGCTTCTTCCGGTTGTCTTTCTTGGCCCTCGGCATGTTGTGGTTGCTCATTGTCCTTGTCCATCACAGCTTCGAATCGCGACCAAAGACCTTCCACGGTGGAGAATTCCTCGCCAACCTGAATGTGTCAGTTTCAATATGAACAGTTAGGGAGAGACAAAACCTACGGCGACCATAGCTTCAACAGAGCGGTTAAGGCGGTTAAGACCGGTAAGAACGTTGTTGAATTCCTTGTGTATGTTAGTTACTGCATCGTATCATCAAGACACCTGATCAGGTGACATACCAAGGCAATTCTTAACAAGACATCTTCTCTCTCCTGCTCAAAGAGGGTCTTCTCTGGTCTATTTGCCATCTTGTGTGAATTGAAAACACGTTGTCCGGCGTCTACTGACACCTAAGTTATAACTGGTTTACTAAATATACTTGATGTCCTCCTCACTACATCATCATCACACAACACCCAAACCCCACTTAGGGTTAGACGCGTAACCAAGTCGCGTAAAGTGGTAACCAACAACCCTCAAAAAAGGAAAGTGATACGAGATCACTAACAAAGGGAGCAATCAGTTAGGACGGTCCCTGGAAGCACGGATGACAAGCAACCTTAACGAGTGTCGATAATGAGAAGTTGGAACTGGGTTGTTACGTTCACTCTTTTGTTGCTAAAAAGGAACGGAAAGGTGTTGATCGAAGTGCTAAAAAAAAAGTATTCGTCGAAACGACCCCGGGAGGATTCGAACCCCCAATCTCCAGAGATTGATAAGAACCGAAATCTGGCGCCTTAACCATTAGGCCACGAGGCCGGGTTTCCTGAGGATTGAGTGCTAAATGTTGTTTAAAAAGGGTACGGACGGGAAGTGGGGCGAAAAAAAGACGATGGATTGGTTAGATCATGATTGTTGAAGCAAAATATTAGACGATGGATCAGACAATGTATTAGCGGGCAAGACAGAATCAGTACAGTTTGCGGGGTAGAAAAGTGCGGGGTTCATCTGATGTCACAAGGTAATTGTAAAATAACAAGGAGGTTTTTTGTAAAATGGTCATTGACTAAAGTACACAAGATACCAAAAATGGTAACTAAAACAAAACTGCAAAACTAAACTAGATCGTATTCCTAAAATCGTATTCCAAAAAAAAAGCAAACCCAAACATCAAAAATCAAAGAAAGAAAAAGCAACGCTTAGCAAAACCCAATCGACAGGCACGCTTACAAAGTAGAAGACAAGAAAGGAAAAAAAAAAACACATCGTGTACTAGACTTTTCTTTATGAGCAGGACCCCGCCTGTTTAGTGGGGGGAAATGCGCATGGTGACAGTCTTGCTCTGAGTGTACATGGCAAGAGCAGCCTCTCCGAGCTCACGGCCAATACCGGACTCCTTGAAGCCACCGAAGGGAAGCTGGTGGTGAAGCTTGTTGTAGCAGTTGACCCAGACGGTACCGGCCTTGATAGCGTTGGAGACACGGATGGCAGTGTCGAGAGAGGTGGTGTGGACGGCGGCAGCGAGACCGTAGTTGGAGTCGTTGCCGAGCTCGATGACCTCCTTCTCGTCGGTGAAGCGGGCAATGGCGGCGACGGGACCGAAGATCTCCTCGCGCATGATCTGCATGTTGCGGCCGCAGTCGGCGAAGATGGTGGGCTGGATGAAGTAGCCGGTATCACCGTGGCGAGAACCACCAGTGACGAGGCGGGCACCTTCCTTCTTGCCGATCTCGATGTAGTTCATGATGCGGTTGTACTGGAGCTCGGAAACCTGGGGACCCTGGAAGGTGTCGGGGTGGAATGGGTCACCGACCTTGTTCTCCTCGGCACGCTTCTTGAAGGCAGCAAGGAACTTGTCGTAGATGCCATCCTGGACGTAGATGCGAGTGCCGGCGCAGCAAGTCTGACCGTGGTTGTAGTAGATACCGAAGTTGACCCAGTTGATAGCCTCCTCGATGTCGGCGTCGTTCATGACAATGTTGGGGGACTTGCCACCGAGCTCGAGGGTGACCTTCTTGAGGTTAGACTTGGCAGCAGCGGCCATGATGATGCGGCCGACGTTGGTGGAACCGGTGAAGGCGATCTTGTCGACATCCATGTGGGAAGAAAGGGCGTTACCGGCGACGGCACCGTATCCGCTGATGAGGTTGAAGACACCAGGGGGGAAACCGGCCTTCTTGACGAGGTTGCAGAAGACAAGGGCGGAAAGAGGGGTCTGCTCGGCGGACTTCATGACGATGGTGTTACCAGTGGACAGAGCGGGGCCAATCTTCCAGGCGAGCATGAGAAGAGGGAAGTTCCAGGGGATGATCTGGGCGCAGACACCGATGGGCTCGTGGCGAGTGTAGCAGAAGTACTCCTGGCCGAGATCGATAGTGGTACCCTCGATCTTGTCAGCCCAACCACCGTAGTAGCGGATGCAGGCAGCGGCGGCACCGACATCTCCACGGGCGTTGGTGATGGACTTTCCGTTGTCAAGAGACTCAACGGCAGCGAGAAGGTCAAGGTTCTCCTCGACAAGGTCAGCGAGCTTGAGCATAAGGTGGCCACGCTCTCCTGGTGAGACCTTAGCCCAGTCACCGTTGAAGGCCTTGCGGGCAGCGGCGACAGCCAGGTCAATATCTTCTTCCTTGGCCTCGGCGACCTCGCAGATGGGCTTCTCGGTAGAGGGGTTGATGACAGTGATTCTGCCACCCTTCTGGCCGTCGACCCATTCGTTGTTAATGAACCTGGGGGTGTGGGTTAGATGATGTCATGATATATGGGATCAAGAAGGTTGACACTTACAGACCGATGGGCTGAGTGTAGTCACCACTCAAAGGGGTGTGGACTGTGACCTCAAGGGCAGACATTGTTATAGATGTAGTTGTTATAAAGTTGTTGTTGTTTTTGTTGTTTTGTATCGATGTTCTGATCAAGTGAAGCGAGGCTCTAACTTAATCAAGCGGCAATGATATTGATCGGTTGAAAGTTGAAGTATTTTTGTAGAAGTTGCTGATTGCTTGTGAGGCTTTTTAAATGTTGTTGTTGTTGGTCGAACTGAGTTGATTGTGTGTGTGTGTGAAGAGAAGAATTTGAAATGGACTTTAGAGAGGATATTCGATGCCTCTTTATACTTTTTAAATCCATAGCCAAACCAGCATTGCTTCAGTCTCTCAGGACCGTTTCTATCCTACAGCCCTGCTAAATCCTCACATTTGCCCCTCCATCCCTTGGCAAACATCGCTGACGGCGAACTTTGCGTGGCGGACCCCACCTCTTAGACGTCCAAAAGAAATCACACGCCCCTCCAAATGCGGTTATTCACACGCCCTATACCCCCGACATTTTAGTGACGGCCTACCCCTGTTCCCCTCTATGGGCGCTATTCACCCCGCCTATGGATCCCTAACAGGGACTTTTCCCCAGTTATTGAGTCCACATTCTAAGTGCGCATTGCAACTCCATGGGTTTCTTACCCCAAACGTTATTACAACATGCTCTGTGAGGGGCTACAACTTCCAGATGGCCGAACAGTAAGTTTGGGGATTTTCCCATTTAGGTGACCCATTTCCCTTTTCTGAATTTGGTTTTTGGGGTGACATGTCATGTGCTTTGTAAGACGCCGAGGACACATTGTAGAATAATACTATGCGGAGTTAAGAGCCGCGACGTCCGTGGTAGAGTATAGGTACAGGAAGTATACTGCCGAAACCAGTGGTACATAGTATACGTGCATGTTTGTATCTGCAGACAGAAAGTCTAGACCGACGTCATAGTTGCGGAGATAGTTGTCGCAAAAGATCTCTTCAACACGGGACGAGTATTCGTCATGGACAATCTCCAAGAAGTAAACCTCTACTTTCCAAAAATGGACTACATATTATGGGCATACATGGCGACATCGCCACACAAAAACTTTTGTTGTTCATTTCCATGCTTCCGGACTCCATGGCGTCTCCCCCAAATCGGCTCTTAGCGTCAACTTCATCCGTCGCAAACAATCCGAAAAAAAAAATATCAAGTTCTACAGAGAATGTGTAGGTTCAAAAGTATACATACCGTAAAAGCTCCCGAAACAATCCATCACCAGGTCACAGCTGACAAACAGCTTCTGCCGGGCTGTCCCGCGAAAAAAGAACGAGGTCGTCAGACTCCCATTAACCGCATCCGAACAGGCCGAATTGGACATTTATTTTCTTCACCGCAAGCGCTACTATCACCCTGCGGCTACAAGTGCCCTACGCTTCCATCCCCTACCAACAGCCGCTAAATCACACGTCATCTGACTGAATTCAAAGAGGGCGTGACCTTTGGAACCCCGGCATTTGGAGTTATGTATCTAACAAGGAGGCTACCGCATTCCTCCACTGGCCATTCGGCTGGGAGGAAGTTTGAGCCTCTGGGGTAATGCGCTAGCTGTGGAGGGGTGGAGGAGCGTGGGCTAAGAGTTCCCGTTTTTCCTGAACGGGGAAACAATCCCCTGCATCACGACGACAAGCGTGCTTTTGACACAGCCAAGACTTTGGGGTAAAGAAAAAAAAGGAAAAGACAACCGGAAGTAAGAAGAGACAGTATCGCGAGGTTGGGTAGACCCTTTTGTGGGGTTTTTGGTGGATATGGACTTTTGGTCACAGCGGGCCAGTCCCGATGCCAGTCTCGATGTCATTCATGTTTCTTTTGAACATTGTTAGTATAAGCTCGATACTTGGACGTTGTAAAGCCGTCTACAACCTCGTGGGTATATCAGCTTGGCAAACCCTACCAGCTGGTCACCAACGACCGAAAAGTTGCAAAATTTGCGCTTAGATTGCCTTACTTTGGCCCTAAAAAGTCGCCTTGTCCCTCCCCATTTTGTAGGGGCAAGTAAATTCTCCGTGAGAATCTGTACGCGCATCCCCTTTGACATTTCACAGGATTGAATACTACATCACAGATATCCGCTGCTGACAAAGTTACGGCGCACAGATATATCAATGTTGGTCAAAAGAAGACTACAATCTAGGACTGACATCCTGTCTTGGAAGGATATGCAGATTCCTTGGCTGGTACTGCGCTGTGTGTGACTTTATTTGTAGACATCGTGAGAATGCAAAGGGGGTGTGAGCGGGATATCGAGAGTTGCATTCGGACGGATGAACCGGACTTTGGGGTACATGTGTACATAGTAAGGATGATAGCAAAGAGGCTTACATCGTAACAAACATAATGGGGCTATAGTACCGGCGCTTGGTGTCTACCTGATTCTCTGCAGTCTGTTGCCCTTAAAGTCCTCATTAAAGGCGGATTTTAAACCCCCCAAAACCTACCAAAGCTTCAAGTTTATGGTAAAATACTGCCGCTCAAGACATATGTAACCTCTTCTCAAGTATGCAACTCTAATCGGCAAACTTTATCTGCAATATCTCACGGATATAGCACGGACTTGGAATCTCTCTATCAACGTATGGATTGTGGGGGTAACATTGTATGTACATACAGATCTGTCTGTAAGTGCATATAAAGTTTGCGCATCAGAGTGTTCTCCATTGTCATTCCACTGTATATATACGACATAGATATCCTAATTCGGAAAGCATTATCATGTCCTTTCTCTAACGCTCATATTCGTTATCATTGTCGGTTGCACAACGTCAACAATGCATCTTGATGGGAAAACTAGTTGCCCGTCTTTGATTGTATTCTACCCTCCCTTACCTCCCATCACATCACGATTTAAAAAAAAAACAAAATATCCAATTACCTATTTTGGCCATTTAAACAGGATAAAACTTGCCACACAGCCTTAGAAAGATACACAACTATAGGACTGTAAGCATTTTGATCAAGTTCACATGATGTAATAATTGACGGCACCTCAGTCACCGACGTCCAAAAAGTCCCTGAACAAGGCGAAAGTACGGCGCAAATAGACTATTTCTCCACTTCGGGCAAACGGGAATGGAGTGCATCTAGGCCTTGCATAGAGACAGTTACATGTCCTATCAGGAAATCATCAAATGATTCCCAATGTTCTCAGTGGTCCATTTCACAAGGCCTGACCGTTGATGGCAAGCCTGGAGCTGGGGTAAAGTTTCCCCTAGACCCAAATCGGAACCCTGGGTACTTTTTGCGGGGAAACATTAGGATGGCATTGTGGCAAGAAACTGGGACAAGACTTTCAAAGGCTACACCCAAATTCACGTGCTTCTGGCAGCCGTCAGAATAGCTGGTAGCTCAAAATGCATCATCACCTGTCTCGGGAGCTCGCCCTCACCCCTTCATGCCTCCACATGTCCCGCTTCTAGTTTTCCCTTTCCGCCCCGCTTCTAGCCTTGCCGTCCATATCAGGGTCGGGGTTTCGTCACGCCTGCGCACCGGTTTGTATACCCCGGTTGTTGTTTCTCCAATTCCCACGAGTCAGGGAAACACGACGGCAACGAGACAAGCGAACAGGCGTGTGGCTTTTGGAGTCGCGGGTTTGCTTTGTTAATCATTGTTTCTTTACGTGGTATGGTAATGCAGCCAAGAAAGTCATGTTACCCTCTACGGGGGGTTCGCCCGAAACAGGGAGGCTCTTTTGTGTGGATGTGACATTGTGGACTGGCCTTTAAGCGGGGAGCCGACCATGCACTCGTAGTTACGAAGGGGGTGGGGTGACCGGCTGTGATGTGTGTTGTTTGAGACGACCGAGTTTGGTGTATACACACATGTTCTCAAGAATGAGGGAGACCAATGACGCCAGGTCACGAGGACATTTAACAAGGCATCTGGGAAACTGGTTTGAATCCTTTTTCTGTTGGAATCACATATGTACATACATACAAAGATCCGGGGTATTCAAACATATGAACTGTATGGCAAAACCCGCAGACAACTTGCAACTAAATTACATATCAAAATGCCCTACGTTGAACTACGACGAACTCTAGCCCAAAAACATGAACATCACTATTCCATGCACTTCCAAAGCTCTAGACCGCAGCTTCTAGATTTCACGCCATGCGGCTCTTTGTTCCAACTTCATGGGCCCTACCTGACGAATTTGGACAAGCGGACGGTAAGCATGCATTGTAATCTAGACTTGCGCACCTGCTCAATGAAAATCTTGCATCGGTGTCCGAAAGTCCCACGACACTCCTCACACTAATGTTTAGGAATACCCTCACCTACATATTATCGGCCCTTCACTTACATTCGGACCCGGTGTCTTCGCTCCTCGTTGAAGTCATCTGCTCGCCCGACTCCTTACCATAGCATCCGGAATCACGGAAGCTGTTTCTCCAACTCATTGTTGCAACCAGGGTTCTTGTTCTGGACATGGGGTGGGGTGCAGATTTGGGATCGAAGGATTTTCGGAAGCTGCATGGTTTGGTGGGCGTGTGCTTGTCGTCATTTTCATGGTTGCTGGAACTGGATGCAAAGCGGATAGCACTGTGACAGTAAGCAAATGTGCCGCTTGGGAAATGCATGAAAGTTAGCACAAGCCCAAAGGTTTTGTTACGTCATGATTCTTGTTGGCTATTGGTTAACGTTACTACCACCTATCGTATCGACGTTCTATGTCTCTGAAGTTTGCGTTTTGATGTCATCGAACTCTTAAAATCGGGAAGATTATCTCTTAGTTCATATATGTATTCATGTATGTGTCTACTGTACTTATAGGTCTCAACACAAAGACAGCTACAATATCTTTGGACTAGAGATATTTAGCGACCCGCGTATGTATACAACACGCACACGCACACGATCCTCCCCACTTCACTTCACCCCGCTTGGCCCCCAGACAACTAACACGGGCCCTTCAACCCCACCTCCGCTGTCATATTAGTAATACCGATCTTACTCTGTTCTCCGCGGCTAACATCTCACAGTTCGGCCATGTACTCCGGATCTTCAACTATGTAATAACACATAGTCCTACCCGGCCTCTCTATTGTCTGTTCGCCAGCACTGGAATAGAAACCCCTCTTTTATGGACACACATACATACATACATACCTTGTTCAACATCCTTTGCCGTACACACATGAGCCACGATCTCCGACCACAAAGGCAAGGATCATGGCCGCTGCATGCCAAGAACGGGGGTGCGAAAGTTATGAGCCTCATGTTTCGCGGGGAAATCGTCAAGTTGGATTGTTGCCCGTTTCTGGAAGTATGTTGACCATGGGATGCAGCAGCCCGTCGGTCGTCTTGAAATTCATTGCTGGATCAGTGTGGGTTCGTGATGATAACAGCACATAGATTTGAGCATTCGTGAACTGGGGTGTGTGTGTTCAAATTGTCAAAATGGTCGAGGGGTGTCTGATAACGAAGACCGTTATAATGAGTTGTTATGAGGCTCATGGTAAGTTGCAGTGCATCATGTATATCGCCAGCTGTAAACTGACTGACCTTGGCAGTCTGAGGGTGCATCACGGAAGTTTCTCTCACCAAGCGTCATAGAAGGACGAATATCCAAGGGTGCACATTTTAATATATGTATCTCATTGATTCTCAGGCTCAGTTGAGAGTGAGTTCACTTGAGCACATAAGGCATGCATACGTATGGTTGCATATGAGCAATCACCGTAAACGTGACATTGAATTACACATTCCCCACTATTCAAACATTGCGGGGAAATCTGATGAAGGCCTATTAGATTTAGCGCATTCATCATGGTCGTCGCTCGTGGCTGGGAATTGACATGCCCCACTTGTCGTCTCAAACGGGGTTGGTACTAGGGTCGTGTTAAAGCCATGGGTTAACTCCGCTTGTTATCGATAAACCCCACTTGCAATAACCCTTGTGTGAAAACTTTTCATGTGTACCCTTGTTATGTGTATCAACCCTTACAGTTTGCGACTTCTTTGTGAAGAGTGTTCTCATTCAAGTGCTGACAGGTACGTAAGTCCTAGGTAACCACAAATAAATTTGTGCACTACAGGATGGGAATATGGACCGAAAGCCAATATTAACATGTTTTTTTTTAAGACGTAGAGAGACTGCTTTGTGTAATGCGATGCGATGCGCCTGCTACTCATACATGATGACGTCGTTTTGATACATTGAGTATGATGCTGTTAAATGCTACGACTGCGCTCTTAACGATAAGATAAGATAGCTATCTCCGAAAAGATACATGCAGTTTTGCCTGTGAAGCCACAGAAAACAATGTACCTTTTATCCCACAAGGATCCTACCTGGCAGGCCACAGAAAAAAAGTTCATCGATAAGAAAAAAGTTGGCAGCTGTTTCCCTTTGTAGCTACTGCAAGGTAGCAAACTAATTAATGGGGTCCCTTCCTTACACTGCGGTCCTCGAGTGAATGCGATGCACGCTATTCTAAACCATTAGGCTCTGTATAACACACTAATTACTTCTTCCGTGAACCACCCATTTTTGCTGCAGGAGACGGTATCCCATTCTACTTTAAGAGATCCTCGTCGAAGATTGCTTTGTCTCTTTTGCTCGTCAATCCGATAATTATCGTCCATTCCTTGCATCCAATTCTAGCGCAACGCGCCTAACCTTTTACCCACCATTCGCCGTGTTGAGCCTGAGCCATGGTATTTTAATTGAGGCTCCATATTTTCCATCACCAGTTACTGTAATAGCGACCAGCAACCCGCGACCGGCGATTCAACTTCGTCGCTACCCCCCTCCCCCTACCTACATATCCGACCCCTCGTAGCGATGTCAATCATGGCTGCAGATGCGGGGGATTCACAGCTTCCAGACGACCTCCTGGATCCATTACACGGCCTCCCCTTCGACCCTGACGAGCTGTCGCAAGCATTATTACGGGAGTTTGAGCTTCAAACAAACACAGACAACATCGATTCACATCAACAAACCCTTTCAGCCGACCATTTAGGCATTGGAGACATTGAATTCCCAGGAGACTCGGAACACCCATCCCCACGACAGTTGTTTAATTCACCAAATAGAAAACGGAGTCTCGATCAAGATGCAACCGATACCATTGAAAACGGCGATGCCAAGCGGGCCAGAACAGCAAACGATCCACCACCAGAACATGACTTCGCTGGTTTATTCGATACACTGGTCAACAACACTCTCGGCGAAGTAAACGGCCTCATTGATAGAATCCCGGATCTGATGGACGAGTCTGCACACATCGAAGAGGCTGATCACTCGTTTGATTTCGACACCGAACATACGATCGACCACTCCGGAACCGAGGATATTGTAAATTCGACCACGGCCGAAGTGCCTTCATTTGCGTCTGAGGCTCGAGGGTTTCGGAAAGCTATGAGCGTTCCTCTCTTAGCTAATACGGTAAGCACCTTTGTTTATCGCCATGAAGATGTAAACATCGTCCGTTGGTGCATATTAGGAATTACCTGAGTATACACAAGAGCGGATGTTTTGATGTTTGCACTCATCGGTACAAGTGCGCAAACATTGTCTTGCTAACCAGTGATCTGTTTCCATAGGCCATACAAATACTGATGGCATTGGCGCAACAACCATTCCAAGACACCATCGTACAACTTCGGAACGATTCATCAGCAGCGCGTGCCGAGTTCCTAGCCATCAGCAATATTTTTGTCAAAGTCTACGACATCTATATCGAACCAAGTTACAGTCGGCAGTTAACATGCGAAGACATTGGCTTCAACAATGCCTCGGCGAAGACTACTGTCCGTTTGGTCAACCTCGCTTATACTTGTCCCGGAGTGTTTGCGTCCCAAGGTCTTAAGATGATGTCAGACCGATTCTGGGACTTGTTCTTGCCTGATCAAGCGGAGATGACAGCCGACATTGCCGACTTGTTTCTTGGTCTTCGCACCCAGATGTTCATTTCAGAACCACCGAAAATTGTATCCACACGACTCGATCCCGTATTCGACTTAGAGCCGCTTCTTCGGGACCGCCGGCCTGGTTTCGAATTGACAGCTACAGAAAACGACCTTATCGGCGCTGCTAATGCTCGCAAAACGGCCATAATCCAACATGCATCTTCGGTATCAACACCATTAACTGAAAAATACCCCTACGACGAATTTCTTTCACGATTGAATACTTGTCTTTTCAGGATATTGGCGTCTAATTCCGATCATGCAGCTGCTTTTGGCATCAAGGTTCCAATCCCATCAATCGAGGATGAGTCCGAGGTCGATCACACCGAACTGGACGCTATCGACTTTAGTGAAGAGGACCTTTCACAACTTCTTCAGACTACAACTAGCAACTTAGTGGAGAATGTGTTGGCGGACCTGATGGATTGCCACGGTTCAATGGAGGATGTTGACAGAACTATCGCTGATGCTTCGGTCCCTGCCGCTCCTGCTCCTACGCCACTGCAGAGTGCTATGGATCTCGACCCTGTATCCCCAGTGGCGGTTGAAGAGACCGCTCAACCCCCCTCTCAGGCCTCCAGTGATCTTATTTCTGCTAACGGCAAACTGGAATTTCAAGACTTCAAAGCTTTGGAGGCGATGGTTGCGGAGAGTACGTCAAACTATGTGAAAAATACTTTGGATGGATTGTCAAAGATTTCATACAGCATAAATTTGCCAGATGGAAACCAACGACTCGGAATTCAGAACATCCAGGGTATCCCAGAGACCCAAGGACTACAGAATCTCCAAGGACTACAAGCATTACAGACCATTCAGGGCTCGTCTCGCGATGTTCCTGATGCCCCACAAAGTTTGACGGAACCGACCACCAATCCTTTCTTGAGTAGATTGCAAGGCACAACCGGCAGCGGAACAAACAGCACGATTGCCCACCCCGCCACGCAAGCCTATTACAACTACACCCAGACGGATGGAACTCAGCCAGTGGCTACGCCGATTACCAATACCGTTGATCTTCCACCTAACCAGACTTGCCCTAGCTCAATTCTTTATGACAAGGCTAGACAGGCGGCGCTTTCAAAATCGTCATCCCATACCCGCCGCGAGGGCGTTCATACAACACGGAGACCGTGGTCGCAAGAGGAGGAGAAAGCCCTTATGACGGGGTTGGATTTGGTTAAGGGGCCGCATTGGAGTCAAATTTTGAATTATTTTGGGCCCAATGGTACACATGGTGACATTCTTAAAGATCGAACCCAGGTGCAATTGAAGGACAAGGCACGGAATCTGAAACTATTCTTTCTGAAGACTAATAGTGAGATGCCGTTTTATTTACAGGCTGTGACGGGTGAGCTCAAAACCCGGGCTCCTACCCAAGCTGCTAGGAAGGAGGCCGAAGAGCGTGCTCGCTTGAATGAGGATAGAGTCCGACTTGGCGAGTTGTTCACTGTACAGCCTCAGCAACGGGTTTACCAACAGGCAGATCTGCAAGGTCTTGTCAGTATCCAACCACACAACTCGACGGTGGGTGCCGACCTTGTCCAAGCTGGAACCACAGGAGCTGCTACCATTAAGAGTGAGCCCAATGCAGCACCTCACGAGTTACACCAAGTTCAGCAATTCAACCAAATGCAAGCCCTTCATCAGGCAACCCAGGGACTTGATCAAACCGTGGCGCAACAGCAACAGCTGCAACCTGCCGTTGCTGTGCAATCTGCAGCTCCAGAGGCTCTAAGGGCTCCTGAAGTTTCTACAGTACCCGTGCAATTGGCCCCTTCTGTTCTTCCACAGCAGATCCAGCTACAACAGATCCAGAAGATTACACAGCAAGTCCAGCAAGATACTCTTCAACAGGTTCAACAGTTACAACAAGCCCAACAAGCGCAGCAGACACAAGTGGTACCACAAGATCCTCAGCCCCAAACGCCTAGGCCCGCGCAAGTTGTCGCTACCTCTACCACTACTCCTGCGAATGAGCCCACCGCGACTCTGAGTCAAGCGTCCCAACAACAACAGCAGCAGGAACAAGCTATTCTTAAGATCCAACAGCATATGTCTCAATTGTCTCGGGCACAGATGGAACCGGTCTCTTCAGCGATTAACACGACGCCAACGAGAACCCACCAGGTGAATGTGTCAACGCCCATGACGGTCGGACCTACCACTACCGCGGTCCCGAATAACACTCCCCTGCAGGCTGTTGCCCCGAGACCAATTGGACAGCAGCTTTTGCTTCCCCAGACTGGTATGGCAGCAACTCCAACTCCAGTTGTCCCGAAGGCTCCAACTACTGCTGCACTCACGATCCCACAGTTGCCACAGATTCCCCAGATTCCCCAGGCAACTACTCTTGATACAGGTATAGTTGTGCCACCACCAGCAGTGACTCTTCCGCAAGCGCAGACACCCGCTCCTCCGAAGCCGACTCCTCTACCGGCTAACATTCTACCAAGAGTTCCGCAATCTGCCCCTTCAACTCTGCCACCAACACCACAGCCAGTAGTGACACAAAAGCCTGCTCCGCCCGCTATTGCTCCAGCGCTCCCAGCTCCACCACCGCAACCCGTTGCTCCAAAGCCAGCCTTTACTTCAACTTTGAGCAGATTTCCCTTGTCTTCTGAGCCGATGTCTGATAGTGCGATTTCACAGAGAGTCTCCGAGATTTCTAAGATTTCATACCCTAATGGGCAGAACCGTCACTCAATTCTTGAAAACTTGGATTTGTCCAACGGCGAAAGTGCTCCTAGTTCGATCACAATGCAAGACCGAATTCTGGCGGCGATTCAGGCCCAGGTACAAGCCCAGCTAGCGCAGAGCCGTAGCCTACAAGCCCAAACAGATGCTCACGCTCAATTGAAAGCCAAGCTTGCTGAAGCTGAACACTCGAGTTATGCCTGGCAAGCCCAGATCCAAGCCGAGATTCAACAGAGATTAGCTGAACATCATGCAAACACCCAAGCGAAAGCCCAAGCAGTTAAGGCCGCTTCACAGAGCCAAGCAGCCGAAAAAGTGGCATTTGATGCGCACATGAGAGCCCAAACACCAGCATCAGCGCTGGCGCAAATTAGAGCAGCAGCTGCTAGGAGAGAAGAAGATGAGAAACAAGCTAAGGCGACGCAGAATCAAATGCAGGATGCAATTAACCAGGCTAGAGCCCTGGCTATTTCTCAAGCACAACAAGCGGCGCCGGCTCTGGCCCAGTCTGCTCCGACTCCAGCTCAGGTGGTTCCCACCCAAGCTGCCCCGGTTCCAGCGGTTCCAGCTCCGATCCACCAGAGCTTACCAGCTACCTCTGCCCCAACTGCCTTTTCTGCTCAACAGTCTGCTAAGAATGAGGTGCCCAGGCAATTGTCATCAGCTTCTGCAGAGGCTACCAAGAAGGCGCAAACGCAGAATCCAATTCAAGTTAGAGCTCAAATCTTGGCTCTGGCCCAGCAGACTCAGGCTGCTCAACATCAGTCTCAACAACAAATCCAGCAGCAAATCCAGCAATATGCACTCCAGAATGCCCAAGCGCAACAGGCTCAACAGGCTCAACAGGCTCAGCAGCAAGCGCAAATCCAGGCTCAGCAGAATCAGCAACGGACTCAAGCGCAGGTGCAAGCACAAGCACTTGCCGAGATGCAAGCTCAGGCGGCACAGATACAAGCTCAGCAACAAGCGCAAGATTTGGCTGCTGCTCGGCTCCAGAAGCAGTTGGAAGCTGAGCGGCGGGTTCAACAGCAAGCCCAAGAGGCAGCTCAACAACGGGCTCAGCAACAGGTTCAGGACGAAACACAGAAGGCAATTCAAGCGGCTATTTCTCAGGTTAGTGCGGCAGCAGTGGCACAGTCTGCTAGTCCAGTCAAACCAAAAAGCTTTATGCCCCCAGTTACTGTCGCAGCTCCAGCCCCGGCCTCATCCTCGGTTACAATTGCTGCACCAGCAAATTTGGCCCCTGCTGCGGTGACGCCAGTTACCGCCGCCCTGGGAATGACTCAAGCCATGGAAGCCCCCAGTATCCCGGCTATTTCTCGTGTTACGACACCCGCCGCGACGTCAGTTGTTCAAGCTTCAGTTACCCTAGCACCTGTGAGCAAGGTAGCCCAGCAGACACCGTTGGTACCCTCTGGGGTGATTCAGCATGTCTCTAATGCACCGACACCTACCCCGGCGGCTCATGGTTTCCCTCCTCCTGCGCTCGTTCAACCACACTCACAAGTGACAATGGCACTATCGCATCCTAATACACCTGCTTCTGTTGCCGCTATTGCACCTGCTCCAACTCCGGTTCAGACTCCAATTCAGCAGACTACCCACATGCATGCCATTCCACTTCCTACGCCTAGTAATGCTCCCACGCCGACTTCCACGCATCTAGTTTCAAGTGTGCCTCCTGCGCCGGCATCCGGTCAAGCTCCTCTACCACTTCCTGTTGCCCCGGCGGCGGTTACCCCGGGTCCTGTACCGCAAGCCCCAGTGATTCCTACAACTGTAGTTATGTCACCAGTTGCTGGTATGGATCAACAGCAGGCGGTCTCTAGAAACCCATCGGCTGTTGTGGCAACTCCAGTATCATCCACCCTAGGAACAATGGCTCAATATGCTGTCCCAGCTTCGGCTACTATGGCCCCGTCAGTTGTTGCTGCTCCTGCTGTTGTTACTGCCCCCTTCGCTGCGGCTGCTCCTCTTATTGTTGCTTCTCCTACTGTCCCTGCTACGGTTTCGACTCCAAGTGCAGCTATTCCTGTCACTACGCCACCCGTTCAGGCTACTCCGGCACACATTCCAGAATTGCCCACTCAAACCGCACCAGCAACTTTTGTTCCAGCGGCTCCTAGACCAGCTATTGTCACCATGATTGCGGCGTCGGTTCCTCTTGCAGCTCCGGTTCCGGTTTCGGCGGCTTTACAGAGTAGCGCATCTATTATTACACAGTCACTTATGTCTGAGTCTGCTGCCACGACTCCTGCTCCTCCACAGACGTCATTTATGCAGCCACCACAGGCGCCTCCAGTCGCACCTGTGTCTTCACAAATCCCGACTACTTCCGCATCAGCCCCTGCTACTAAGGTCACAGAGAACCCTTTTGCTGCATTTGCGGGTTCTATTTCTGCTTCTGGAACACCACAGACGGGAAACCAGGGGACACCTGGACTTGATCTTGCTTCAAGCATGGAAGCTGATGATGCAGCACAACAGTCTATTCTCAACGGGCTACAGGCATTCATTGATGCTGCTCTTTAGAGAGACATTTTGCTCTTCTACACAGGTATTGGTGTATCTTTTTGGACACGCTATGCTTGCATTTTCATCTTTTTCTTTTGTTTTTTTTGTTTATTTGGGTTTCATTATACCACAAAAACGGCGTGAGGGTGTTATATTGCTTGAGTAATGATGTCTGTTATTGTTATTTGTGAACCTTGGCATGAACCTGGGGTTGTACCGAAGTTGTACGACGTGAGCATGAACGCCATCACTTCTGGTAACCCGCCACGTTTTATTGTCGTCTTTCTTTTCTGCTTTTTGTTTCACTTTAAAGCGGTTCTTGTTTTCTTGTTTTTTGGGTTTCGTCGGTGCCTGGCGCTTTTGTTTGGTGGATAAAAAGAATGCGGAGTTTGTTTTGTTTACGAATGGATTCATGGGACTTGGATTAGGATAGGACCGGTTAGTGCCTTGGTTGATATCACGAACGGGTGGTTTTCAGCGTGTTGATTTGTTCTATAATTGGTTTTCTGGTGGCGTTTTCAGTCTAAAATTGATTTCTTGTCTTGTTGTCATGTGTATTGTTGCGTTTGTTTCGTGTGACGTGATTGTAGATGATATCGGCGATTAAGATCACCCGACACATGTCTTATATGTGTGTGTGCTCATGTCAAACAGAGTAGGTAACGACCCGTGGTGCATATGCGTGACACAAATCGACCCTGCGTGTAGCCGGTGATTGAACGTGGGGGCATCTAGATGCAGAAATGTGAACACAAACGGGTAGCAACATGATAGTGTAGAAGGAAGTTTGCATATATGAAAGGGGGACGGATATATAAAGGTGCGTTCAGACGGTTTTCAAACGTGGCGTCGATGTTGACAAACCACAAACCATTAACAAATATATTTCCTGTCTTTTTGTTCGAAGTACTTGAGTTGTTATCACTATGGAGTATCCATTTTGGCATGGTGTACCATCCCACCAATCATTCGTTAATGATACATGCGAAGTGGTTGATAAAGTCGGGAATCGATGTCCCTGGCCGAAGACGCAGATGCCGGTGAATGGGAAGAATTGGGGATGTCACTTTTGTAAACATCATCAGTGTCCAGCTGTGGAGGGGTGGGGACAGATTTGTGATAAGGCGAAGAAGAGTACAATGCTGCATTGCAATCGACGTAAGTTATTGGTATATGAGAAAAGTCTGAGTGAGTGCCTAATAGTGACAGATTCTACTTGTATGGGGTTGATGATGGATGGAAGTCGTTGTCGGAATGTGGTGAAGGATAATAACCCGGGAACTTATAAGTTCTGTCGAGAGATTCGTGAGTGGCCACCTGAAAACAATTGATGATACATGGCTGACAAATCCAGACACTTGTACCTCCGGTGGTTGTGCTAAAGAACGTGCTATCCGTGGTGCAGGCAAAACAGGCTTTTGTACCGACCACCTCTGTTCAAACCCCATCTGTGCCGACACTCGAACTGCCAGTTCAACATATTGTATAGGCCACCACTGCGCCCATCCAGCATGTAACTTCCCTCTTGAAGAGAAAGTACCACGAGACTCCCCACTCCGGTTCTGCCGATTCCACAGGATGTGTACGCACGCCAACTGTGACAGGCCACTAGCCTACCGAAACGGGGATAATAACAGCCGGTTTTGCCTGGAGCATTATTGCGGGAAGGATATGTGTGAGAATCATGTTGTAGGAGGGAAATTTTGTCCGGGACATACGTGTGTTGAGGGGGGTTGTTATGAGGGACGGGCTACGCTGGCTTCGTTGTTTTGTAAGCCGATGGAATGTGCTGTTGAGGGATGTGTGAATAGGAGAAATGGTGGGCTTGGAGCGTTTTGTGGGCTTCATAGGTGTGCTGAGAGACCATGTGAAGCACAGGCTAAGACGGGTTACTTTTGTGATGACCACCAGCCTTGTCCCGAGAATGGATGTCGGAATAAGAGGAAGAAGGATAAGGCCAAGTGTGATGGGCGTAAGTATCTTAAGGTTAATGTCTTGTTTTGGCCGATTACTAACTGACAATAGATAGTGAAAAGACCTGTCCGTGGACACACTGTGGGGCGCCAACAGGGGGGACTACATTTTGTGCATCTCACACATGTGCAATGACGACCTGTAGAGACCTTATAGCCTTCGGAAGACCATATTGCTACGCACATTTATGTACCAAGCCCGGCTGCTTTAATAACCGAGCAAGGATCCCAGCATCCATGGGTCATGAGCACTACGGACACGGAACTGTGGCAGTGGATGGAGTGAATACCGTGTGTGAGAGACATACATGTCAAGAGGGTGGCTGCGTGAAAGATGTAGATAAGATGGATTCCAGATGTCCTATGCATGAGATTTGTGCGAAAGAGGGTTGCGCAAAGAGACGGAAGTTGGCCGTGGATGGAGGTGATGGGAAACATTGCGAGGAGCATTCGGAGAATGGCACTGTTGCGAATTCAACTCCTTGGGCTAGATGGGGTAATGAGTTTGGAGCGTTGTGAGGTTGAAAGGTACTCGGAAAGTATCGATATTCTTTGAAGAGGATGTGGAGTTGTCTTAATTTTAAGTTGTTTTTTAGACAATAGTTCATCCATCACGCCTGTCTGGCCAGCCAACACGAGGAAAATATGCAACGTGTGTTGTGTCCGCGAGTGTGAATATACGATAGATGATCTATTGTGAGCTATCTATCTATTCTAAGGAAGGGGATTTTAGGCTTATGCCGACCAAACTACATCACCTAAGGCCAGAGACCGGGCTGGCGGGCGTTGGGTGGCAGCTATGCCGGGAGAGGCTGTTGGGCTACCCTAGGGGGTGGCCAACTAGCCGTCCGTGATGATGAGACCGTTGGCAGGAGCCAGCAGGTATCCATCAGAACAACCTATGAATAAGTACCAAGTGCCCAAAAAACGCCATCATGGGAGTGAAAAATCGAATACACATATACCACGGGAAACCCCGCATATCCCCTGAATGTACCGGTGCGCAAGTGACCACTGACAGTTACAATTCTTGAAGTTTACAAGTTTTACGTGGGTTAATGAGATCGTGTCATGTCAAATCGAAGACTCACTGCACCTTGTACTAGGCAGACTCAGTGTGTTACGGTGTGAGTTAAAATCGCCTTGAGTTAGTGATGATCGTTATCAGGGTTATCATGGCACCCGGGTGATGGACGAGTATAATGGGAAGAGTGTTTAGGATGCTACTATATAATGACAGTCCGCGAGAGATAAGCCAGTTTCCTGCACTCTGGATGTTCCTCATTCTCCGACGCCATCTCGACGGTAAGGTCAACTTCAATGTATATATACAGATAGATATACGTAAATTCAGGTTCGTTGACACAATGCTGTCACTGTAGGCTATGTTTGTTACCCAAACCTTAAATCGAGATGTCAGCCGTAGTCAACATGATACGGTCGTTGCACAAAAAGTAAACAAATCATGGTACTTGGATAATGAAAAATATGGGGGTTAGACCAATTGTTGGCGTTTTTTGTGTCATACGTGAGTGAGCATTTCCTTGGGCATTGCTTGATCTGCAAAAGTCGGCATTTACCGCGGAATGACTTATTGTGATAGGGCAAGTCAGGAAAGCGAGAGATGACAGTGGCAAATATATGACAGCACACTGTTCGTCGCCTCCTGTGAGCCGCGTGAAATACGTTGCGGTTAACCTAACCTGACTGGCAGCTGGCGACAGCTGCGTGATACATCCTGGCGAACAACGATAATCCCGGAGCTTGATCCAGTCTCAAGTGACCTCATCCATATCGGGAATCGTTCATGTAAGTGTACATATAGGGTGCCCAGTTTGACGAAGAGCCGTTGAAACTGTAGTAGTGGGATTTTTTCCAGGCACAAGTTGTTCACTACATGAAGAGGCTTATCAGAAACAACATGTTTCTAATGGGTTTAGCATTTTGAGTGGGTCTTCCAGGCAGTTGACACAACCTTGTGCCATGAGCAGCTGTATGTATGAGCTGATGTACAGTACTTTGCAGGCAGGGCATTTCTGACATCCAACCAGACTCCCGTTCCAATTCAGTACCGGGATTTTCTTTTGGTTCTTACACTATTGATGGATTCCTCTTCATTATTGGCTGTAGATTCGCATGCCACGATTTTAGTTGTATACTTAGCCAACACATGAAACTCCTGTCGACCCATCAGAATGGGGCATTCTTATTAGCAACGGGAACATCACGTCTCATATGATACGAAGTTTCCATTTCACCTGTTTTTGGAGACGTATTGTTGTAGGAGTGTAGATAGGAAGAGATTGGTTCGATACAGAAGGCCTAATCATGCAGGTTTTGTCCTGGTATCGTCTTATGCAACCGGGCGTAGGTCAAGGAGGGATGGGTTGGGCACTTTTGGAAGGGCGTTACAAGGTGTCAGCCGCTGCCCTGTCTGATGGCTGCCCACTAAGTGTTCGCTTTTCACTGTATAGGAATTGCCTCCTATATAGACACTGATAGAACATGCACTAGTAACAAAGTCCAAAGGTTCTACTTCTTTTTGGCGCAGTGGTATGCTGATGCCTCCCAGCCCGTCAATAACGCCACACTCCCAACAACCGCGAGGGC